>CM044433.1:21176494-21261547 GCA_024363595.1 Xenopus borealis | reverse complement strand
GGGGCGGGGATGGGAGGATCCTCCCGATTGTAATGCTGATATGGAGTGGCCAGGAAAAAAAGTTTCTACTTTTTTCCCCTTCCTGACCCTAATTTGCATATGTAAATTAGGATTCAGATTCAGTTCAGTATTGGCCAAATCTTTCACCAAGGATTTGGCTAAATCCAAATAGTGAATTCTGTGCATCCCTAAAAAAACATGTGACTACACTGAAAATTGCACTTTCTTTCAACGTAATTTCGGACGTATGGGTGCCCTTATACATAAATAGCTAATGATAACTGTTCTGCTCTTGCCCTGAGAACAGATCAATACAGCCTCAAAAAACTAGAAAAGTGAGTAAAAAAAAAGTTAGTTAAGGGATATCGACGAGGAGCAGCGGTAATTATAAGCAGATTATTCAAATATATGGACTCACACTGGCAGGACACCCAATTGACTCTGGACAAACACATAAATCTGTCTCTAAGAGCCTTTTAATTTCTTTCAGACCCCATGACATCTTATCTATCGTGAGACATGCCAGTTTGGTAGAAAATCCCCAGGTGAATTCCCAATACAAAAATACCCTGGTTGAATACTGCCTTTATTGGGACATTTAGGGGCTCACCAGTTACATTTGTCATTCATTTCATGGAAATCCCCATACATTTAACACTAAAATATAAATACTATCAGGACTTTTTTTTTTTTTTTAAACTGAGTTCCAATTGGATCCTTTCAGTCCTGGCATGTTCCCTAGTGATTCTATGTAGGCTTCTCTAGCAAAGTTGGTTAAACGCATCTCATTTTAGTTATCCCAGCCTCCATGGTATTGCTTTTCCCTGGTTAGTCATATCCTTCTAATCAGAAGTACATGCTGTTGGCAACTCTCTATAGACGGCAGACAAGTATTAAAGGCTATTGAAAAGAATCTGACCAGATAAAAGCACGCAAATCTGGTTATTACTCAAATAATGTATCTACCATTGTTGGCCTCCAAATACCTGACATAATTTTTTTATGGAATACAACCCAACTGTAAGTTAGGAATCAGTAAAAGTAATGGTATTACACTGTAAGGAAGCCTTACCTGGTGTCCCGTGATGGCAGCGCTTCCCCTACGCTTCATCCTGGACGCAGGTCAGTGACGTCAGGCCTGTGTCGGAACGAGGCGACCATGTTGGATTGGATGCCGCCATCAAAACGTCACCATGCCAGTGTGATGACATCACCACACTTGCTTCGGCACTAGTGATGGGCGAATTTATTCGCCAGGGCCGAATTTGCGGCGAATTCCCGCAATTCGCGAATCACCAGCGAAATTTCGCCTGGCGAAAATGATGCGACGCGCCGAAAATGACGCGATGCGCGTCAAAGTTGACGCGACGCGCGTCAAAAGCGTCCCGTGACTCGTTTCGCGAATTTTTCGCCGATTCGCGAATTTCCAGAGAAATTTTTCGGCGAAGCGAATCTCGGGAGATTCGCCCATCACTATTCGCCACCAATTTGGGCCTATATAAGTTCCCAGAAAGCTACAGACCTTGCCCAAATATAGGTCTTACTTGTAAGTTCCTGGGTGCGACTTTTTTACTATTGATTCCTGTTTTCCTGCCTTCTTGTCTTATGAACCTTTCTGCCTGGATTGACCCCTTTGCCTGGACTTTGACCATTCTCTTGCCTAACCCTTTGGATACCACAAACTGTACAAACTGGACTCTGCTTCCTCCTTGGTCTGCAAAATCCCTTTCGGGAGCCTTCGGGGCAGGGCCGCCATTAGAAATCACGGGGCCCCACACAACAAAATTGTCGGGGCCCCCTGGGCTCCGCCCACCCAGACATCTAAGCCCCGCCCCAATCCCCACCGAATCCACATCAAAGTTAAAAAGACCAAACAGACATCAGCGCTAAAAAAGTAAACCCCCCCAGGGCTCACTTATAAGTTAAAAAAAAATTGGTGCAAGCCCCCCCCATAAAAGCATTTTTAAAGCATTGGTGCCAGAGCCCCTCATACAAGTTTAAAAAAATTGGGGCCCCAAAAATATTTTTTTAATAAAACATTGGCAACAGGGCCCCCCTTACAAGTTAAAAAAATTGCGGCCCCAAAAATATTTTTTTAATAAAACATTGGCGACAGGGCCCCCCTTGCAAGTTAAAAAAATTGGGGCCCCAAAAAATTTTTTTTTAAAACATTGGTGGCAGGGCCCCCATTAACAAGTAAAAAAAAATTATTGGAGCCCCATAAAATAAAAAATTGGTGACAGGGGCCTATAGAGTATTAAAAGAAAACATTTGAGGCCAGGGGATTTTAAAAAAAAACCCACATTGGTGTCGGTAGAATTGAACTCATGGCTGCAGGACTTCAATATACTTGCTGGACTTCAGGTATTTTAGTGCTGGCTCCTCGTGACTTCGGGTATTTCCATGACTTCAGGACTTTAAGTGTCGGCTCCTTCGCGTCTGTTCGGCACTTCCGCATCGGCACTTCAGCATTCGGCTCGGCGCTGGTAAGGGGGGCCCGGCTCTTCAGAAAATGCAGCGCTGCCGGGCCCCCCTTCAGCCCCGGGCCCGGGACACTTGTCCCCCCAGTCCCCCCCCTGATGGCGGCCCTGCTTCGGGGTCCTGACATACACATATTTGGCATTTAAGTAAATGCTGCAGGACAATGGTCCTAAGCTACAAGGACAAACCAATAAAGGGGTTGTTCCCCTTTAAATTAACTCATATGATTGGTAGAGATTGATATTCTGAGACAACTTGAAGTTGGTTTTCATTTTTTTATTACTTTTAGCTTTTTATTCAGCAGCTCTCCAGTTTCATCAATCTGGTTGCTAGGGTCCAACCATGCATTGGCTTGAATAAGAGACTGGAATATGAATAGGTGAGGGCCAGAAATATGAGTAATAAAAAGGTAGCAATAAATAAATGTGTAGTTTTAAGACATGAATTGTAGCACACCTTTGTGCCTAGCACCATGCATGCTGGTAGTATGCTCAGAATCAGCGGGCATCAAAATATGTTCTTTTGGCTATGAATGAAGATATAAGCATTATCAACTGTAGTGGTTTTCAGACTTTTTAATTTCAAGCCCTCACTTATCTCATAATAAGGTTAAAGATCTAAAAGACCACAGGTGTGTGAGGCATTCAGCCACGGTTCCTAGAATATCAATCAATAAATGTTTGCCCTAAATCTAACCCTAACTGACCTTCAAGCTGGGCTTTCAGGTGTATCTAAGTGAGCAAATAAGTCGTTTTTATAAAGTCTCCCCCAAAATAATCTTCAGGCTACTCCTTCTGTCATTTCCCAGACTCCCCCAGTTTGGGAATCACTGGTCTTCAGGGGAAGGTCTGACATTGAATCACATCTACTATATTCATTTACAAGTACAGGTACGGGACCTATTTTGCAGAATACTCGGGACCTGGGGTTTTCTGTATAGCAGAACTTTCCATAATTTGGATCTTCTTTCCTTACTAGAAAATCATGTAAACATTAAATAAACCCAATAGGCTGGTTTTGCTTCCAATAAGGATTAATTATATCTTAGTTGGGATCAAGTACAAGCTACTGTTTTATTATTACAGAGAAAAATGAATAATTCTTCATAATTTAAATTCATTGCATAAAACAAAGTCTACAGAAGATGGCCTTTCTGTAATTTGCAGCTTTCTGAATTGGGTTTCTGGATGACGGATCCCATAGTCATACTTTTAATATATAATATTTTTTTTTACACCCATATCAAAAACCAGTCTAAAACCTCTTTAAAAAATAACCGGTACATCCTTAGCAAGGCAACAATTATACAGATCTGGGTAATTATCTCTTAATCTTAAGAAGATTGAAGATGCTTCACGGTTTCCTGTAAATCAGAAAGGAATAATGAATTACCAGCTAGACCATAAGAGGGCCGTTATTCGCACGGAGAACTACAAATCCCACTGATGCCATTCCGGGAGCTCTGTATTTATCTGTCACTTCCAGTTTATTTCCAATGCCCAGAAGAGAGGCCATATCACTGGCTTAACACAATGTATTGTCTGTGGAATAGTTGGTATTTGGGAACTAGGTTAATGGAAACGACAGTTTTGGTTGGCAAAGAAAGTACAGGACATAAATAAAAATCATAGTGTGAAATATCTAGGGAACTGCTGGCTTGGGGAAATGATCATAATGAACCAATGTAATATTTTTAACATTAAGAAGGGAAGTATGTGGCAGAGATACATATTAAACATTTATGTATTTATATGGAAGCTTATGGAGGAATGCCCACTTCTATATCACCTATTGTTTAGTCTATGTCCCAATAATAAGCGCAAGAACAGAGTAAAATCCCCTCTTGCACATACCTGTCCTGATATGTCTCATTTACCCCTCTCTTATATATATATATATATATATATATATATATATATATATATATATATATACTTTATATAGAATAATGAACATTTTGTGTGTATGAGACAAAATTCAACCCTGGATGGGCCACGTGTCCCGGACACTGACCCCATGGATCACAGGGCAGGACCCAAACAGAGAATGAGGCTCTTTATTGGAGCATCTACACGCAGGGCCGGATTTACATAGCGAGTGCCCCTAGGCCCACTGTCATTTGCCGCCCCTATCCCCTTTTCTTTGCTCAAATTTACATCATCAGAACAGAGCAATGGGAATTGGCACACAGGAAATTGAAATTTCTGAACCAATGTGGGTGTGGTTGGGCAGCATGCCGCCCCCTAAAATCCTGCCGCCCTAGGCCCGGGACTAGATGTCCTCTTCACAAATCCAGGCCTGTCTATACGTTTATACCAGCAATTGGTCATAGGATGTGCCAGGAATGGGGAACTGTTGGTCACAGGGGAGGGCTAATATCCAGCTATGTTGGCTTGCAGCAGGGCAGTCTCTCGGTTTCCTTAGGGCAGAGACACACAAGAAGATTGGGGAGATTTAGCCGACCGGAGACAAATCAATCTTCTTTGGGTAACTAATCTTCCTGAAAAGCCTTTAAAATGTAAATTGCAGGTGGGATGGCACTTCGTTTTCCAAAGTCGCTCTGAAGTTGCAACTTCGGAAAACGAAGCACTTCGAGTGCCATCCCACCAGCGGTGTACATTCTAGCCGACGGGAAGGCTTTTCAGGGAGATTAGTCGCCTGAAGAAGAGGCGACTGAGATGCTGGATTTTCAGATTAGGAGTTTTCCCATCCTTTGGGAATAAAACATCTCGAAAAATTAGAGGATTTTTTTTTCAAAAAAAAAATTCAGATTTTAGAGTAAAAAATAACTTGAATTTTTCGAGTTTTTGGCTTTTCAGACTTAAATAAACAACCCCTTAAACAGAGCCAGATTTACATTGCGGGCGCCCCTAGGCCCGCTGTTGTTTGTTGCCCCTGTCCCCTCCAGGCCCGGATTTGTGGAAAGGCCACCTAGGCCCAGGCCTGACCAGGGTTGGATGTGCTGGGGAGCCTGGGTACTAAAGATGGTCAAACACGGGCCTATGAAAGCTGCCAACTGATAAAGTTGTGCAGTATCTGGGTTCCTCCGATAGGCTTCTGCGAAAATCGGGCAGACTTAAAATTCACAAAGGATTGAGGACCCCATGGGTTCATTGATGTGCTCCTTAATCCCACCACCGGCATTCCTGGCTTTGTGACTCCCTAGTGCCCAACAATCGGATCAGCCCAATATTGCCCACTTCGGGTGGGAATATTGGCTCAAGATCCGCTCATTTTGCAACCTCTGCAAATGAATGAATCCACCCAAGGTCACCTTAAGAAAGCCTGAGAGTTAAATGCCCCAACATCAAGTTAGGCCCTAGTGAAGTCAGGGCTGCAGGGCCCCTGTAAACAAGGAACAGTTAGCATTAGTCTAATGTACTTACTGTCATTATATATATATATATGCCAGAGCTGTTAAGAGTGAAGGAGTCAGGGCTAGTGAGCAAGAGCAAATTAAATAGTTTTTCCAAAGATACAAGAGATGTTGTTTGGGACATGCCAACTGCAGTTTTTCCTAGCGAGTGACTTTATAAATACATTATGTGGCAAATTTACGAATTTCACGTGAAATGATCGTAGTTCAATCGAATTCGATCGAACAACGATTGTACGAATTTTTTGTGAAAGTGAAATTTGGCCTCTTCGATCATCGGATATTGAATAGATTGAATGATCGTATATTCGATAGTTGGATCATTCGATGATCAAAGGAATTAAAGTTTTAAAGTTATTCGACTGCCTACTTCGCCAGATTGAACCTACCAAATTGCAATAGAAGCCTATGGGAAGCCCCCATAGGATTCAGAGACGAAGTCCTGCTCGAATACCATTCGAATGATCGGATCGTTCGAATCTTACTAATTTTTCGGACTCTCAAAGGAAATTTTTACTATTTTCTTGTCAAATCGAACGATCGGTATCCGGTCGTAGGAATTCATCATTCAATCAGATATCGAGCAAACTGATAGCCTAAAACAATTCGATAAGCATTCGATAGTCGAATACTTAACGAATTGCGAATATGGTCGAGCTAATTATGGGGAATAATAGTCAATTTGCCCCTATGTGTTACATTAAAGAGTAGGATTCATGCTTAGGGTATTGCAAGACTAGGAGGCCTATTTTCTTTTGGTAAATCCTATATAAAGCCTATATAAAGCCTATATAAAGCCTATATAAGGCACCCTATGCCTTGTGTGCTACAGGCAGGACCATTGCTAAGCTGAGAGGCTGATGCTAAAGCTGGCACAAAGAGATGAATTTGACTTCTGAATTCACTTTCTCAGTAAAAGTGAAATAAACATTCCACCCCCCACTGCTTGGTGAAAACACCAGTTCAAGCAATTCCTCTGTGATTCCCTCCTATGAGCATGATGCCTCCGGATGAGGAGCAATCCATTTCCCCTGATCCCCTGCATGACAAAAAAAGTGGTTCCAATAAATAAGTTCACTCTGACTATGGGATGGAAAAGATAAAATGTGTTTATGGTGAAGTGTACAGACTTAATAAGGATCTCCTGGGCACGCTCATGCCCTATCACTATGCCAGGGCCCCCAAGGGAATCTCCAGCTGTGAAGCAATTAAATCCATCTTGCCTGCCCCAACATTGTCCTAAGCAAGGTCACCATTATCCTGAGTAAACAGAAATCATATCTGCACAGAGTTTCCATCTGGGTTAAAACCAGAGCTGCTCTGATTCTCCGCTGCTCGAATGTGCTGCACGCGCTCTCTAGAGCGAAGGCTTATGGAATTAAATACTCACACAGGCTCTAATGCCAAAAGCACATTTCGGATTTGAAAGCTGTGGTGAGTATTACCAGAAAGATTTCTGCTATAGATGGCTGGGAGGACAAAACACGATGTCTGATAAATTACTTTAAACAAATGAATATTAATGTTGGGTTTTCTAATGTCCCTTAAATGGCATGTTGGCCCCATGCTGGTAGTCTCGGAATGTACAATGAAATCATTAGAATTCCACTAAAAAGAGAATGGATGGGATTATTTTAGACGTGTAAACTGATTTTTAGAATTGAAAAAACAATATGGAATTAGGGGGGAGATTTATCAAATTCACACGAATGATTGGAAATTCGATCGAATTTTCAAAAAGATTCGAATAAAATTTTATTTGACAGTAGAATGACTTGCCCTTTAATTTTTTATTCGACTGCCTAGTTCGCCAGATTAAACCTACTGAATTGGTTTTAACTGTTTTTGTTTGAATATAAAACCATTCGAATCGTTCGATTTGAACGATTTCATCATTTGATCGAATATTTACTATACGATCAAATTGTGGTAAAATCCTTCGAATTCGATATTCGAAGGACCACAATTCGATTGGTCGAATTCGAGGGTAAATTCAACCTTAGGGGCCGATTTACAAAATTCGTGTGAAGAGATCGAAGTTCGAGGATCGAATATGCAAATTTGGCCTCTTTGATCATCGAATACCGAATATTCTAATTATCAAATAGGTGATCATTCGATGATTGAAGGATTTAAAATTTCTTCGAATGCCTACGTCGCCAGATTGAGCCTACCGAATACCAATAGGAGCCTAAAGGAACCCCCCCCAAAGACTTACTCGAATACCATTCATACGATCGAACACCTCGATCGTTCGAATCGTACGATTTTTCGGAGACTCAAAGGCAAAAATACGATCTTTTCCGTGAAATCGAACGATCGGTATTTGATCGTACGATTTCATCGAGAAATTGAATATCAAGCAAAAAGATAGCCTAGAACTATTCGATAAGCATCGAATGCTTATCGAATTTCGAGGGGATTCGAGGGATTTTGGGTGAATTTTAGTAAATTTGCCACTTAGTGTCAGTTTCCTAATGAAAGGCGGTTTCTGCTGTTTAGAACAAAATTACAGTGTTTTATAGAATAAACATTCCTCCTGGATTATCCAGTTAGCAACCTGCAAATCATAGTAATTCCCAGCATGCATCATTGTTCTGGAGAATTTCAAAGTTCCGTCCTAAAACAATCTGTTATTATTAGTTTTATTAGTGTGGAATAATTGTACATATATATATAATACAATTTATATTTTTTTCATTTTTCGGGCAGGTTGTTTTACAGTTCTAATTTATCCGAAAGAAAACGCTGTTCCTTTTGTGCGGGGAATGTATTGCGCGGGGGAAGCTTTGTCTCATTTAATAATGGGCTCTGAATCCCGTGGATTACTGAGGGGGATTTTATCTTGCTGTAATCTCTAGAAGGGAATATACAAACAGCTGGGAAGACACGACGGATCAGCATTGTACTACTGGGAAACCTCGGAATACAAGTTCCGGAGAGGAGCGACGATATTTCAAAATGAACCTTTTCTGTTTCACGCTGGTAAGTGACTGATCCGGGCAGCGTCTCCAGTGGTTTCATGTGTGATTGTGATCAGGAAAGTGAAGAGTGACTTTGTAAAAAGATATTATAGGCACTAGAGATTCAGGGCTTGGGCAGAGCTCAGAGCAGACACTGCATTCAACGTGCAGAGAACGTGGGCAACTTCAGATGGAATATAATTCTGGTTGAACGTAATTCTGATAGACAGGAAACTCCACAGCACAATGTACAGGTATGGGATCCTTTATCCAGACAGCTCCGAATTACAGAATGGCCGTCTCCCATAGACTCCATTATAATGAAATAATCCAAATTTTTAAAAAATGATTTCCTTTTTCTCTGTAATAATAAAACAGTAGATTTTACTTGTATAATGAAGCCTTATTGGGAGCAAAACCAGCCTATTGGGTTTATTTCACGTTTACATGATTTTCCAGTAGACAGTAGAAATTACGGAAAGATCCATTATCCAGCAAACGTCAGGTCCCGAGCATTTTGGATAGTAGGTCCCATACATGTACAACATATTTGAATTCATCCAAACTCATTATTAATAATTAATAATGTGTTTAATAACTCATTATTATGCAAGAAACTCTATGGGCTTTAAGTGACCTTTTTAATATTAGAAATTCAGTTGCACACAGTCACAATTCCATATACAGACTGGCTGCAAACATTACCAAAAGTTGTCTATTTGTCCATCACTTCATCCCATTCTAGGAATTATTTAAAGGAGTTGTTCACCTTAAAATAAACTGGTAGTGCAGGTATGGGATCTGAATGCTCTAGACCTGGGTTTTTCTGGGAAACTGATCTTTCCATACCTTAAGTCTACTAGAAAATCATGTAAACATTAAATAAACCCAATAGGCTGGTTTTGCTTCAGGATTCATTGGGGTAAATTTATCAAAGAGTGAAGTTCCGCCACTAGAGTGAAATTCCGCCGCTCTCTATTCATTTCTATGGGATTTTGAAAGGCCTATTTATCAATGGGTGAAGTGAAAGTTCACCCTTTGATAAATACGCCTTTAAAAATACCATAGAAATGAATGGAGAGCGGCGGAATTTCACTCTAGTGGCGGAACTTCACTCTTAGGGGTAAATTTATCAAAGACTGAAGTTCCGCCACTAGAGGGAAATTCCGCCGCTCTCCATTCATTTCTATGGGATTTTTAAAGGTGTATTTATCAAAGGGTGAACTTTCACTTCACCCATTGATAAATAGGCCTTTCAAAATCCCATAGAAATGAATGGAGATCGGCAGAATTTCTCTCTAGTGGCGGAACTTCACTCTTTGATAAATATACCCTAATCTTAGTTTGGAGAAAGTACAGATATGGGATCCGCTATCCGGAAACCCATTATCCAGAAAGTTCTGAATTATTAAAAGGCTGTCTCCATAGACTCCATTATAATCAAATAACCCAAATTTTTTAAAATGATTTCCTTTCTCTCTATAAAACAGTAGCTTGTACTTGATCCCAACTAAGATATAATGAATCCTTATTGGAGGCAAAACCAGCCTATTGGGTTTATTTCATGTTTACATGATTTTCCAGTAGACTTAAGGTATGAAGACCCATGTATATAGGGAAAGTCCCAGGTCCCAGGTCCCGAGCATTTTGAATAATTTGCCCCATACCTGTACAAGGCAATGCTTTAACACTACAGAGAAAAAGAAAATCATTTTTTTAAAAATTGGACTATTTTGGATAATATTGGAGATGGCCATTACGTAATTTAAAGCTTTCTGGATAACTGGTTTCCACATAATGGATCCCATATCTGTACGATGTAGAGAGAGATAGTCTGAGACAATTTGCAATTGGTTTTTATTTTTTGTTTGTGGTTTTTTTAGTTATTTAACTTTTTATTCAGCAGCTCTCCAGTTTGTAAATTCAGCAATCAGGTTTCTAGGGTTCCATTGCCATGTACTGATTTGAATAAGAGTCTGGAATATGAATAGGAGAGGCCTGAATATAAAGAGGAGTAATAAAAAGTAGCAATAAAAATACATTTGTAGCCTTACAGAGCATTTGTTTTCTACATGGGGTCAGTGACCCCTATTTGAAAGCTGGAAAGAGTCAGAAGAAAAAGGCAAATACTATTAAAGGGGTTGTTCACCTTCAAGTTAACTTTTAGTATAATGCAGAGAGTGATATTCTGATTCAATTTGCAATTGGTTTTCATTTTTTATTGTTTGTGGTTTTTGAGTTATTTATCTTTTTATTCAGCAGCTCTTTAGTTTGCAGTGTCAGCAATTTGGTTTCTAGGGAACAAATTACCCTAGTAACCCTGCATTGATTTGAATAAGAGACTGTAATATGAATAGGAGATGGACTGAATAGAATGATAAGTAATAAAAAGTGGCAATAACAATACATGTGTAGCCTTACAGAGCATTTGTTTTTAGATGGTGTCAGTGACCCCCATTTGCAAGCTGCAAAGAAACAGAATCAAATGGAAAATCATTAAAAAACGATGAAAAATAAATAATGAAGGAAAAGTTTCTTAGAATTGGCCCTTCTACACTATACTAAAGGT
Source organism: Xenopus borealis (assembly GCA_024363595.1). Classification (NCBI taxonomy): domain Eukaryota; kingdom Metazoa; phylum Chordata; class Amphibia; order Anura; family Pipidae; genus Xenopus; species Xenopus borealis. The sequence goes on along the minus strand of CM044433.1, from coordinate 21,250,158 downwards.
TAATTTGAAGGTGAACCACCCCTTTAAAAAGAAACAAATGAAGGTCAATTGAAAAGCTACTTAGAATTAGTCATTCTATAGCATAATAGAAGTTAATTTAAAGGTGAACCACCCCTTCAATGAGCATTATTTTATGGTAAAATGAAGATGCGGGATTTATTATCCATAAACGCTTTATTTAGGAAGCACTGAATACTGTAGTTCCCTGTCCCACAGTGTATTGTTTGAATTGTTCAAATGATAAATAGGGATGCACAGAATCCATTATTTTGGGACTTGGATGAATCTGGAATTGGACCTGAACCTGAACCTTAATTTGCATATGCAAAAAAATAAAAGGAACTGCATGTTGTGTTGCCATGAAAAAATTGCAATTTCTTTGTTCATATGATGAAAAGTCACGTGGTTTCAAGCAGGTGGCCCAACCTTTTTTGGCCCAGGTACCGATGTCGAGGCAAAATTTTTTGCAAGGATGGTGGAGGGGGGCTGCTACATTGCCGGTAAATTTGTAATACTGGCCCCGGCCTTGGCAACCCTACTAGCAACCAGATTGCTGAAACTGCAACCTGATGGATCTTATAACTGTATAGTAAAATAAAAAAAAAATTGATTTCAATGCATTTGTAAATTTTTTGGCCATTTTGCACATTTCTGCCATAGCAGAACAGGTCAGATTCGCTCCTCACTATGTTTTTCAGGTGATTCAGGCACAGAAAGGCTCCCTAGTATTCAAGAGAACACATTGTATATTGTATATTGGCTGAACCAAGTCTTGTGCTGATCATTAGGGATGCACTGAATTTACTATTTTGGATTCGGACGAACCCCCGAATCCTTCCCAAAAGATTCAGCTGAATACCCTAATTTGCATATGTAAATTATGATTCGGATTAGGTTCAGCCAGGCCGAATCCTGAACCGAATCCTGGATTTGGTGCATCCAGGCCCGGATTTGTGGGCAGGCCGCCTGGGCCTAGGGCGGCAAAGTTTAGGGGGCGGCATGGCGACAGAGGAGGTGAGAGAAAATGCGAGTGACAGGGATGGGTGTAAACAGACAGGGAAAGGTCGAGCGGGCTGGCTGGGGATTAGGTTGCAAGTGGGTGGGTGGATTGGGTTTGCAATTAGGTGGGGGGATTGGGTTTGTGAGCGAGGGATTAGGTTGCGAGAGGGGAAAATATCGGGTTTGCTATCAGGCTGGGGGATTAGGTTGTGGGGGTTGGATGAGAGTAGTGGGTAGGGGGGCCTAGGTGTGCAGGCTGTTTAAATCTGGCCCTGGGAAGGGGAGGGGGATGCAGAAAGGGAGGGGGTTGCGGAAGGGGAGGGGGATGCAGAAGGGGAGGGGGATGCGGACAAGTGCCATTGCACTGGATTTGTGTTTCATGTTCTAAGATTCTATACATTCTGCATTATCAGTGTTGGTTTTGTTTTTGCATTATCTTATAAAGACAATCTCTTTAGAAAGATCTGATTTTGTGCTTATAGGAGGGTTCTATGGACAGCTTGTATGAACCAGTACAGCAAATCCAAGACACCAACGAGAACAGCACTAGCCGGGCGCCCAGCCCAGGGAACATGTACACAAAGAATGTTCCGTATGAACGGTCTCTGTCCTTGGTAAGTCATGGAACTATTCATCATTATTTTTAGGTTTATTATTGACTTCTTTGCATGATGTGCGTTGCTGCTTGGCACTTGTAAGCTGGTGTGGCCATTTATTTGGTTTGTGAATCAGCGTATGATCCGTTTGCCAGTGTGAAGTACAGGAATGATATTGTCACTGCTGTGGACTTCAGGGGACTTACTAATGGATTAACGGCTGACAGTTTGATCTGATTCTTGGTCCATGTGTTTTTGAAGATTTCCCCTTTATGATTATCTGCCTGTGGCTGTGCTGTGGCACCACAAGGTAAAATTTGATGATTTGCTTCCTGCGTGGTTTTCACCAGTGGCCTAATTAGATGTTATTGGGCCCCACAGCAAAATAATTTGAGGGGTCCCAACTCTCCACAGGTTTGGTTTTACCAATATATATTAAAAGCACTCATTAATTAGGGCCTCACCTTTTCTAGAAAAAAATACCGGCATTCCTATATATTTAAGTTTTTTCCCTATTAACAACATTGGGATCAACCATCAAAAATACCGGCTAGGTCGGTATAATACTGGCCAGGTGGCAACCCTACTCATGGGGCCTTTATACCTACAGGGCCCTTCTGCAGCCGCAGGGTCTGCTTCCTCTATATGCCTCTGCATTTCACCTCAGCTCAGAAAGGCACATTGCCCGTGCTCCTGCTCGTTCATTACTGCCATGGAGCCTAAAACTGGATGTCATGTGTCTGCACAACCTCACTGCACAAATCTGCAATAAACCCTGGGGGGGGGGGGTTAGTTCACCTTTAAGTGTAAGATTATCTACAGTGTCAGAGTGGGCCATCAGCTCACCAGCCCAGGGGCCCACTCTCCTGTTGGAACCCAGGCTCACTCCCCAGCCCTAACGCTCAAGCAAAAAAATAAGGAGGAGGAAGGTAAAGATACAGGTTGGGTGCCGCATGCAGGTAGGGGGAGTCAGGGATAGAAGACACAGGCCTTTGAGTTAACAAGGAGGGCCCCAGTGACACCCCCGTCCCACCCTGATTATCTAACCCTTTAATACAAAGTCAACTGGAAACCATGAGTTTTTGTGTTTTTAATTTTTTAGAAGTCAGGCCTATGTCAGAACCTCTTCAAGTTTCCAGTCAGGGTTTATTCTTACTTTTAGTGTAGCTAATAAGGCTGACAGCATTGTTTCCACCATCTGACAAATCATGAAAACGCGGCAGGTCATATTTTCTCATCTATTCACCAGGAAAAGAATGTAGCAGCAGCAAGCCCTGCTTTCAACCTCAGCCCTCAGCGGATGTGGTATGTGACAGTTCTTCACAAAGCAGCACGCACATATACATTCAAGTGGAGGGACATGGAGGCCTGAATGCTGCACTTGCTTTTTTTAATTTGCATTATATTTACAGATATATGAAGGTTACACAATACAGGGTTTTTTTCCCTATAAATAACATTGGCATCAAGCAACGTTTTTGACCGGGCCAGGAAAGTAAAATACCGGCCAGTAATACTAAAGATATGTAACGAATTTAGAACACAAGAGTAACATGTTGAAAAGAGACACAGTTGAACACTAGTGATGGGCGAATTTATTCCCACAATTTGCGAAACGCCAGGAACAATTAGCCTGCCGTGCGCCGGTGTCCAAAAATGGATGCCCGTGAGCAAAACAAGACGCCGGCTGCGTTTCGCAAATTATTCACCGTTTCGCGAATTTCTTCGGCGAAGTGAAACGCCCCAGATTCGCCCATCGCTATTGAACGCAGAAATACGACAGGAAAATGTTTATGCAAATATACGCTCATTTGTTTACAAAAGCTTATAATTTATTTTGTAGCCACGCTAAAGGCATTATTGTCTCAAAAGACCCTTGCTGGTTATTATTACATTTAAATAACTCAATGAAATAAAACTCACTAGAGCATTTTTCCGTTGAAAAAGTGCCGGGAAAAGCAATCCATTCTCCAACTTTTGAAAACCTACTTCTCCTGCTTCCAGAAGTCCCCAAAGGCCACTCTCCGATAGGTAACCATTCAGCCCTTGCAAACTCTTTGCTCTTCTTTTTCAAATAAAGATATCACTAACTCCCCGTCCATAATAACATGGTCTGTGTGTGTGTGAGGCTCAGGGTCACCTGATGAAGATATATGGTAGTTAGAAGTGGGTAGGATGCCAGAGCCACAGGAGATGTTTCTTTGGTGCACTGGACTCTGAACATATATTTATTACAGGTATGTGATCCTTTATCCAGAAATCCATTATCTAGAAAGCTCTGAATTACCGGAAGGCAGTCTCCTATTTTTGGAAAATAATATTTCCTTTATCTCTGTAATAATAAAACATTACATTATTCTCTATGTAGAATTCTTATTGGAGGCAAAACCAGCCTATTGGCTTTAATTAATGTTTAAATTATATTCTAGAAGACATAAGGTATGGTGATCCAAATTACAGAAAGATCTGTGGAAAACCCCAGGTCCTGAGCATTCTGGATAACAGATCCTATACCTGTATTTATTGTCTGAAATGTTTACTGAAAGGCTGTTCATCAAAGGTGGTTAAATCAGACAAGGCTACACAATTGTGGCTCTGATCTAACAAGTCTAAAGGCTACATTAATGTCAGGGGCGATTCTCTATGAGGAGCCGCCCGAGACGGCTTCTGCGATGACGCCCATCCCTCTCCCACCATTGCTTACGTTTTCTGGAAATTCGTCTCTTAAAGTTACTAGGACTGGTATTTTGTCACCCCTGGGAACTTGTACAGCGCTGTCGCCTCTAGCGAGTAATTCAACTTGCCTCCTTGATGCAGTGCCCAATGGTTTCAGGTTCTGTGAACACGACTTGCTGCTCTGACATGAAAATGGGCTTTCGAACTTAACTTCCAATATTTTTGTAGTATTCTTTTTAAGTACCTTGGAAGCTATATGCATTTTTTAATCAAATGTTGAAATAAAAAAGTTTTTTACTGGATGAAAAAGAAGGCAATCCGTGACCTTATTTGTGGAGTGCGCCGCAACATACAGAACTTGCGATTTGACTGTCTCCCTTAGCGACTGACTCGGGGCGGCTGCACCCGGGTCACTACATTTAGCGGGTAAACATTTCTTTAAGAATTTCGCTATACGTTTAACTTAACGAAGGAAGTGGAGTCTGTTGTGAGTTGATTCCAGCGAAGGGCCTGGGGCTATCTGCACCTGGGCCACATATGTTCAACGGTGAGATTTTACTTGTAATAGAGCAGACCTGCTAAAAGTATACATATATACAGAGTTATAATTCCATTAAGGATATCATTGGTACACAGTACCTAATGTTTGGGACATTCTTTTTAAGTAGCATAGTAAGTTAGGCTGAGGAAAGACACCTTCAGAAATCACAGGGCCCCCATACGACAACATTTACTGGGCCCCCCTGGGCTGCACCCACCGCAAGCCCCACCCACATGTTATAAAAACATTGGTGGCCAGGGCCCCCCTTAAATATCCATGATAAAAAAATTGTGGCTACCCCCCCAAGGTTTAGGTACCACAAAGGGTAAACTTTAGGGGGGCCCTGCCATGTTGAACTTATTTGATTAGCAGGGTCGCCCTGCTGTCAGTGATCTGCCAACTTGAGAAGGGGGGAGCACAGGCGGCTGCATCCAGTAACATAACTGGAGGGGGGTGCCCTGGTGCTGGACGTTCAGCCGGGCCCCCCTCCATATGAAATTATCCTCCTGCTGCCAGGGGGAAATCGGCCGATGTGGCCGGAAATTCAGCAGTGCACGAGCTGCTGGGGGCCCTGAGGAGGTGTGGGCCCTGGCCCCATTGCACCTCCTGCTCCCCTGGTATTTCCGCCACTGGCTGCATCTAAGAATTTAAAGTAACGCTGCATGGCAATTGATGAGCAGCTATCCAATCCCTTAGCAGCTCAACCAGGACTTTTTGACAAATAAGGGAAAAATGGACAGAAGGTGCCTCCCCCTGTGCTACCGCCCTCCATTTTGAAGTCGGCAGCTCTCAGAAAGCAGGGAGGCCCGGATAATCAAGTAAGTGCAGCACGACTGGACCCCCCTACCCTCCAGACCCATTACAATTCTCCCCCCCTGATGGCGCCCTGGCCATGGGTAGCACATGTTCCTCCAGAAGTAGTAGGGCTGCAAGGGTAACGGAAGGAGGTCTTTATTTTCATCCTTGTTGACGTTCACTAAGGGGCCTATTTAGTAAACCACAATTTTTTCTGGTCAAGTTTTTAGGTGAAAACTTGAGTTTTTAAAGATTTAGTATACCCCCAAAGCTGCTAAAAATCCAAATCCAAAAATACTCCATCTCAAACCTGTCGAGGTCATGTAGAAGTCAATGGCAGATGTCCATGAAGATGTTTGTTGACATCGTGATATGCGCTGGATAATCCTATAAAGTCAGGGTTTTCTTCCGATAATATGATAAAAGTCAAGTATTCTCAGTGACAATTCAATAAAATCAAGTTTTTGGAGCATCAATCATATGATACAAATGGGCGCTCAATTTTGTTGCATTATATTTTTTGCTTTGAATTTTTTGAGAATAAATATTGATGAATTTATTAGTTAAATCAGTGGAAGGGAGTTTGGTTGACTTTAAAAAATTGATTAATTCAGGGTTTAGCAAATAACCCCCTTAAAGTGGAACTGACGCCAGACACAAAAATGTGTATAATAAAAGTCCTTTTTAAATTAAACATGAAATCCAGTTTTTTATTAAAGCATTCATAGCTGTTTTAAACTAATTAAAAATCTCAGCTGTCAATCAAATATTACCTGCCCCTCCTCTATGCTTTAGGCATAGAGGCGGGGCAAGACAATTACTTTCACTTTCCATTCAGCACTTCCACTGTCACTGCTCCCCACACATTTCCCTGTTCTCTCCACCATTTAATTGTGTAGCCAGGACATGGGGATGGATGTCAAGTCCCAGAATGAAGGAAACATGATTCACATAATTTAAGTTTGTTTATCTTGATAAATAGCTGAGATATTCCAAATTCTTTGTATGTGATTTATTAAGTTTAGGAAAAGAATTTATGAAAGAATGAACTACTAAAAAAATCAGTATCAGCTTCAAGTTACCAGTTGGGAGGGGGGGGGGTCTATTCTTTTATGCTTTTCAACTCAATGAGCAAAAAAGGTATCTTAGTTTGACTTTTCTACAGTAACCCAATATATGTCCCATAGAAGAGTGGGACAATTCACCGTCTGAGAAGAAAACCCATGGAGGAAAAAGAGAAATGAAAAGTGCCAATTTTGTTTCCCCCAAATGCCAACATTATTTAATATATAAAGCAAATATATCTAACATAGAAATTTCTATGCAAATTACCTCTCAGAACAGAAAATGCATAGAAATTAATTTTACAGTAGACACAATGGCAACTGAAGGACCTTCCCGCATAAATAAAACAAGTACTGCAACCTGATAAGGTTGATGGAAAAATAAAATCAGGATATCAATGTTCCTTAAAAGACTTAAGCAGAACCTTAAAGGAATACTGTCATGGGAAAAGTGTTTTTCAAAATGCATCAGTTAATAGTGCCACTCCAGCAGAATTCTGCACTTAAATCCATTTCTCAAAAGAGCAAACAGATCTTTTTATATTTCATTTTGAAATCTGACATGGGGCTAGACATATTGTCGATTTCCCAGCTGCCCCAAGTCATGTGACTTGTGCTCTGATAAAGTTCAATCACTCTTTACTGCTGTACTGCAAGTTGGAGCACTATCACCCCCTTCCTTCCCCCCCCCCCAAAGCCTAACAATGGGAAGGTAACCAGATAACAGCTCCCTAACACAAGATAACAGCTGGCTGGTAGATCTAAGAACAACACTCAATAGTAAAAACCCATGTCCCACTGTGTTCCATTCAGTTACATTGAGAATGAAAAACAACAGTCTGCCAGAAAGCAGTTCCCTCCTAAAGTGCTGGCACGAGTCACATGACCAGGGGCAGCTGGGAAATTGACAAAATGTCTAGCCCCATGTCAGATTTCAAAACTGAATATAAAAAAATCTGTTTTCTCTTTTGAGAAATGGATTTCAGTGCAGAAGTCTTCTGGGGGTAGCGCTCTTAACTGATGTGTTTTGAAAAAAAAACATGTTTTCCCATGACAGGATCCCTTTAATAAAATGGGGGAATGTCTTAAGTAAGCGTCTCTTAAGTAAGCCACAGAAAGCATTCAGAAGGTAGCATTTACTGGGCTACTGTTTAAAGGAGAACTAAAGTTAAACTAAAGAAGTAGGCAGAAATGTTGTACATGATGTTTTGTGCTTGTGTACCAGCCCAAGGCAACCACAGCCCTTTAGCAGTAAAGATCTGTGTCTCCCCAGTAGATGCCCCAGTAGCTCCCCATCTTCTTTTCTACTGATTCACTGATTCACATGCTCTGTGCTGCTGTCACTTACTGAGCTTAGGGGCTGACTCATTACACTGAGGGGCAGATTTACTATGGGTCGAATTTCAAAGTGGAAAAAACTTCAAAATTCACCCATCTAATTTTTATGGGGGGTTCATTTTTGATCCAATATGGCTGTTTTCGTTTGAATTTTTACTTCAACCCTTAGTAAATCAGCCCCTGAATATATAGAATATAAGGCTGATTGGTCATTAATACAGATAATTACTACATGGCAGCACAGAAACCAGTGCAATTAGCATCATGATTTAATAATTAATCAGCCCTGTGGCACCATCTTATATTACAGACCAACCTCATTTTCTGCTGGATAATTAGTGACGACCCCTAAGCTTAGCTTCTCAACAGCTGCTCAGAGCCCACTGAGCATGTGAGTGTCACAGACACTTTCCAAGATGGTGACCCCCTGTGACAAGTTTGAAGTCCTGGATCATTGCTGCTATTGACAAGCTGAAACTTTAGGCTGGTGCTATAAGTTCACTATATAAAATATGGCATTTTTAGCCATATTCATTTTTAGCGTTTAGTTCTCCTTGAAAGATTAATATCTGCTGGGTTGCAATGGTTTAGTAGAGGTGGGCAAACATAAAACAGTTTATAACATCACCCTAGTGTGTGGGCTGAATATATGTATTTATAGGTATCACACGTATATCTTGCCTTATCATAGGCATTTCCTATGTAGTGTAATCATTCATCATATAAAACATCTACTTATCACAGTTAGTGATACTCTACAGTGGCATCGCAACATCGAGTCTATACATAACTAGATAAACAGATAATAAATCCTATTAATGAACACACTTTATTTTTCCACAAAAATGTGACACCCAAGACTTGAGACACCAGTATTTCCTCTTATGGTTGCATATAGTGATGTTTCCTTCATTTAACGCCTAGTTGGTTCCTTATCAGAGATAGACTGCCTGCTTCAGTGCAACTATAATTACAGTATTAAGTTAATGTTACAGGAAATAACAATTTTAAGAAATGAACTGTTTATTAGCACATTTTCTGAGTGTGCTGGACCTCTGTTGATCTTCTGTATCTCCAAGCCCTGGTCATAAGGTGAGGGCAGTGGCCAACGGGAGATTTGTGGCCCGCAATTTCTTTATAGGCAACTGTGGGAAACAAATCTCCTGAAAAACGCCTCTCCATTGCCAATAACTGAAATGGGGGCCGATTTGACCAACATCTCGCTAAACTGTCCAACGTTTCCTAATTCTTATTGGTGGCAAAACAAGTCTGTTGGGTTTATTTAACCTTATTAAAACTCAAATTTTTAAAGGGAAAACTCAAAATTTTGCTGGAAAAAACCCCTGAAATTTTTAGATAATATATACATTTTTTGGATAAAAAATCCAAATCTGAAAATACTCCATCTCAAACCTAGAATGTAGAAGTCAATGGCAGATGGCCCTGAAGTTGTTTCTTGACATTGTGATCTGCGTCAGGGTTTTGTCCAATAATCCAAGTTTTCTCTGCAACAATTTGATAAAATCAAGTGTCAATCCTACAATTTGAAATTAAATTATGCTCAATTTTGTGATTTTGGCGGGTTTTTTTTTTTTTTTTGCTCCAAGGTTTTTCAGAAGAATTATTGATGAATGAGTTCAGTTTATGGATGGGACTTTGGTTGACTTTGTTTTTATAAATAATTAAATACACTCGAGTTTTATTAAATACCCTTATTTATTTTTTTTTTTTTCAATAGACAAGGTATGAAGATCCAAAATATTGAAAGGCCCCATATTAAAAAAAACAAGGTCCCAAGCATTCTGGATAACAGGTTCCTGTACAAGCATTGATCACAAACAATATGTACATTTAGAGCATGGGGATCTTTTTTACCCATAATAAAATAATGTTGGAGAGCAACATAATCATGCAAAAAGTTCCTGAGGCTTCCAAATAAGGCCTGTGATTGGCCATTGCTAGCTTCTATATTGAGTTGCAGCCAACAGGAGGCTCTGTTTGGCAATACACATATTGTTTATGCAACTAAAGCTTCCCTTTAAGCCAAGAATTCAAAGATAAGCACCTGCTTGGAGGCCACTGAGAGCAACATCCAAGGGGCTGGAAAGCAACATGTTGCTCATGAGCCATTGGTTGGGGATCACTGATTTAGAGAAAGCAAAATAGCACACCAGCATTTCTTTTTAGTGATAGTTTATTCTACTGTGCAGGCTAACGTTTGGACCGAAACATTGGAATGCACGGTGGAATAAACCATCACTAAAAAGAGATGATGGTATGCTGATCTTCCCTTTAAAATTCAGATCAACCACCAATTTTTTTGGAATTGGATCAGAGTGCGTATACATATTGGAATTGTATGCATATGATGACAACTGAAAGTGGTTTTTATACCATGCAGTAAGGATGCACCGAATCCAGGATTTGGTTTGGGATTCGGCCTTTATCAGCAGGATTCGGCCAAATCCAATCGCCTGGCCAAAACGAATCCGAATCCAAAATATCACGCGACCTTTCATTTCATAAACAAGGAAGTAAGAAAAAAAATGACTGCTTTAATTTCTCTTCCCCCTTGTTTCCCCAGTTTACATATGTAAATTAGGGTTCAGTTTAAAGTTAGGGTTCGGTATTCAGCTGAATCTTTCATAAAGGATTTTCCAGGATTTGGTGCATCCCTGTTATGCAGCAATAAAAGATTCACTAAAGGACATTTGTATCTGGTTTCGTGAATATCAATATATTTAACCTTGTTCACCAAAATTATACCGCAGAACAGATGGGTAGTCTGCTATTTAAATCAGCGATTCTTAGAAGTTAATCCCGAATGAATTTAGAAGTTAAAGCACAGCAACAGATGTTCAGTATCAGGAAGTACGACTCGGCTCGTAGAAACAGAGATATACACAACATGTGAAAGGAAGATTTGTATCTGTGGATCGAGCAAGGAGAAAGAAGCTTTTTCTTGACAACAAATGTCCAATTTTATATGAGAGATGGTTCCTTCTGTAGTCCTGCAGAGAGCTATTGCAATCCACCCATTTATCTTCCTGTGTAAGAACTAAACCCGTTGTATTCTACAAATTAGAAGTCTCTGAAGGAGACAAACAATTTATTCCAGTGCAGGGTAATATTTTATGATATAAAATCCTTGCTTTACTGGTCCTTTAGCTAAATATATGTGTTCAACTACACTAAATACTGCAAAAAAAAAATGCTCCCTGCGTCAGTCTTTATACCGAGGAAAAAAAGTATAAAGTCCAGTCAACCAGTCGTCAGGGGTTTGGAGCAGAATGAATCAGATGCAATTTTGAGAGTAGGACTGGCCAGATATGGGATGACTTTGACGTAGTTGGCCAGCTTAAATATATTGCAATATATGGACAAACGGTCCCTGTTGTTTAAAGGGTAAGGCATTTTTTAGTAGCTGTATGCACAAAATGTCTCAGTGTCTTAAATATATTGATAATGGGTTGAGTGCAGAGGACCTCTTGTATTTGTCTATATGTATTTTGTGGTCACAGCCTCATTGCACCCCCGCCTAATGGTTTTAAAAATAGTGGTGAGCACAACTTTCCCTTGTTTGATTTCAAAACTGAATAAAAAAATATCTGTTTGCTCTTTTGAGAAATGGATTTCAGTGCAGAAATCTTCTGGAACAAAAATGTTTTCCCATGACAGTTTCCCTTTAACTATGAAAGTCTGGCATAGCTTTTCCAATTGTTCTAGAACTGGCCTGGATCCAGGAGTAGGAGGAAAGAGATTCATGCTATTATTGAAATGGAAACTAAATGAGAATAGTGTCCCCATCCCAAAAAACGATTGCACCTTATTCACATGCCTCTCCTCTTACCTCGAGTTCCAGCCCTAGAGTTGGGTCATTTCCAGGCCTTGAAGTGGAAACTTAAAAAAAAAAATAAAAAAAAAATACAGTCAAGGTATTTTCTACCATTTCTCTTTCAGGTTTTTGTTTTGTTCTTGGTTGCCTAGAAATGTCGTTGTTTTCCACCATCTGCTTTCTAAGAAAAAGAATGAAATAGCCCATCCCCCCGATTACTCATTAGTGTTGCAGGGTGCTACATAAATCTTTATTCTTAATTAGAATAGAAATTTAACTAGAAAAATGCCCACGTAACATTGGTTACAACAGAATAGAAATCAGCTTGCAAGAGTGATGTAGGGCCATTGAATCTAATATTGTAAACAGAATTGTTTTCTTTTTCTTTATAAGGAATTTTCCGATGTGGAAAACACAGAATCAAAAAAGAAGAGTAAAAAGTGAGTATTAGTTCTATTCTGTCTGATCTGTGTATCAGTACTTACTGGACATGGCAGAAGAAGTTGTCTTGAATGAATATTGGGCTGCCATGGAAAAATTCCATGAAAAAAAACAAACAAACTGGGGGCTTTTTGAAAGAACACTCCCCCCCCCCAAGATTATTACAATTACTGTATTTTCCATTGTTCTCTTCTCCTAGATCACACATTCAGAAATCAGTGTCAGAAAATGAAGCATTTGGTACGTTATTTTTTATCGTATATCTTTATATAATTCCATGTTCTCCTATTGAGGAGAGAATACACCGTTGGGGTAGACTAGAATAGGCAGTGGAAGTTCCGATTATTATTATTAAGGATGCACTGCATTCATCGTTCCAAATTCCCTCCATAAATACAGATTTGTATTAATGACAAAACATCTATAAAGTGCTTTCAAGTGCTAGGCACATTACAAATGAAGTGTTGGCAGTAGGTGTGGGGAAAGCACAATGTTTTCTAAGATTGGAGATAAATATCTGGAGAAATTTCTGGAGATGTTGCCCATGGCAACCAATCAGATCTTTGCTAACTTATAGGTATCTGTTTAAATCTAATTGCTGATTGGTTGCTATGGGCAACATCTCCAGAAATCTCTCCAGATATTTATCTCCAATCTTAGTAAACATGCCGTGGTCTGCTAATTTTTGGGAAATAAAAAATCAAAGGTTCTGATAAAACAATAAATGGATTCTGAGAATTTCTGTTTATTCTAAAGGGGAACTAGGGCAGAAATGTTGTACATTATGTTTTGGCCTTCTATACTCAACCAAGGCAACCACAGCCCTTTAGCAGTAAAGATCTGTGTCTCCCCAGTAGATGCCCCAGTAGCTCCCCATCTTCTTTTCTGCCGATTCCCTGATTCACATGCTCTGTGCTGCTGTCACTTACTGAGCTTAGGGGCTGACGCATTACACTGAATATACAGAATATAAAAGTCACAATATAAGGCTGCTTAGAAAATAATTCAGATTATTGGTAGACTGAGCATGTGCATGTCACGGACACTCCTAGCAAAATGCAAGATGGGAAACTCCACTGACAACTTTGAAGGCCTGGATCATTATTACTAGAGAGATGCTGAACCCCTAGGTTGGTTCAATAAGTTCAGTATATAAAATATGGCATATTTCTTTTTAGGGCTTAGTTCTCCTTTAACATAGTCATTGCTTTTATTTTATCCAGCCTCCAATTTTACACCTCTATCCTTCTTGTTTGTCTCATTCTTTTCTCATTTACTTTCCTTATTCTAATCTCTCTTTCTTATCCTTTAACCAATGTGAGAAACTGAACCACATGGTAGGTGTTAATTTAAAGTACTATAAGCTGTATATCTTAAGATATTAGCAGTTTTAGAAGTCACTTTAGGGGGGTTTTCTACTAAACCTTGAGTTTATCTCATCAGGCTTTTTGGGACAAAAACTTGAATTTTACATGAAAAAAAAAACCTTTATTCCCAGATGCTGCAAAAAGCCAGAATCCTAAAATCTGCCATCTCACACTTGTCAAGTTCCTGTATAAGTCAATGGGAGAGTCACCTATCTCAATTTGAAGGTTTCATGGTCTGTGCGGGTTTTAACCTGAAAATCCTGGGTTTTCAGGCAAAAAATCTGAGTAAATCGGGGAAAAAAAAGCCCCAAAAAATTAGTGCAATTGGGGTTTTACTGTATTGTATCAATTTTTTCCAATGAAAAAGAGAGTTATTAACCTAAAATTGTGGATGAGATAAATTTGGATTTTAGTAAAAAAAAAACCCTAGAAGTCACTTTTGCCACTTTAGTTTAATTCTATTAGTGCCACCAACATTTACACATGTGCCTTTAGATTGGAATCTTTTTGATGGCTGAGGTGTGTGTCTGTTTTCCATTAAAGGGGTTGTTCACCTTCAAACAACAGTTGTTTTCAGACAGATCACCAGAAATAAGGACTTTTTCCAATTACTTTATATTTTCTACGTGTGACTGTTTTTCTAATAGTTTTTCTAAAAGTCTAAAGTGTCATCTTTCACCTTCTAAAGCAGCTCTAGGAGGGGGGGGGTCGCCAACCCTGTAAACTATTCTAAATGGATACATTTAGGGGCAGATTTACTAAATTCACATGAAGAATTCGAAGTTCGATTGAATTTCAAAAAGATTTGAATTCAAATCTTCGAATATGCAAATTAGGCTAATTCAACCATCCAATATTCAAATTTAATTTTATTTGAATATTTGACTATTCGATGGTCGAAGTACTTCCCCTTTAAATTTTTATTCGACCAGCTAGTTCGAATCGATCGATTTGAACAATTAATCGATCGATTGAATTTTTCCAATTCGAACGTTCGATCGATCAAATTGCAGTAAAATCCTTCAAATTCGATATTCGGATTTTACTTCACATACTATTCACATGGTCGAATTTTGAATTTTTTTCAATTAGAAATTCGACCATTGATAAATCTGCCCCTTAGTTGATCCATTTCTTATCTTTGTCCCTGCTGAGCAGAATCTCTGGGTTAGAGTCCTGCAGCGGGTCGGGTGCGGGTATAGACGCAGGTCGGCGGTTCTGCAGGTTGAGGGTCAGGCCGTGGGTCTTCTCAATAGCGATTTTACTAATTTTTTCTGATCACGCCGATTATGTCACTTCCGGTTACAGTGACAGCACTTCCTGATTCTTGACGGTCAGCGGGTCGCGGATAAGGTATTCTACTCTGGGTTTCATTACAGGCAGCTGTTAGAATTGATACAATAGTTGCTAATACACCAGAGATGCTGCTGAGAAATGGATCAACTAAATGTTGCAAAATTGTAACAGTTTAGAGTCTGCTCCTGAATTACTGAACTGCCAGACTCAAACACCAGAGACACCAACGTTCCGCTTTAAACTTGGGTTTGGGAAAAACAGTAAAAAATAAATAATGGAAGGTAATTGAAAAAAAGTCTTTATTTCTGGGGAACAATCTGAAAACAGCTGAACTGAAAAAACTGTTTGGAAGGTGAACAACCACTTGAAGTACAATGTGCATGTAGCAAGGGTAATACAACTGCTTTGCTTTATTTTACCTTTCTTTCTGCCCCTTCCTTTACCCTATTAAATCGACCATTTAAAACATTTTCCTCTATTCTGATTGGATGCCCATCATTCAGAACCACTAGGAGATGGACCCACGCCCAGAGCATTGGTTTGGTTAAAAATCATGGAAGATGGCTGAGCATTTTTCATATTGTGTAGCAGGATTTTTTCCTAATTTTATCCTATTTCACTGCTATGTTTCTTCTTTGAACTTCTTTTCTTTTGAAATCCCATGCTCCAATCAGTGTCAGACTGGGGGGGGGTCTGGGCTCCCCTCCTCCACGACCCCTGCCACATCCACAACCCAGCTTTCCCCAACCCTGCTGGCATGTACCTCTCTTATCTTCTCTGTGTGATGGGGACAGGGAGTAGCATTGATCAGGTACAGTGAGCACACAATCTAATGTGCCCGGGGGGAACTGGTCTCTAGTCCGACCCTCCCTCCAAGTTATAGCAGTGGTTTTCTGCCTTCCAATTATAAGTTGAGCCAACAAGGGTTTGTAAGAAGCAATGGTGAATCACTTTCTCCCCCAGTAGATTTAGGGGAAAGCAGGGCAGATATTCTGCAGAACTAAAGGAGTACATTGATCAGCAGGTTAAAGTCTCTTCTGGAACCCTGTGCTTTTTGATTGGTTGAGAGACGAGCCCCTATGATTTGTTGATGATAACCATTGTCTTTGCTTTATGCATTAGAGAAGAAGTCTTGGAGCACAATTCAGTCTCAACACCCCCGGAAAGCAGAGAATACATCTCACCTACGCAGGCATTGCTACATTGAAGGTACATTCATACACCTACCTGACGTCTACAATTATCTTGCAAAACAATTTTAAATTGGTGGTTCACCTTTACGTTAACTTTGTGTATGTTATGGAATGGCTTATTCTAAGCCACTTTTCATCTGGCCTTCATTTTTTCTTTTATATAATTTTATAATACACAAAAGCCATGAATATCTTGTAAATCAGGGGTCCCCAACCACTGGGCCGCGGAGAGTCCTGAACTGGGCCGCCGAGCCTAGGCCACAATTAATGAGGCGCTCTGATTTGGATGCCGGCGTAACAAATTGGGCACCGACCCCTGCCGAAACCCAGCCTCAGCCCCCAGTTCCCCCCCCAGGTCCCCCCAACCACTGGGCCACGGAGAGTCCTGAACTGGGCCACTGACCCTAGGCCACAATTAAGGAGGTGCTCTGATTTGGATGCCGGCGTACCAAATTGGGCTCCGACCCCTGCCCAAACCCCGCCTCAGCCCCCCCCCCAGCCCCAGTTCCCCGGCCCTTGAAAAATGTTTTACCTCGACACCCGTCCCCAAACCAAAATAGGCTGGGGACACCTGTTGTGAATTTATAGCCTTATAAACTGTGACTAGTGAAGTCATCAGTTATAAATGGTGAGCAGTGATGTCATTTTTTGTCACATGACTCATCAAAACTTGCATATTATAATAAATAAAGTACCCCTTGTTGTAAAATATAAGGATATTAGAAGGAACCTTTCTGTCCCGCTGCAGCCGACTCCAGCCGGATGCAGCGGGTGCAAGACTGCCGGGGGGCCCTGCAGGGGTGTGGTCCCTGGCCCAGTTGCACCCCCTGCTCCCCCGGTACTTAAGTCCCTGATTGTGCCAATTAAAAGAGTTTTTTTTCTGCTCAGACTGTGTACCTTTCTTCTTTGCAGACCTTAGCGAAGATGATTTCCTAATGGGAGAGAGAACAAATTTACTTACAAGGCAAAATATTAAAGAGAACCAGAGCCAGGTAATGAACGTCCATTCATTCTAGAACAGATTTAGTAACATGTATGTTTTATTAACGATTATAAGAAATTATGTTTTATGTGGGTGGGTATGTACAGGTCATGAATTATGGAAATTCGCCTTCAATCAGTCCACGCCAAATGAATCATTCTCCGACATCTGTGTAATATAGAAGGTTTGAAAATAAAGTAATATTTCCCTATTTATACCTGTGGATTAACAATTCATCCCATTCACTGACTTCACTCTTGCGTGCAAGAGGCGGTCGCCCCCCTCCTTCTATCCTTCTCTCAAGCTGACAGTCAACTCATGGTACAGATTAGTGTATTAAACAACAGGTATGGGTAATTGTTGGAGACAGATATAACTGTGCTCCAATTTCAACTTCACAAAGCATAGTTTTAGCATCTAACTCCACCTTATGCAGCAGAGCCGAGAGCCATCCGAAAGCAACAATGTGTATTGTGCCCCTTTATTTTAATAATTAATTTTCCCATTTCTTTCATCAACGCTGAAACAGTGGAAATCTCCACAAATTCAGAGCTCAGAAAGTTCTACCAATGAAATGGTAAGACCAATATGGCAGCTTTTGTATCACGTGTAAAGTTTACACTATAGAATATTGCTGGGAAAGAGTGCAGAAGAAAAGGCTGACTGGTTTACTGATTATGGTTCATGTTTTATTTCTGGTCAATAGTGATGGCAGAATCTGGGCTGTTTAGCTTCGCTGGAAAATTCTCGAATTTACCACAAAATTTCGTGAAACTGTGAAAAATGCACGAAACGTTTTGCAAGGCAATGGGAGTCCGAATTATTTTGACGCAAGACAATTTAGACGCAAGCGTCCATTTTTATAAGCCCGACTATTTTGTCCAAATGCATTAAAGAACAAGTAAACGTTTTTTTTTTCTATCTCTAAATTTGCTCTAAACAGCCCCTCAAATTAATGTACCTTAGTCCCTGCTGCAAGTCTGCTCTGGTTTCTGTGTTATCAGCAGCTTGTTTCCCCTTCTTCCTGGTGCAGAGTGAAGCCCCACCCCTTAGCTTTCTGAGCTGACCTTATATCTTGGACTAGTCCAGGAGATCATTTGCATACTATGACATAGCAGAGAGCAGTGTGTGTAGCAGCTTTTGCTTGGGGAAACTAGCTTACTAATGAAACACTGGCTCCCTCTTCCTCTCTATTGTGGAACAGCAGCAAATGGACTGCTCAGTAAACTAAGGGGCTGGGCTTCACTCTGCACCAGAAAGAAGGGGAAACAAGCTGCTGATAACACAGAAACCAGAGCAGACTTGCAGCAGGGACTAAGGTACATTAATCTGGGGGGCTGTTTAGAGCAAATTTACAGAAAGAAAAACATTTACTTTTCCCTTAAAGTCAACGGGCGCCCAAATAATTTTGATGAGTGATAGTGATGTGCGGGCCAGGCAGAAATGAGTGGGACCCATGGGTTGGGTGGTTCAGACCGACTCCTGCACAAAATCTTCGGAACCTAGTTCGCTGGCGGGGAGAGCAGGAGAAGAACGCAATATGGACCCACCTGCGACCTAGCGCTTCGGTTTGGGATTCAGCCAGGATTAGGCTTTTTTTAGCAGGATTCAGATGAATCCTTCTGCCCTGCCAAACCGAATCCGAATTTGCATATGCAAATTAGGGCCGGGGAGGGAAATTGCATGACTTTTTCTCACAAAACAAGGAAGTGAAAAAATTTTTCCTCTTCCCACACCTAATTTGCAAATTAGGGTTAGGGTTCGGATTCGGTTCGGTATTCGGCGAATCTTTTCTCGATTTCCCCAAATCCAAAATAGTGGATCCGGTGCATCCCTACTTGCGATTGCTCCTTTTGTGACATCACTGCAGGGCGGGAGCGGGTCCATTAATAGAGGGGCAGCAATGGGCCTGGTGTGGATTGGAAGGGGGCGGGTTGGGTTCAGGAGAAATTCTCAACCAACAACTTCACTAAAGCGTGACTATGCTGACACACAACTTTTTATGGTTGCGGCAGATTTTTCGACGATGAATTTTAGCCTAATTTATTCGCTGGTGGTGAAATGTTGAAATTCACCGCAAATTCGTGCCTGCCTGCATCACTGCTGGTCATGACTGGCAAGAACTCCTGGCTGAATTGAAAAAAGTTGATGTTACTGGTCCTTTAATGCTCACTGGAAGACAGAATTAAGAAGAATTATAGCTCCTAAGATGCAACAAACACAGACAGACAGACATCAGTCTCTATAGTTCAAACTGGCTGAACAAACTCTCCTTAAAATGACTTCTTTCAGGGCATGGAGCTGACGTTTTCTTATAAAGGAGAAGGAATAGCTTTTTATACTTGGAAAAGTTAGGCAGCCCCAAGTGACTACTTTTACTTGCTCTTATCAGAAGAAAACCGCACGGCCCGGGTTCTTCCTTCGAGCACAGAGGAGAGATCCTCTTCCTGCTTCGTCGGGTCTTCCAGTGGTTGCACATGTGCAGTACAGTGAAAAGCCAAATGTTAGCGGAAAAAGTCGGATATTTCACTCTACTACGCATGCGTTTGCCCCAGGAAAATTGAAAACCCAAAGAAGCAGAAAAAGGATCTCTCCGCTGTGCTCGAAGGTAGAACCCCGGGCCAGTGCGGTTTTCTTCTGATAGGAGCATCGGCCCTGGTTGTCAGGTAAATAAAATAAGGATGCACCGAATCCACTATTTTGGATTTGGCCGAACCCCCGAATCCTTCCCGAAAGATTTGGCCGAATACCTAACCTAATCCGAACCCTAATTTGCATATGCAAATTATGGGTGGGAAGGGGAAAACATTTTTTACTTCCTTGTTTTGTGCCAAAAAGTCACGTGATTTAGCTCCCTGGCCCTAATTTGCATATGCAAATTAGGATTCGGTTCGGCCAGGCAGAAGGATTCGGCCGAATCCGAATCCTGCTGATAAAGGCCGAATCCTGGCCGAATCCCGAACCGAATCCTGGATTCGGTGCATCCCTAAAATAAAAGTAGTCACTTGGGGCTGCCTAATTTTTGGCCCCGCCAAGTGTAAAATGCAACTCCTTCACCTTTAAGATTTAGAAGAAAGGGAAAACAATATTCTATAACAGGGTAAATTGTCACCGTTGAGCTGTAAGAATCGCTGAATTCTGATGATCTTTGTTGACTTTTTTTTTTGACAGGAGGTGGATGATACAAGATCAGAAGCAATGGGAACGCTAAAACGATTACAGAAACTGGTTCGATCCAAAAAACAAAGCATAGCTGAAGATGGAAAGAATACCTTCTTGCCGCTGTGTAAGTATTGTTGGATTGGGAATCTTTGCTATTATATCTTGTACAGGTATGGGACCCTCGGGACTTGGGGTTTTCTCGATAATGAATCTTTATGTAATTTGGATCTTCATACCCTAAGTCTACTAGAAAATCATGTAAACATTACATAAACCCAACAGGCTGTTTTTTCTTCCAATAAGGATTTGTTATATTTTAGTTTGGGTCAAGCACAAACTACTGTTTTGTTATTACAGAGAAAAAGGAAATCACTTTTAACTCTATAGGAGATGGCCTTTCCATAATTTGGAGCTTTCTGGATAATGGGTTTCCAGATAACAGATGCCATACCTGTATATCTAATATCCCTAATCCCCTTGTTATGTAATACATATATATATAATCTAGTGGTTCAGAGATCTTATTATCAAGAAAACCCCATAATGAACATGTTTTAAACTACAATTTTTATTTAAGGGACGTGACTGTATTTAGGGCACCCATAGTTTGAATTAAAGGAAAAATATACCAAATATACATGGTATGAGTTTTAGTATGACCCCAGACACAAGAGCAAAAGCACTGAGGGGGTGCAAAAGCATGTTCCTTAGTGCCCATTCAAAAAGGACTTGTATCAATAGTCTGTCTGTGCTTTGCACTTGCCATTGGCCAGTTTTAGAGAGCTTCACTATGACCTTTGAATGACAAGCCAGTTAAAGGTCAGAAGTGAGGATTAGCCTTTCCCAGACCCTCATGAATACAGCTCTGCTGATACAAGGCGGCACTGTACCCACGAGTCACATGCAGGCCTCTAATCTCTAATCTTTGCTCATAAATACAGAGCTGTTTGAGCATCATTTAGACACTTAGGGCACAGGGATCCCCAACTTTTTGTACCTTTGAGCCCCATTAAAATATAAAAAGAGCTGGAGAGCAACACGTTCCTGGGGGTGCTGAATATGAACTGCCCCTATGTGGACAGGCAGCCTACAGGAGACTCTGTTTGGCAGTACATTTGGGGGCAGATTTACTAAAAATCGAACTTGAGAGTTAATAAACCCGTAAATAAATTCATTCGATCTAATTTTTTTTTATTCGATCAAAAAACACCTATGGGAGCTTCCCATAAGGCTTTAAAGCAATTCGGTAGGTCCAAGTTGGCGCACTGGCCTATCGAATTTTTTTTTTTTTAAAGGGGATGTACTTCGACCATTGAATATTCGAATACAGTTAAATTTGATTTATTCGTATTGGTCAAATTTTTAAAATTTGATGGTCGAAGTTACCTCATTTGCATATTCGAAATGCGAATCGAATTCTTCACACGAATTTAGTAAATGGGCCCCTATGTTTTTTTGCAATTAACACTTTCCTCCAAGCCTGCAATTCAAAAATAAGCACCTGCTTTGAAGCCACTGGGAGCAACATCCAAGGAGTTGGTGAGGAACATGTTGCTCGTGAGCCACTGGTTGGGGATCACTGGATTAGGGCAGGTGATAAGAAAAAGATACCTAGGAGTCTGCCAAAACTGTCAGGCCCGGATTTGTGGCGAGGACACTAACGCCCGGGCCTAGATCGGCATATTTTAAGGAGCAGCATCCCACCCAGCCTCTATGTGGGGAGCACTAGGGACGCACGCTCCGGCGCTCTTGTTCGCTCCTGCCGGGCATTAGGACCATGCAGGCCCACTGCTCTGGCGCTAGTGAGTGGGCGCTAGGACTTCGTGACTGGGTGCCACAATCTCGAGGCTTAGGGGCACCCGCGCTCAAAACTGTGCACCACAGGCAGGATTCTTAAAAGTGTTGTTGTTTTTTGCTTTTGTTTAAATTGACCACCATGTATATTTTTTTCCCCTAAAAGCTCCCACCCTGGGTGCTGATGAAGACGATGATGAAGAACAGACTCTGACGACATGCATGAAATTAACTAAATCACAAGACAAGAAAAACTGTAAGGACCCGGTAAGAAAGAAGTCAGGCGTGGACTACTATTCAACCGTGGGTTCTTTGGACAGATCTTCCAATACAAAATGGAACACCCCAGGAGATTTGACACTGGATTCAGAGCATTCATTTTTGAGCGACTGGAAAACATTTACAGGCAACAACTGCGACCCTTTAGTTTTCTCCATAAAACCGCTCCAAGAATGGGAAAAATGTACCTGCTGTAATCACCATACGCAGCTCCCGCCCTCCCTTACAGATATGGACCTGCCCTATTCCTGGGTAAGTCATTTCATAGTGTCTCAATTAGTGGTAGAATTAGTCACTGTTCTGTTCAAATTGTGATCCATGCAAATCACTGCACAAACTGCGTTTTTTTTTCACGCCATCTCCAATTTTCCCCCTGTATTTTAAAAAACACATAAAAATCTGAAAATGCGATCACTAAAGAAAACATTTAGGGCATAACATGAATGTGTTTGTAATGAGTCATTATTCTTTACTGGAGTTGAAACAGTTGCCCTGCAGGTTGTTAGATACTTCTTGTATATCTGGTCCTGGATGCTGCATATCTTAAGCTTGAATACTAGAAAAGGTTAGACAAATTAATAAGCCGGGGAGGACTATTTATCAAATTTGTGAATTTTCTCCTTTTTTAAATTTTTTTTTAAAAAAACAGTGGTCCATTTTCAATTTTTTCACAATTCATATTTTTTCTCAAAAAATTTGTCTTTTTTTCTATTTCGCTGAAACTTACCAAAAAAAAAATAAAATATTTATAGGGGCCCATTTATCATGCTGTGTAATAAGGGGAGTAATGTTGCCCGAGCAACCAATCAACAATTAGATGTCAACAGTCAGAAAACATTGATTGCTATGAGCAACATCATCGGTAATGTGTTACTCCACTTTTTACAAACCATGATAAATAGACCCCTAAGTGTTAAAACCACAAAAATCTCTTACCAAGTAAAAGCAGATGGCCCTATAGAAATCAACTGGGAGATGAGTTAGTTTTCTTCACTAATAATGGTCAAAAATTGTCAACATTTTTTAGATTTCCGGATTTTTTTATTGCATCACTCAGCATATATTCCATTTGTGCTTTTATTAAGTTATCTCATTATATTAATTTAAAAACCCACAAACAAACTCCTATGCACAATTTTAAATATAAAACTCAGGTTTAATCAGATTTTGAAAAAAACTTGGTAAATTTGTGTGAAAACCCAAATCGATAAAATTTTTCAGACTTTTCCCACAAATCACTCGATTTCTTTGGGTTTTTTGCCAAAAAAGTAGAATTTTTGGGCTAAACCCACTGAAGACCACAATTATTTCAAATAGACATAGGTGCCTCTCCCACTGACTTATACAGGACCTCGTCAGGTCTGCAATGCCGGATTTTCAGATTTAGGCTTTTTGTAGCATCGGGGTGTAATAAATCTTGAAAAAAATTTCCCCATAAAGCCTGACCCGAAAAATTTTAGGTTTAATAAATAACCCCCTAAATATTTGGATTTTTAAACAATTTACAAGGTATTTGTGGTTTTAAGAGGAAATTGGTTTATTCATGGTTTCAAAAACCTCTAAAACCACTTAATGTGCCTCTCAATCTCACCAAATTCTGATGTGTGCTCAGTGGCGTATTTGCACCCATAGGCCGTACTGTCGTGGCGCCCGGCACACAGGCGCAATAGCCCGAGAGCACTGGGGAGCAACATGTCCCGGGTGCTCCCCATAGAGCGGCTGGGCGGCATGCCACCAAGAAATATCTGCCACCCTAGGCCCGGGCCTATGTGGCCTCGCCACAAATCCAGACCTGTGTGCACTATTTATTTAAAAATTTGAATCTTGAAAACTTGATTGATTATATTTGTCTAGGACAACTTCCATTGACTTCTACATGAACAGGTCAGCTTCACATTTTCACATTAGAATGTTTTGTTACATAGTAAGTTCAGTTGAAAAAAGACACACGTCCATCAAGTTGAACCTTTTAACTTTTTTTTTAACCTGCCTAACTGCTAGTTGATCCAGAAGAAAGCAAAAAAAAACCCATCTGAAGCCTCTCCAATTTGCCTTAAGCTGGCCATAGACGCAACGACTTGGTCGTACGAATCGAGGATTCGTACGACTATCGTACGACTTTCGGATCGTGTGTGGAGTGCTCCGACATTTGTCGTGCCATGCCGATCGGTCGTTTGGTCGATCGGCCAGGTTAGAAAATTTTTGTCGGCTGGCGATAATATCTTTGCGTCTATTGCAGATCGTACGATTTTCAGTGGGAGACCGTCACTAGGTTTTTAATCGTACAACTTTAGTACGATCCTTGTCAGGGGCAGAACATCAGCTGTCTGTGCTTTTTACTACTTTAGTTGATCTGAAGGTTAGTGACAGGTCGGGAGCAGGTCGGGAGATGCAAAGATCCGATCATGGAATCATCTTACGATCGGATCTTTGCGTCTATGGCCAGCTTTAGAGGCGGAAACAATTCCTTCCTGACTCCAGAATGCAATCGGACTAGTTCCGGGATCTCCTGTAACCCTGTATTCCCTCACTTGCTAAACACCATCCAACCCTTTCTTAAAGCTATCTAATGTATCAGTCTGTTCAGGGAGAGAATTCCATATCTTCACAACTCACTGTAAAAAACCCCTTCCCAATATTTAGGCGGAACCTCTTTTCTTCTAATCGGAATGGGTGATCTTGTGTCAGCGGGAAAGACCTACTGGTGAATAAAGCATTAGAGAGATTATTATATGATCCCCTTATATATTTATACATAGTTATCATATCACCCCTTAAGCGCCTCTTCTCCAGCGTGAACATCCCCAATTTGGCCAGTCTTTCCTCATAGCTAAGATTTTCAATACCTTTTACCAGTTTAGTTGCCCTTCTCTGTACCCTCTCTAATACAATAATGTCCTGTTTGAGTGAGGGAAACCAAAACTGTACGGCATATTCTAGATGTGGCCTTACAAGTGCTCTATAAAGTGGAAGAATGACCCCCTCCTCCCGTGACTCTATGCCCCTTTTAATACAGCTCAAGACCTTATTGGCCCTTGATGCTGCTGACTAGCATTGCTTGCTACAGCCAAGTTTATCATCTACAAGGACTCCAAGGTCCTTTTCCATAATGGATTTGCCTAGTGCAGTCCCATTAAGGGTATAAGTGGCTTGAATATTCTTACATCCCAGGTGCATGACTTTACATTTATCAATATTGAATCTCATTTGCCACTTATCTGCCCAGATTGCCAGTTTGTCAAGATCCTGTTGCAAGGATGCCACCTCCTGGATGGAATTAATTAGGCTGGATAGTTTTGTGTCATCCGCAAACACTGATACATTACTTACAACACCTTCCCCTAAGTCATTAATGAACGAGTTAATAAAAGTGGACCCAATACCGAGCCCTGAGGGACCCCACTAAGAACCTTACTCCAAGTAGAGAATGTACCATTAACAACGACCCTCTGTACCTGATCCTGTAGCCATTCACTAGGACAACATTTTGAATGTGATCCCTTAAAAAGCCTTCAAATAATTTGCCCACCACAGATGTCAAACTTACTGATCTATAATTGCGAGACTGAGATCACAATCCCTTTTTAAATATTGGAATGACATCAGCTTTGCTCCAATCCTTAGGCACCATACCAGATGAAAGTGAATCTGAAAAAATCAGAAATAGGGGCTGGTCTAAAACTGAACTAAGCTCTCTTAGAATCTCTGTTGAATCTTAATGTTATCATACACTGTGATCATTTATTGAGATCACTATGTTTGTATTTGGAAAATCTCCTTTTAATCTTTATTTGTGTTGGGTGCTGCTAGGCTGGTATCAGTAATCAGCAGCATTAGTAAAGTGGACTTATGTTATGTTAACTGAAACGAAGTCTGCTCTGCAGAAAGTCCCTTATTCATAGGCATTTTTCTAGTTAGAAATATATATGGGAATGTTCATGCTGCTTCCTCTGCTGATGTAAAACATAATACTGTCTTTAGCTGCTGCAAAATGAAGAACGTCAGTTGAGCAATGATAAGCAATCCATTTTCATGCTTCTTTGGTAGTTCTTTAATATTTCCTGTTTGATAAACACAGTTGCAGCACTAATCTATAGCTCTGGAACAAAAGTATGAAATCCTATTGAAAAGAGAAGTTGGTGTGAGTCAAATGCAAACCTATAACAGGGATGAAAATGGTTGAATTATGCAGGCTATGACATAACAGAAGATTACCTTGTTCTGAATAAATCAGTGGGGCCATGGAAATAGCACTGGAGGATACTACAGGATCCATTATCCGGAAACCCATTAACCAGGAAGCTCAGAATTACAGGAAGGCCATGTTCTACTAGAAAATCATGTAAATATTAAGGGGGTTATTTCCTCAACTTTTTTTCTAGTCAAGGTTTAAGGGCAATAACGTTTTTTTCCTCTAAAAAATTGAGTTTTCTTGTGAACAAAATTCTTCGAGATTTTAACATTTGGATTTTAATAAACAACCCCCTAAATAAATCCAATAGGATTGTTTTTCCATTAATATGGATCCATGCAGGTTAGTAACAGGGTGGGACTGGGACAGACCTCCTCTCCCAATATTGGATTCTTTTAAAAAAAACTTTTTCCGTGGGTGTGCATCACTGAGTGTCGTAGTTCAAACATGTGCGCCGCCTTCGTGTCTCACTAGGGGGACGGGGGCCAGAGAGGGGCCCTGGACAGCAGCCCCAGTGGGCCCCGGGCCACCAGTCCGTCCCTGCTTAGTTAGACAAAGCCATTAATATCTTGTAAATGATATCCTTATAAACAGTGACTAGTGATGTCATCAGTTATAAACAGTAGTGCAGGGCCAGTCATACCAAGTGCGGGGCCCAATTGCAACCATTTTGGCGGGGCCCCCTAGAAGGAACTTTGCTGTCTGTCACAGGGTCACAGAACTGGATGGACAAATAGTGGCTGATTTCCCCTCTGTCCAAGTGACAGCTGCCAGTTGGGGATAGGGGCAGGCTGGGCAACTGGGAGAAAATGTTCCCTCACTTTTTTAATCTATGTGCGCTAAAAAAAGTACAAATTTTGGTTACCACTGTAAACTGTGTTTGTGCAGCACCATGTATTATATATACAACATTAATGCATTTCACTTGTTATTTGGTCTAATTGGGTTCGGGGCGGGCTGGTTGAATTGGGTTTGGTGGCCTGGGTCAATAAAGTCTGAGCGGGTTGGGCCAATCTGGATTAGATGTAGTCTGGGCTACTGGGGTATTAAGCAAATAGGAATCAGAGCTTGTACTGGAGCGGGGCCCCCATAAGAGCGGGGCCCAATTGGGCCAAATTGGTCCAATGTGCTTAAGACTGGCACTGCAGTAGTGATGTCATTTTTGTCACATGACTCGCTAAAACTTTTGTAATATAATAAATAAAGTACCCCCTGTTGGAAAATATGAAGACATTAGAAGTCACCTCGGACATCCATGACCTGTATAAAAACATTCAGCCTTGTGCTTTTATATGGCCATGGAACTCCTCAGTAACTTATAATATCTGCATTAGACTTCTCAATACCGGAATGAAGATACAGCTATGTTAGTGAAATGTGATTCTTTTATTCTATGTGCTGTCTATCTGCCAAAATTATATTTGCCTTTCACTCGGTTTCTCATAATGGTTCTTGGGTGGACTGGACTGGAGAACAAACTTTATTTAAAAAAAAAAATCAAAATACTTTCTAAATCTGATAATACGGTCCAAGAGATTTGAAAAAAGTCTGAAATGTAAAATTGATTTTAGTGCTGGACCCGGGTTATCTACACCCGGGTCACTTCTATTTTTGGGTGATCTATTTTTTAGGCATATACACGGAAAATTTCCAATTTGGAGAATTGACAAAGAAAGGGGGGGGGCTAGAGATTACAGATTAATCTTTTTCAAAATTTAAAAACATGATTGAAATAAGACTATTCATCGGTATAGAGCGAGAGAACTCATCAGTATGCAGCAGGATAATTCAGTGAAACACTTGCTTCTGCTTTGGCAGAAAATAATCATTGAGACCCGTTGTGAATCACTCAACATGCACATACAACAAAGTCATTTCTAAAGCAAAGTGGAGAGAAATATGACAAATCTGCTTCCTGTTGAAACGTCTATCTCTGCCCTTACAGGAACAGGGGTCCAGATAAAGTCTAACAAAAAAAAAAAAAAAAGAAACACATTACCATTATTTATTCTACTCGTCTGTTTCCACGGCTGGGCCGAAACCCTCCTACGTTGCTGACATAGATAAATTGTGTCTTTTTTTAGTAAAAAAAAAAAGAATTATTTCTCATCAATTATGCAAATAATCCTATTTTTTTTATACTTACGAAACTCCTCTTGCACTCCTCTTCAGAAAATGCGACAGGGCGACGATCCATCGTGCGGCGCTCGATTTCTCCTTCCTGGCTATCTCCTATAAGGAGGGCAGGGAGGAGAAATCGAGTGCCACACAATGGATTGCCTTTTCTGAAGAGGAGCGCAAGCAGAGTATTGGTAAGTTATTCAGTCCAGTATTCGCCCAAGTGCTGGGCCAGACCGACCAGGTACCCTAAGCAACCTGGCGGTCTCAGCGCCCGATGGGCACGCGCCAAAAAGGAAGGATCATGTATGGACAAAAAGGTGCTTGCGTCCTTTGTGTCCTACTCTACCTACCCCTTGGCTCAGCCCTGATTCACCCCAATCTTTCACAAAGGATTCGGGGGTTCAGCCAAATCCAAAACAGTGGATTTGGTGCATCCCAAATTTTGTATTTGTGGTTTTTGAGTTATTTAGCTTTTTATTCAGCAGTTCTCTTGTTTGCAATTTTCAGCAATCTGGTTGCTTGGGTCCAAATTACTGTAGCAACCATACATTTGAATAAGAGACTGGAATATGAATAGGAGAGGGTCTGAAGAAGGGTAGAAAGAATAGTAATCAAACGTGGCAATAGCAATTTGTAGCTTTACTGAGCATTTATTTTTTTTAATGGGGTCGGTGGCCCCCATTTAAAAGCTGGAAAGTATTGTAAGAAGACGGTAAATAATTAAAAACCTATAGAAAAATAAATAAATAATGAAGACCAGTTGCAAAGTTGCTTAGAACCGGCCATTGTATAACATATAAAAGTTAACTTAAAGGTGAGCCAACCTTTTGAATAACACATTTTTCTCCAGTGTGTTAGTTGGCATTCACAAAGTATAGAGAGTGCCACTGATACTAGCCGGCATTGGTAAATTGCTCACTTGTTTGTCTCTTTCTAGTGTGTGTGTGGGCTGAGCCTATGATTAAGTGCTCTTGGAGCATGAAATGCGTCAGGCTAGGTAGGATGTTATATAAATAAAGAATTTCTGCTTTTGTCATTTTGGTGTGGCTTTCTAAGAGTGGGTAGCCTATTTTTGGTCAAGTATATTTTGTACACTGATTCAGTCTTTACCCTTCTGGAGGTGTGGTGTAGTTTTTTTTGTAATTTGTAATTTGACCAGTCGAACCATTGGGCTTCCAACTATTGATGTACGGGCCAGGTAAAACTCAACTCGCACCCATTCGTAACCCATAAAATGTTGTAATTGTAGGACCACGACCAACCAGTACCCACACAGGGTCGGACTGGAGCCTTGAGGGCTCACTGGGGTTGCAAAAGGAAGGGCCCTCTTGGCAGTCCCAGGGGCCCCCTCCCGACCTACAGTTCCTGGAGCAGGATGTGTTCTTTGTGGGGAGCAGGTCTGGCCTTTTCCCGGTGTCCCGCCAGCCCAGTCTCACCCTGAAATCTTCCCACTACTTCGCTACTTTTGTGTATGTCACTGGTTCCAAGACATGGACTCTTCGGAGGAGTGTCCTTCCTCAGTCTGACCCACACCCAACCTGCCAACGGTTGGCCGCACAAATCTGCCCAACAGGTGGTCAACCCACACATCACACCAACCACCATTTACCGCTCTGCTTGGTCATGCCAGATACTTACATGAGGGTTGCAGGGTAGGGGTAAATTTCATTCTCCTTTAATAATATTATAAACAGAAATTGAAACCATTCCAAAATGTGTGCTGTACTGTCAGGAAATACCTCCGGTGTGAGGTTGGCAGGTTGGAGCCTATGTGGTGTGTAATCAAGGCACTTGACACTTTTTATTACTTATCATTCTATTCACTCCATTCCCTATTCATATTCCAGTCTCTTATTCAAATCAATGCAGGGTTGCTAGGGTAATTTGTACCCTAGAAACCAAATTGCTGACTGCAAAATAGAGAGCTGCAAAATAAAAAGCTAAATATCTATAAAACCACAACCAATAAAAAATTAAAACCAATTGCAAATTGTCTCAGAATATCACTCTCTACATTATACTACAAGTTCACTCAAAGGTGAACAACCCCTTTAAGGGTTAGTTCTGTAGCATCTGGGTACCTCAACGTTGTATAGGCTTGGATATATTGGAAACAATACAACACCAATATCCATTTAGATGCAATACAAACAAGATTTGCTGAGGGGCTTTAGCTCCACTTTAATGCCTTCGAATCAAAAGGTTATTTCTATAAGTGCAACATGTTTTTACTGTAAATCTCTAATAAATGTATTGCAGTGTCTACTTCCTGAAATCAGAAGGCTTTTAAAAATATAAGCTCATCTGACCCTATTAACTTATAACTATCCAAATGGTTTTCATTCCATTGCTGAGGCTCTGGCCTTGGAAAACTCACTGGAAATGTCTTGCCCCTCTATGTGACCTTCAGAGACATTCACCCTCGATGCAGGAATTTCAGTTGGGAATCAGGCTAAATGCACAATATAGGCCACGTGCTAATCCGCTATATAGGCCAAATGGTAGAGAAATCAAGAGATTAACAAACATAAAGATAATTGCACGGTAGAAGTCAATAGGGCATTTTATTTTATTGTTTCAGGCTAGAACTGATGCCTCGCTAATGCTGGGGTCCTAGTTTAGGTTCAATACCAACCAAAGTTTGTATATTGTTGTCATATCTATGTGGGATTCTAAAACATTCAAGCAGGAGATTTCTGTTAAAACTGGTTTTTAGTATAAACGTGTAATTAAAGGGGAACTAAAGAATGTGTTTGCTGGACCAAAGGCTTACAGAACCTTAAAGGACAAGTCAATTCCAAAAAGAAAAAATTGCCTTATAAAATAAAACATTATTCTAAGAAACTTTGCAATATACATTCATTACAAATTTTCTACGATTTTTAAAGGGATACTGTCACGGGAAACCATGTTTTTTTTTCAAAATGCATCAATTAATAGTGCTACTCCAGTAGACTTCTGCACTGAAATCCATTTCTCAAAAGAGCAAACAGATTTTTTTTATGTGCAATTTTGAAATCTGACATGGGGCTTGACATATTGTCAATTTCCCAGCTGCCCCCAGTCATGTGACTTGTGCCAGCACTTTAGGAGGGAACAGCTTTCTGGCAGGCAGTTGTTTTTCCTTCTCAATGTAACTGAATGAGTTGCAGTGGGTCATGGCTTTTACTATTGAGTGCTGTTCTTAGATCTACCAGGCAGCTGTTATCTTGTGTTAGGGTGTTGTTATCTGGTTACCTTCCCATTGTTCTGTTGTTAGGCTGCTCGGTGGGGGAAAGGGAGGGGGTGATATCACTCCAACTTGCAGTACAGCAGTAAAGAGTGACTGAAGTTTATCAGAGCACAAGTCACATGACTTTGGACAGCTGGGAAATTGACAATATGTCTAGCCCCATGTCAGATTTCAAAATGAAATATAAAAAAAATCTGTTCTTTTGAGAAATGGATTTCAATGCAGAATTCTGCTGGAGCAGCACTATTAACTGATGTGTTTTGGAAAAAAAAAATTTCCCATGACAGTATACCTTTAATTTATTTGTAAATGTATTGAAAACAGTGTTTGTCTGTTCCTTTCTATTATCTGCCCCGATGCTTTTAATAGCAATGGTTTTTTACAAGTAGCTTTAAAAGCACTGAACATTTTAATTACTGTATATTGGAATGATTGGTTAGAATATATATTTTTTTTTATAAGAAAAATTTTGGGGTTGACTTACCCTTTAAGGTCCACTTTTAGTAGACAGTTTGCAATAGATCTTAATTTTCAATAGTAACCTGGTTTCAATGAGAGACTAGACAGGAGACAGTCTCAATTACCGTATATAGCTAAGTAATATAAATTAACAATGACATTGTAGCCTCACAGACCAATAGTTTATTGGCTGTCGGGGTCAGTGACCCCGTTTGAAAGCTTTAAAGGCAGAAGAGGAAGGCATATACAGGTATGGCACCTGTTCTCCAGAATGCTCAGGACCTGGTGTTTTCCAGATAAGGGATCTTTCTGTAATATGGATGCAATGGGTGCATTTATATATGTGTTTTTTCAGCCTAACACACACCAGAGCTCATAGTAAACAAGTAAAAAAAAAAACAATTTTAAATGTGTCTTTAATAAAAAGCCTGTACTGTCACACACTGACGTTGATATCGGATATATTAAAGTGGACCTGTCACCCAAAAAAAAATATTCAAAATCACTATTTTATCACATTAGTCAAGCAAAATGAACATTAATTACACTATATAAATTATTTTAATCTTATTTTCTTCTGTCTGGGAATTCATAATTATAGCAAACAGGCAGGAGCCATTTTGTGGACACTGTTATTAAGGCAAGCCTTGCATAATCTCAGAATCTTGTTTGTGCACCAGAATTGGGGATCAGATGTCTATCCCCATGTCCAGGCAACACAATTAAATGGTTAAGAGAACTGGGGGAATGTGTGGGGAGCAGTGACATCTAGGAATTGCTGAATGGAAAGTGAAAGTAATTGTCTGCCACGCCTCTATGCCTAAGGCATAGAGGAGTGTCAGACAATATTTGATTGACAGCTGAGATTTTTAAATGAGTTTAAAACCGCTATGAATGCTTTAATTAAAATTTGAAATTGGATTTCATGTTTGATTTGAAAAGGACTTTTTTTATACAGATTTTTGTGTCTGGGTGACAGGTCCACTTTAAAGGGTCAACAAAGAAGTATAGAAACTGAAAGCCCTCCCATGCTGTGTAGTTCTGCGTGTATTTACTTGAACTGTGTGGTTTTCATTAGAACTAAGCATTACAATAAAGATCAGCACACAAGTACGACTTTGGACACATTTAGTCAGTGTACCCCAGATTCTGTGGGAAAAGTCATTTTAAAGTGGACCTGTCACCCAGACACAAAAATCTGTATAAAAAAAGTCCTTTTCAAATCAAACATGAAATCCAATTTCAAATTTTAATTAAAGCATTCATAGCGGTTTTAAACTCATTTAAAAATCTCAGCTGTCAATCAAATATTGTCTGACACTCCTCTATGCCTTAGGCATAGAGGCGTGGCAGACAATTACTTTCACTTTCCATTCAGCAATTCCTAGATGTCACTGCTCCCCACACATTCCCCCAGTTCTCTTAACCATTTAATTGTGTTGCCTGGACATGGGGATAGACATCTGGTCCCCAATTCTGGTGCACAAACAAGATTCTGAGATGATGCAAGGCTTGCCTTAATAACAGTGTCCACAAAATGGCTCCTGCCTGTTTGCTATAATTATGAATTCCCAGACAGAAGAAAATAAGATTAAAATAATTTATATAGTGTAATTAATGTTCATTTTGCTTGACTAATGTGATAAAATAGTGATTTTGAATATTTTTTTTTGGGTGACAGGTCCACTTTAATTCTGGGCAGGCTACACTCCATATGCATTATAAGAATTAGGGCCTAGGCTGAAGGTCAGGTTTTGGAATTGATTAAGAATTATTTTGGGAGCAAGAAATAATATAAGAATATAATATAAGAAATAATATGTTTCATTCACTAATATGATTGTGGGTGCAATCAATGACATGATTATTTCCCTTAAAAAAAGTCTACTTCAGCAGACTTCTGCACTGAAATCCACTTGTTTAAAAGAGCAAACAGATTTTTTATATTTAATTTCGAAATTTGGCATGGGGGCTGGACATGATGTCCATTTCCCAGGTGCCCTTAACCATGTGAGTTGTGCTCTGATAAACTTCAGTCACTCTTTACTGCTACATTGCAAGCTGGACTGATATCATCCCTCCTTCTTTCCCATCAGCAGCCTATCAGAATAAATGGCAGCTAACCCGATAGCAGCCACCTTAAACTTCTGCTAAAAGTGATTTTTTTTTATTTTAAATTTGGCATGGGGGCTAGACATGATGTCCATTTCCCAGGTGCCCTTAACCATGTGAGTTGTGCTCTGATAATCTTCAGTCACTCTTTACTGCTACACTGCAAGCTGGACTGATATCATCCCTCCTTCTTTCCCATCAGCAGCCTACCAGAACAAATGGCTGCTAACCAGATGGCAGCCACCTTAAACTTCTGCTAAAAGTGCTTTGAGACACCTTGGGGCAGATTTACTAAATTCGAATGAAGGATTCGAATTTCGTTCGAATGCAAAAACTAGAAATTTTTCGAATATACAATTTTTTATTAATTAATCGAACAATTTGAATAAAAAAATCGTTCGACCATTTGATTAAAAAATGTTTTCGATTGCTAGTTCGCTAGATTTAACCTACCGAGTTGCTATACTTGCCTATGGGAAGCGCCCATAGGCTTTTTCTGAAGTTTTCTTGATCGAATGGAAATCATTCGATTTCTCGATGAAATCCAATAAAATCAAATATCGAATTTGTAAGATTTTACCGCTAGCTGATTTTTTTCGAGAAATCTAACAAACGGATAGAAAGCGTCTGATTTCTCGAATAAATCGTAATCATCCGATTTCTTGAAAAAAATTGGATGAGAAATCGGATGATTTAGTACGATTTTTTCAGACGAATTCTATTCGTTCATTCGATTTCTCGAAACAAAAAATGAATAGCGGTAAAATCCTCCGAATTCAATTTCATCTGATTTTACCGCGACCTCAATTCAAGGGTTTTTAACCGTCAATATTCGACCCTTGACAAATCTGCCCCGTATTGTTTCTCCCCTTCGCTTGTACTTCAATACAACCCAAGTTGTGTTCCTTTGCCCCACATGTCTACCACTAGGTGGGGCTAAGGATCATGACTTGGGTTGCATTGAAGTAGCTGTTCCATCCTCAAGTAGGGATGGCGCGAACCGCCGCAAAAAAGTTCGCGGACGCGTTCGCGAACTTGCGACAAACGCGCGAACAGTTCGCGACCGTCGCGAACCCCATAGACTTCAATGGGAAGGCGAACTTTAAAAGCTAAAAAAGACATTTCTGGCCAGAAAAATGATTTTAAAGTTGTTTAAAGGGTGCAACGACCTGGACAGTGGCATGCCAGAGGGGGATAAAGGGAAAAGAAAAATCCATTATTTTCTTATGTCAAAAGTGTTACAAAGTATCTTACCTGCACCTGTTAGCTGTTCTGGACGCTGTTCTGGACTCTCTGCCAAAAGCCAAGTTCAAATCTTTGCTTCTTTTTCT
The DNA here is from genome assembly GCA_024363595.1 of Xenopus borealis. Lineage (NCBI taxonomy): Eukaryota > Metazoa > Chordata > Amphibia > Anura > Pipidae > Xenopus > Xenopus borealis. The sequence goes on along the minus strand of CM044433.1, from coordinate 21,214,353 downwards.
GGCTGTTCAGTGAGGGTCTTTCCAGTTAAAGAGGGTCCTCCAAAAAAAGGGTCTTTCCAGTACAAATGAGGGACAGAGGGTTGAGCTCGCAAAAGAGGGACAGTTGGGACTCGGGAGGTATGCACATTTTTTTTTTTAGTCCAGGGGGTGTGTGGGGGTGGTCCAGGGAGATCTTCCTTATTGGCTGCCATGTATCTGCTGGTCTGGGATGAGAGGGCAAAAAAATGCGGCAAAAAAAAAAGCGCCAAATTGACGCAAACCCAAAATGCGAACGTCGCGCGACGTTCGCGAACTTCTGGTGAGCGCGAACAGCGGATGTTCACGCGAACAAGTTCGCCGGCGAACTGTTCGCGCCATCCCTATCCTCAAGTGCTGGTTCCTTCTCAAAGCTCAGAATAAGGCACCAATCTTACAGTAAAGAAAAAAAAAACATGTGATGGTTTAAGGATAAAATTTTAAATGGAAGAATTAATTATTTGCAATGTGAACAGTGCAATTTAGAAAAAAAAGTAAACCAAAAAATCACGACAGAATCCCTTTAAATAAATGAATGGAAACTGAGAACCTTGGTCTGCTTTGCACTTCTGCAAAAAAAGGGCATTTTTTTCAGATTATATTGTGATTTGTTTTAGTTAACCAGGCATCAGAATGCAGGTCAGTAAGAATGTATGTCTAGGGGCACATTTACTCAGCCATGCTCTAGATTCTTACTGAAGCCTATTTTTTTGTTTGAACGCTGCCCATGCACACAGCAGATCATGCTGATACTTCCCCTCAGAGCTGCCTTGTGATAAAATGGGGCCCATGGCAAGCTAGCGATTTAGGGCCCCACAGTTCCACTGCTAATTGAGTATCTCTCTCTCTCTCTCTCTCTCTCTCTCTCTCTCTCTCTCTCTGAGACACATACAGGGATGTCTTGAAGGCATCCAAATAGGGGCAGCAGCTCTGGTTTTCACACAAAGTGTTCTGATGAGTGGGCAATACAGGTAAAAGATCTATTATCTGGAATGCTTGGTACCTGTGGTTTTCCAGATAAAGGATCTTTCTAACGTGGATCACCAGAGGACAATTCATCATTAAATTAACCCAACAGGTTATGGGATATGGATTTATGCAGTTTAGTTACCCTCAAGTACAAGTTACTGTTTTATTATAAACTCCCTCTCCCCCCGCCAGTGCTAACCTGCGAGTAAGAGTCCCTAAATAGATTGATTATATGTGGGGAGGCGGGGTTAGGAGCACAGCCAATTGCTGGCTGTGTGGATCAGGCCTGGCCAATCCAGTTCGATCCTGGTTATTACATCACTCTATTGCATTCATGGGGCTATTACATCACTCTATTGAATTTATTTGGGTTAGTACATTACTCTATTGCATTCATGGGAGTTATTACATAACGCTATTGCATTCATGGGGGTTATTACATCACTCTATAGCATTCATGGGAGTTATTACATCACTATTGCATTCATGGGGTTTATTACATCACTCTATTGCATTCATGGTGTTATTACATCACTCTATTGCATTCATGGGGGTTATTACATCACTCTATAGCATTCATGGGAGTTATTACATCACTATTGCATTCATGGGGTTTATTACATCACTCTATTGCATTCATGGGGCTATTAAATCACTCCAGTGCATTCATGGGGTTATTACATCAATCTATTGCATTAATGGGGTTATTACATCACTCTATAGCATTCATGGGGTTATTACATAACTCTATTGCATTCATGGGGGTTATTACATCCCTCTATTACATATATGGGGGTTATTACATCACTTTATAGCATTCATGGGAGTTATTACATCACTATTGCATTCATGGGGTTTATTACATAACTCTATTGCATTCATGGGGTTATTACATCACTCTATTGCATTCATGGTGTTTATTACATCACTCTATTGCATTCATGGGGCTATTAAATCACTCCAGTGCATTCATGGGGTTATTACATCACTATTACATTCATGGGGGTTATTACAACACTCTATTGCATTCATGGGGTTATTACACAACGCTATTGCATTCATGAGGGGTTATTACATCCCTCTATTACATATATGGGGGTTATTACATCACTCTATTGCGTTCATGGGAGTTCTTACATCACTATTGCATTCATGGGGGTTATTACATCACTCTATTGCATTCATGGGGGTTATTACATCACTCTGTTGAATTTGTGGGGGTTATTACATTACTCTACTGCATTCATGAGAGTTCTTACATCACTCTGTTGCATTCATGTGGTTTATTACATCACTTTATTGAATTCATGGTGTTCATTACATCACTCTACTGCATCCATGGGGGTTCTAACATCACTCTGTTGCATTCATGGGGCTAGTACATCACTCTATTGCATTCATGAGAGTTATTACATCACTCTATTGCATTCATGGGAATTATAACATCACTCTATTGAATTCATGGTGGTTCTTACATCACTCTATTGAATTCATGGGAGTTCATACATCACTCTATTGTTTTCATGCCACCTAACTTACAAGAGCTCCTAGAAGGGGAATTCTCGATGTTGTAGACATTAAACCCTGTCGAGGAAAAGTCAAATGTTCTAGCCATTGGTAGATGTTGATAAACAGGAAAGTGATAGTTGCAACACGACTGCCGGTAAGACACGCAGCTCTCTGTGTCACATCCTTCAGTGAAATGAGGAAGCTCCGGTATTGAAGCAAAGCAGTTACTGTCTGGGCAGCAGCTTGTGAGTTTACAGTACCATGCTGAAAAGAAAAACCTCAAATGTTTCGGACAAAGAGAAAGAAAAATGTCACAAGCCAAAGGTACGACCATAATGAAACGGGGGGAAAGTATAGAAGTTTTCCATAAGTCTTTGCAGGTTGAGCAACTACTTGTCTCATAAATTAAACCCCATTTACTGTCTGGGTACCAGCTAAATAAGGGTTTCAACTAGAAGGATCTTTATCTGTCCTGGATGATTAAAAATAGGATTCAGCAACGGCAGTGGCTATGCAGATGTATGCAAAGAACATACAGAGGTACATGTATGGGATCCATTATCATGGAACCCTTTATCCAGAAAGCTCTGAATTACTGAAAGGCCTTTTCCCATTGACTTTTTTATCCACATAATCCAGAGTTTTAAAAATGATTTCCTTTTTCACTGTAATAATAAAACAGTAACTTGTACTTGATCCCAACTAAGATATAATTAATCCTTATTGGGAGCAAAACCAGCCTATTGGGTTTATTTAATGTTTACATGATTTTCTAGTAGACTTAAGGTATGAAGTTCTGATCCATTTTCCGGGAAAACCCTAGGTCCTGAGCATTCTGGATAAAAGGTTCCATACCTGTACCTCATTTTTGTTACCCTTACTCGCAAAGGTGTAACTAAAAGTGTACTGCAGGTCTCACATTTTAAAAGATTATTTTTATACTTATATATAGTTTATAGAATATATATCTCTTTGTCACTTTGCAAATATACAAGTTTAATAGTTATTTCTCTTTACACATATACTACCTGAAGTTTCTAATCTATGGCAGACCTCATTTATGCTGATTAAAAGCAAGTACAGGTATGGGATCCATTATCTGGAAACCCGTTATCCAGAAAGCCCTGAATTATGTCAAGGCAATCTCCCATAGATTCTATTTTATCCAAACCAATCCAAATTTAAAAAAAAAATATTTCTCTGTAATAATAAAACAGTAGCTTGGACTTGATCCCAACTAAGATATAATTAATCCTTATTGGAAGCAAAACCAGCCTATGTTCAGTGTGATCTGGGCTAAGCTTAGGGATCGTCATAAATGATCAAAACAGCACAAGTCAAATAATATCTGCCAGAAGCCGATACAGCAAGATTAATATTCAGAATATACAGACTGCACTGGGTCCTGTGTCGTCATGTAATCTAATGTGAATTTTATAGTTTTTGTCTTGTTTATACAAACTTTCTCCAATCCTGCAGAACCAGTGGCTGCAGCAAAATAATCCTCCAAATAGAATCCTAGATTATCTGTTTAAATCTGGCTCCATGATCTTTGTCCCTGCAGCTGGAGTTGGAAACAGTAAAGGGGATGTAAAGGCAAAATAATATCTAATACAAATCTCTATACAGTGGCTCAACAGGGAAACAAAACTGCTGGTTCTCCCTGGCTGGGAAGTATAATTGTTTCCCTGCACAGCAGTCAGGGACTGTCCAACAATTCCTATTTACAGCAGTAAATGAAGGCAGAATTTCACTGCATACAGTCAGGGTTCTTATAAAAATAATACATAAGTATTTTGGAGATATATTCATTTTTCATTAAAGAAAGTAAAAATGGGATTTTATTTTTTTGCCTTTACATGCCCTTTAAGCCCCTGGGAAATGTAAATGATCCTTACTGAATCATCTTGAGTCTGAATTCAGAAGATTCTGGATGTTTGTTTTATTTGTTTTAATTGTCATCCCGTTGCGGGTTGAAAATCTTTTTAAAGTTATGTTTTGAATTCAAGTGCACAAACAAATCCCTTCAATCAGTAACTTATTTATTAGGGCTTTATAAAAGGTCCTGTGCACAAAACACTCTTGTCAGAGCTACAATTCTGTGTTTGTGGAATGACTAGATCAATGAATTGTGACAATATCTATAGAAACATAAAATATGCTTGGGATTGGGGATTTCTGGGTACGTGATCTTTCTGTAATTCAGGTCTCCGTAGACATGCAAAAATTACTTAAAGGGATGCTGTCGTGGGGAAACATCGGTTAATATTTAGTTTGAAATTTGACATACTGTAGGGCTAGACATGATGTCGATTTCCCAGGTGTCCCCAAACCATGTGACATGTGCTCTGATAAACTTGAGCCACTCTTCACTTCTAAGGGTGGTGGCACATGATGCTATCTGGGGAGATAAGTTGCCCAGTGACAAATTGCTTCTTCTTCGGTCGATTAATCTTACCGAACTGACTCACAAGGAAACTTTGGGTGACTTTGGAAACCAAAGCATTCCAAGTGCCATCCCACCGGTGATTTACATTCTAGCCGGAATGGCAGTTCATGGAGATTAGAAGTCACTGTGCGACTAATTTCCCCAAATAGCAGCGTGTGGCACCACTCTAAACTGTCAGATGGATTGATATTACCTCATTCCCTCGCCCCAGCAGCCCATCAGAAGCCTATCAATAGAACAATAAACCAGACAGCAGCTGCCTGACACTGCTACTGAATGATTTGTTTGCATTGCTAAAAACTCTGCTTTTTCCTGCTTTGGTGCTATTCTCATGTCTACCACTAGGTGTAACTAGGGAGCACAGCTTGGGTAGTGGTGAAATACAATGAGAAGGGGAGAAACAATAGCTGTCTCAAAGCAGTTTCATCCTTAACAACTGGCTCCATCTCAAAGCTCAGAATCAGGCTCAATGCACTGAGATGCGGCCTCCACACCAATCTTACAGCTAAGTGACAAATGACATCTGTTCTTTCAAGAATAACATTTTAAGTAGTAGAGTGAATAACAGAGGCCCGTTGCTGGGAGAAACCAAACTGAAAGGGATACTGTCATGGGGAAAAAATGCATCAGTTAATAGTGCTGCTCCAGCAGAATTCTGAACTGAAATCCATTTCTCAAAAGAGCAAATAGATTTTTTTTCATATTTCATTTTGACATCTGACGTGGGGTTAGACATATTGTCAGTTTCCCAACTGCCCCCAGTTATATGACTTGTGCTCTGATAAACCTAAGTCACTCTTTACTGCTGTACTGAAAGTTGGAGTGAAACCATCCTCCTCCCTTTCCCCCCTTCCCCCAAGAAGACTAACAACAGAACAAAGGGAAGGTAATGAGATAGCAGCACCCTAGCACAAGATAACAGCTGCCTGGTAGATCTAACAACAGCACTCAGTAGTAAAACCCATGTCCTACTGCATTCCATTCAGTTACATTGAGTAGGAGAAACAACAGCCTGCCAGAAAGCAGTTCCCTCCTAAAGTGCTGGCTCTTTCTGAAAGCTCATGACAAGGCAAAATTACCTGAGAAGCACCTACACACCAATATTATAAATTTAAAAAAAATACACTTGCTGGTTCAGAAATAACATTTTAAATTGTAGAGTGAATTATTTGTAGTGTAAACTGATATAAAAATCATGACAGAATCCCTTGAAACAATCTGTTGGCTGTGAGACAAGAATAGGGAGAAGGGTCCAAGTAATTTGTTAGATAACTTCAATAAATAATTATTTTGGGGCTGATCTATAAATGTGTCCTTTGGACTTGCGTTCGTGAGTCATTTTCATTGACCTGTGGACATGATGTGCCTTTCAGTAGAAATCAGACATACAGAGAACATGAGGTGGTGCAGATTAAACATAGGAGCTAGATATTAGGAAACAAACATTGCCTCATGTAGTCTGCTGGTCCACATAGAGGCTAACAAAAAGCCAATCACAGCACTTATTTCGCCCCCACAGAACTTTTTTCATGCTTGTGTTTCTCATCAACTTTTTTTTTTACATTTGAATGTGGCTCTCAAATAAACAAGGTTGGGGAGCCCTGTTGTAGACTAACAACTGATTAAATTGAGAAATAAAATATAACACGGCTAGAAATGCTGGAGTAGGCAACCAACCACAGGGAACAGACAGCAGTATAGAATAGGGTTGAACGAATCCTTCGTGAGAGATTTGGACAAATACAGAACCAAATCCTAATTTGTATATGCAAATTAGGAGTGGGAAACAATTTTTTACTTCCTTGTTTTTTAACAAAAAGGCATGTGATTTCCCTCCCCATTTGTATTCAATTCAGCCAGACAGAAGGATTTGACTGAATCCTGCTGAAAAAGGCCGAATCCCGAACCGAATCCGGTTCATCCCTAGTATAGAACATGTGGAGCTACTGGAGACCCAGAGCTTCATTGCTAAAGGGCTGTGGTGGCCTTGGGCTGGTACAAAACACGAGAAAGGTGATTTACAAGCACAAGTGCAGTTTGCAATTTTACATGCAAGTCACCATGTTTAAGCACAGAGCAGCACTTTCCCCTTATGTCAGCTGTGATTGCAGTCATGAGGGCCGTGTGTGCCTGACCCAGTTGGGTCTGATATGTCTTTTCACAACCTCTTGGTCCTACTGTTCTCAAAATAAAGTAGCTTCAAAGGAAACAGGTACAGCTATGGGACCTGTTGTTTAGATTGTAAGGACTTGGAGTTTTCGGGATAATGGATGTTTCTGTAATTTGGAAAGTCATACTTTAAGTCTACAAGAAAATCATGTAAACATTAAATAACCCCAATAGGCTGATTTTGCTTCCAATAAGTATTAATTATATCTTCGTTTGGATCAAGTACAAGCTACTGTTTTATTACAGAGAAAATGGAAGTCAGTTTTAAAAATTTGTATTATTTGGATAAATGGAGTCTATGGGAGACAGCCTTTCTGTAATTCAGAGCTTTCTGGATAACAGGTTTCTATATAATGGATCCCATACCATAGATTTAGAACGCTCTCCAAATACTGGGACATACATAATAATGGTTGATGGATGAACAACTCTTTGCTTGCTTGTCTGTCACTGGAGGAAACCTACTAAAATTATATATTTAACCACCAATAAGGGGCCAAATTTGTGTTTCCTTAAGGGTTGCACCAAATCCACTATTTTGGATTCGGCCGAACCCAGAATCCTTCCGGAAAGATTTTGCTAAATACCGAATATGCTAATTATGGGTGGGAAGGGGAAAACATTTTTTACGTCCTTGTTTTGTGCCAAAAATTCATGTGATTTCCCTCCCTGGCCCTGATTTGCATATGCAAATTAGGATTCGGATTCGGTTAGGCCAGGCTGAAGGATTCGGCCGAATCCTGCTGAAAAAGGCCGAATCCCGAACCAAATCCTGCATTTGGTGCATCCCTAGTTCCCTTGGCCTTTATTATTAGAAGTTCGTCTTGTAAAGTGTAATCATGCCTTCATTTTCCATTTTCATTTCTCTAAAACTTGTAGCATAGCAGAGAATAAAACTCTGAAGATAACTATAGAGCAATTTCCCACTGATGGCAGCTGAAAACTAAACATATAAGTTTGGTACTGGTCTACTGGCTTACCAATCAGTCACTCGGAGCATTTTCTAACCAGCTATTTGAAAAATCACATCTTAGTTGCTATTGGTTACTAGACCTGCGCATACACTCCATCTATTAGTGCAATCTCCTGATAGTCTGTGTTTAGTGCCTCACAGAGATGCATGATACAATGGGATTTTGTTATATAGGTTATTCAAAATGATATGCGGGCCTAATACAACTGTAAAGAGGTAAATGCATTATTATTATTAACATGTATTTCTATAGCGCCAACTTGTTGCGCTTAGCTTTGTTTTCCTAAATTCTATGAAGATGTTACGGACAGGGCCGGATTTACATAGATGGCACCCCTAGGCCCGTTGTCATTTGTCACCCCATCCCCTCCCTTTTATTTGCTTAAATTTTCATCATTGGGACAGAGCAATGGGAATTGGCACAAAGAAAACTTAAATTTCTGAACCAATGTGGGTGTGGTTGGACAGCATGCCGCCCCTTAAAATCTTGCTGCCCTAGGCCCGGGCTTGGTTGGCCCCTCCACAAATCCAGGCCTGGTTACTGACTTACTATACAGTCATGTCAAAGCCATTATAGTCTCGGCCACAAGCTTCCTTATCACGCCCCATAGCTTGTATAATAATACCTTTAAAAGACTCTAAATGGGACAGTAAAAATGGCTTTCTATAGGTACCTCTGCAGCCAAAAATTCCCCAAGGTTTGCTCATAGCCTGTACAGAGAGATACCAAATGACTACATGCGTATATCGAATCCCCTGAACAAAGCAAGGGAAATGATAGGTTTGCAATATCATTTGCATTTTATGGGAGCACATATTTCTCCTGGAGAAGCACTATATTAACTTAGAACAGGGCTGGATTTAGGGTAGTGCAAAAATGGTCCATAATCTCAAAAGGACAAAAAAGCTTACATGCCTGTGTTCTCCCTCAAATGGGGCAAACCTCCCACCGCTGAAGGCACCTCCGCGTACTGGTCTCCGGTGCAGTACTCCCTCCAAAGAAAGATAGTTACATAGTTACATAGTTAAATTGGGTTGAAAAAAGACAAAGTCCATCAAGTTCAACCCTCCAAATTAAAACCCAGCACACACACACACACCCCTCCACTCTTTCACACAAACCATATATGCCCATAGCTATACTAACTGTAGAGTTTAGTATCAAAATAGTCTTTGATATTACTGTATGTCTGTCCAAAAAATCATTCAAGAATGAGCCATCACCTGGCAGTGCATTCCACAACCTCACTGTCCTCACTGTGAAGAACCACCTACACTGCTTCAAATGAAAGTCCTTTTCTTCTAGTCTGAAGGGGTGGCCTCTGGTGATCCTCTTTATGGGTAAAAAGGTCCCCTGATATTTGTCTATAATGTCCTCTAATGTATTTGTAAAGTGTAATCATGTCCCTCGGAACCTGGACAGTCTCCCCTCATAATTTAAGTCTTCCATCCCTCTAACCAGTTTAGTTGCACTTAGTCTCTGCACTCTCTCCAGCTCATTTATATCCCTCCTAAGGACTGGAGTCCAAAACTGCACTGCATACTCCAGATGAGGTCTTACTAGGGATCTATAAAGAGGTATAATTATGTTTTCATCCCTTGAGTTTATGCCCTTTTTTATGCAAGACAGAACTTTATTTGCTTTAGTAGCTACAGAATGACACTGCCCAGAATTAGACAACTTGTTATCTATAAAAACCCCAAGATCCTTCTCATTTAAGGAAATTCCCACCAGGGATGATGTCCCACCAGCCGTAGTTTAAAAGATCAAAGTTTTATTTCAGGCTACAATAAAAACAGTGAACAGGAGTTGTACTTCTCTTCCTATGATATGTATTAGCACCTGATGTGTTTCATGCCTTGTTCTTGCACTTCATCAGAGGGTAAGTGCCAGAACGAGGCATGAAATGTGTCAGTTGATCACACATATCATAGGAAGGGAAATACAACTCCTGTTCATTGTTTTTATTGTAGCCTGAAATAAATTTTGATCTTTTAAACTACGGCTGGTGGGACATCCTCCCTAATTATCTTCCCTAACATCAAAGGGACCATCTTGAGGGTACAGGAATTAGGGTTTCCGCCTGTCCGGTTTTGACCCGGTTAGCCCAGTATTTTGAAGGGCTGCCTGGGTAAAAACTTCCTGCACGGTTTTCCAAATAAGGAAAACCAGGCAGGATTGCCTTGATTGACATGGCGATTGGCCAATCGCCGCATCATAGCCCCGCCCCATTACTTCATAACCACTCCCACTGATGTCACAGTACGCCCACTTACGTCACAGTCCTGCCCCCCTGCCCAGTGTCAGATGCAGGGAAAGGTGGCAACCCTAACTGGAATCTCGACCAAAAGGCTAGTTAGGGTGAGAAATTTTGTCATTTTAGATATCGTTAGAAATACGACTTTTTTATGAGTTCAAGAAAGACCCTGGCCTATAATTTGACCCCCAATTGGGGGATAAAGTCCAACAACCACTGTTGTAGAGAAATGTTTCCCCTATAACTAAAGACTTCCAATAAAGGAGTGCCTCACCTTTCAGTTAACTTTTAGTATGTCATAGAATGGCTAATTCTAATTCGGCCTTTATTTTTCAATAGATTTTATTATTTGCCTTTTTCCTCTTTTCAGATTTCAAATGGGGTCACTGACCCCATCTACAAACCATATGCTCTATATGGCTACAAATGTATTGTTATTGCTACTTATCTTTCTATTCAAGCCCTCTCCTATTCATATTCCAGTCTCTTATTCAAATCAATTGCAAAGTGGAGAACTGCTGAGTAAAAAAGCTAAATAACTCAAATAATAAAAAATGAAAACCAACTGTATTTTCAAAATAGCCTTCTCTACATCATAATAAAAAGGAATTTCAAAAAAGTGAACCCCTTCAACATACACCAGCTGAGAGACAGTAATCGCTACCAAAACCTTTATGCGTTGCAGAATAATTAACCCCTTTAAATAAAACTTTTTTTGTACGATTCAAGAGATAGCAGCAAATACCATTACTCCATAATTTCAGGTGTGACAGAAAGCAGCCTATTGCAAACAAGATGTCTCATATCAAAGTGACCCCTAAATAAAACAAATCGCACCATTTAAAGTGTCCCACAGCTTCACTTCTCAAGGACAGCCATGCAGTTGTGCTGCTTTGTGCCTCTATAACTTGCTGCTGATCATAAACTTTCAAGCAACACCATAAATCTGTCAGCGTTTTATCTTTAAAAAAATGTATCTTTAAGGAACAAAACAGGAGGCTCGGCGGAACACGGATGCTGTACTGAGTCTGATATGATCTGCGGCTACAGAAAACATAAAGCATGCAGAAAGGGGAACTTTCTGTCAGTTTTATGATGCCTCCAAAGGTTTCCCCTTGAAAGACAAGAGTGACCTTGCTGTGCTGAGCTGGCACATGCCAGTGAATTAATGGCACAGCTTGGCTGGAGGGAGGTTTGTAGAGACAAAACCAAGCCAAGGGCTGAATTCTGTTCTGATCATTAAATGGGTGAATCAAAGCTATACATCAAAAACATTAATCTAGAAGTGGCCTTTTTTGGCTTTGTACAAGGCCTCGCTAATAGAGCTGTACTCTTCTCCATCCCAAAACCCAAACGCCAGTGAAATAATATAATATCAAGCATCTAATCCCAAAACGTGCGGCCTCTGCGTTAACTCTGTTGGCTGCTTGCGGCGCTTGCCAAGGTTTGATGACTTGCTGACACATCAAAAGCTCCTTGTGCTTTTTAAGCAACAGCAGAAATAGACATGGAGGCAAATCTGACAGTTTTATAAAAATGATGACAGTAGATTAGGGGCTTCCTTGTGAATGTGACTTCTTTAAAAAAAAAAAAAAAAACCACCAGAAAAACAGATTTAAAGGGAGAACCTGTCACCCAGACATAAAAAGCTGTACAATAAAACTCCTTTTAAAATTAAATATGAAACCCTAATTTGTTGTTATCTGTACCTGTTAATGTTATACATTTGTTTAAATGTATCAGCTGTCAATCATGACTTGCCTGCCCCTCCTCTAGACCTTATGCATGGAGTCGGGGCAGGCAATTAATTTCACTTTCCATTGAGCACTTCCTAGATGTCACTGCACTCACCACATTGCCCCTCCCTCCTCGCCATCTAACTATGTAGTCCAGTGCACGGGCATGGGCATCAGGTCCCCCATTCTGGTGCATAAATAAGATTTTGGCATGATGCAAAAACAGTGTCTGCAAAATGGCACCTGCCTTATGTGATTGTGATTTCCAAGAATAAAATAAACACGACTGAAATTATTTATATCAGAGGTCCCTAAACTTTTCTGGCCCAGGAACCGATGTAGCAACAATTGCAAGGGGGGGGGGTCAGGGGAGGTTGGGAGGGGTCAGCTTCCAAATTTGGTGCTCCGGCGTCCAATTTGGCACATGGGCGTCCAATTGGATGTGCCTCGTTCATTCGACGCTGACCTCACGGCCCAGTTTAGGACAGGCTGCGGCCTGCTTCTGGGCTGCGGGCCAGGCGGTTGGGGACCCCTGATTTATATAGCACAATTGACATCATACTGGCTGTGGAATTAGTTCTTAGCGTGACAATTCCCCATTAACTCAGTCTCCTTGTGTTAAGTGGTCACAAGTGGCTACATCGAATGGTAGCTTTTGTGCACAATAATATAACAGCATGTACACACTATTGATGTGTGGGCTGGCACGAAACCTGTTGGTAGGGTTGCAACTCCAGTATTTTACCGGTCTAACCATTAAAACACCTGCCAAGGCTGGGGCCAGTATCACAAATTTATCAGCAATGTAGTTGCCGGTAAATTTGTAATTTGTAACAAAAGCCCTTGGCCCTCCGCTCGAAAACGTATCTTTTCTCTCTTCTGTCCATTGCACGACATGGCTCCACCCCCTTTTGCATTAAGGCCCGTAGCTCTGCCCCCTTTTGCATCACAGACCACAGCTTTTGTTCCCGCCCCCACCACTGGCCAGTAAAAATTTTCTGAAAACATGGCAAATGTACCTGTTGGGCAGGTTCAGGCCGACTACTGCAAAAAAATCTTCTGGCTTCTGGCCTATCAATTTATGGACTCGTCCCTGCCCTGCCCCTCTTGTGACATCACTGCAGCAGACACAGGTCTATTTATAGACCTTTGACATCACTGCATCAGACACAGGTCTATAAATAGAGGGGCGGGAGAAGGCCAGGATGGGTTAGTGTTGGGAGGGTACTGGTCGACAAAAACTCAATCCACACTTCACTAATACACACACGTTACAAGTAAACCCTCACCATCCATTTTTAATCAATTCATCCCTCTGCACAAGGCCTCCCTGCTTCCTCCCCAATCAAATTGCTAGCAATGAGTTAAAGTCCAGTTACAATGACCAATGAGACCCATCAATGTAAAAATATGCCAATGACCATTGTAGGGCTCAGAGGAATAAGGTAAGTTCTAAAATTTCCTTACAATCAATCTTCTTGCTAATACTGTGCATTATGAGTCCCATACTATGAGCCTAACTAGCATTTGTAGGGGTCTGTGTGGGGTAGCAGGGTGCTCTTCAAAAAGAATTTGTGGAATGGGTAAAAACATGTTGTGTTCTTAATACAAATAGCAATTGATATTATAATTCATGTAGAGGGGCTGATGCCATTTGGCTGGGGTTGACACTTAGTGCAATAACTATTTAGTAACATTGAAGCAAACAGTAGGGATGCACGGTGCAAACTAGTACAAACTACCATGTTTTGGGGGTTTTTTTTGCAAAAATGTGCTCATGCATTTGAGCCCCCAGAGGCCTAGATGTTATTATTAAATCTAATAATGGTTCCCCTAGTTCAGTAATCCCCAACCAGTGACTCTTGAGCAACCCCTTGACTGTTGCTTCAGGAGACCTCAAAAAGCAGGTGCTTGTTTGTGAAATCCTGGCTTGGAGGCAAGTTTATTTGTACTGTCAAACAGAGACTCCTGTAGGCTGACAGTCCACATAGGGGCCACCAAATAGCCGATCACAGCATTTATTTGGCACCCACAGGAACTTTCATGCTTTTGTTGCTCCCTAACGCTTTCTACAGTTGAATGTGGCTTACAGGTAAAAAAGTTTGGAAGCTCTGCTCTAGCTCATTGCTCTGAGACCACATCTGCCAGAGATTCAAGTTGGTCCTACTAATGGGGACAAGGAGTAAGGCGAGAGAAAAAGAATGGAAATGGATAGGAGATTAGATAGAAAAACAAGACTTTTGCTTTTCTTGGCTATAGTACATTTTTTTGACACTTAAGTATAACCTGACAGTTTTAAAGGTTGAATGATTATACTTTTCTATGGAAATATGGTATGTAATGAAATACATATCAGGACGCTCTGGTGCATAATGCAAGTCAGTCCTTTGTAATTCTTCACAGTCAAGTTGATCAAGGTTAAAATACATTTTGAAGATCCTTGTTTAGTAGGATTGAGCTACAGTTACCCCAGGAAATGAAGGGGAAGGGGGTTCTCGTAAGCTGTGGTTAACAACGGAGCTGAGAATGAAAACTTGCTTGATAGTGTTTAAGTGTGGGCAGATGGGCACTGGATTATAAGAGAGAAGTAATAGGCAGGGTTAGCACAGGTAACGCCTGCGGTGAGATTATGGTAATATTGTGAGAATGCCGCTGTTGGGTTCTTATAAATCCCCTGTGCAAATGTTCAACATTCAGCGGTGACTCATGTTCATTGCCCAGCAGAATGTGGAACTATATTCCAAGTCAGCATCTCTGTACATTGCATTTTAGAGAAGGTCAGCAACCCAACTCAATGTAATTACTGAAGAGCTCAAGTGCAAGTGTAGTCTGAAAAGTGTAATTTTTGGCGCAAGTCACCGTGTTTTTTTTACCCACAGGTGCACGTCAGGAAAAACGAAAACGGCCCCAAATTGTAACCCGCAATAACTTAACCCTAACCTGCAATACCTTAACCTGCACACAACCCCAATTCGTTGCCATTGTAGGGCTCATACTAAACCCGTACTCGCATCTTCTTGTTCTATATGATACTTCTGGGGTCTCCTCTGGTTCACAGACAAGGAATCTTCAGTAACAGTGAAGTCCGACCAGCTCCCAACTATAAAGGCCCCCATACACGGGCCAATAAAAGCTGCGTATTAGCCATGTGTCGGGCCATCCAGTGGGCTTTCCCAATCAAAATCCTGTTGGATTGCAGACGCATCTGTGTGTGTGTATCCAACCACCTGTTTCGGATCCATTATGATCCAATCGTTGGGCTCTAGGGCCCATGATCGGATCGGCCCTATATCCCCCACTTCAATGTGGGCATATTGGAGAGAGATACGCTAGTTTGGTGACTTCGGCAATTTGTGTGTCTATGGCCACATTTAGGATACTTGGTGGTCTACTGGTCCTGGGGGCCAGTAGGGATGCCACCCACCCTTCTGGTGGGTACACCCACCACATTTATCTGCTTCTCCACTCCCTGCTCTTCTCTGAAGTGCACTCGTGTACGTTTGCGTCTGACGTCATTGTGCTTTGGTGTGAGTTTTAAATATTTAAAGGGACATCTTCCTTTTTTCCAGTTGCCCCATGCATGTCGATTTATTAGTTTCTGGGTGCTATTGTTGCGTGTTTCTGAGTTTCTGAGAGTATTCCAAGTAAATCATGACCTTGCCTGTCCCCTGACCTCATCTAGTTCACTGCCTGTCCTGACCTCTGACTATTCTTCGGATCCTGCCTTGTACTGCGTTTTGGTGTATTTGAACTCGACCTGTGACCTTGACTATCCTTTCCTCTCTCAATTCTGTACTGCTGCCCTGACGGTTTTGACCCAGCCTGTGACTGAGTATGTGCGGTTCCCTTGCCTGCCCAGAACTCTCTCCCTGGTCCTCTCACCTGGTGGCACCCTAGTAATGGAGGGCTTCTCCCGAAAATGCAGCTGTTATAGGTGGAAGAATGAGCCACGACAAGGATCTTGGGGATTGTTCTGGGTTTGGGATACCAATCGTAAAACCAAACCTAACTAGAAATGCTTTCAACCTGAACCCACCCGACTGGTGATTAACCCATGGGTCACCACAGGCTTCGGGTCAACCCACACACTACCCACAATATCATTTTTTCCCTTATAATTGCAGTGGAAGCAATTATTATAAATGAGAGCAATTGTGGTGATGATTGTTTGGGATGTGATCATTTCCAGGACTTACAATTATATCTGAGCATCAGGATACATCTGTGTCAATAGGTGCATTGAGTGCTATTGATCTAAACAGAATGGTATTGACACTTTGCATAAAAACTCGCCCAGGATGCCAAATTTATCAGCATATTATAAATGGAAGATGTCCCATTAGCCCTGATCAGAGCAAACAATTTAAAGGAGAACTAAAACCTCCCTAATACCACAGCAAACCATCTCATTTTAATTTAAAGCGTCAAGCAAAAATGTAAATACAGATGCAAGAGAATCACCAATGCTGAATATGAGTACTCCGTTATAATGCACAGTTCTAACACAGTTGATATGGTTTATCCTTCTCATTACAGCGCACTAGCAGTTTTGGAGCCTTTGATCGTTTCAGGAAACCTTCTGTATCAAAGCCAGAACATTTAAATGAGGTTAGTGCTTGGCTAAATATAGCAATTAACGATTGATTTTCTGCCGCTGAGTACAGATCTCTCTGGGAAAGGACAAATGTCTCGTAGAAAGTGGTTGTCTGTGGAAAAGCCAACACTACACTGTACATGATTCATTTGACAGAGATTAGTACAGATCTGAAGGGTGGAAATTGTGTGGGGTTCATAGTATTGATCATTATAAAGGTAAAAGGGCACGGGAAAAAATACCTTTTTAAGTATATAATATTGCATTCATTATATAATCATTTTAGCAATGTCCAGAAAAAAATATAAAATGAAATGTTGAGCCTTATTTGCCTATATCATCATAGTTATTCTGAAATAAATATGGTCCTGAGGGTAAATGAGTGAATAGCAGCTCATTAATGCATCTTCTCCTTTACAACTGACTGAGCTTACTGTAAGAATTCTTCTTGACTATATAGACCAATGAGCCTGAAAGTCTGTGCGAAGGAGGCACTACAGAATATGATAAAACATCAAACAATGCCGGGAGCCTGACCAAGAAGATGAAGGCTATATCACTGACAATGAGGAAGAAAATGGGGAAGAAATATATCCAGGCTCTTTCGGAGGATACGGTAATTTTTTAAAGAAAACACTAATGTATAAGGTTGGCTTTTCTATGAACAAATAGGAGGAAAGTTGCCATCAGTGCTTGGGACCTGGGGTTTTCTGGATAATAGTTCTTTCCAGTAATTTGGATCTTTATACCTTGTCTACTAGAAAATCATGTAAACATTAAATACACCCAATAGGCTGGTTTGATTGGTTATTATCTTAGTTTGGATCAAGTACAAGGTACTGTATTATTTTTACGGAGAAAAAGGAAATCATTTTTCAAAAATTGCATTATTTTGATAAAATTGAGTCTATGGGAGATGGTCTTTCTGTAATTCCCAAATCCCATACCTGTAGTGTCAAAATACAAATATCCTAAGTGCAAAACACACCCTACAATATTTCCAATGCCAAAAAAATAAAAAGAGGGGGTATTTTTTGGATAACCGGGTAATTACTGACACCAAGAAGGCAAACTTAAATTGAGAAAGCCTTCTGACTGCACACTGGTTTCATCTATTGGTTCGGGAGCAGTCTCTTCTCAGGTAAATGTTTTAGATAATACACAGCAGATGAATTGCTTACTGAATCGGCATCCTGATCTTGGTGCAGCAAAACAGGGCAACCTCTGGATATGTTGGGGGCCCTAAAATTTATTTGTTGTGGGGCCCAGTAACATTTATTTATGCAGAAGTCCACTAAAAAGGCACATACAAACCTCAAACTAGTAATTCCGTAGCAGTGGCGTAACTAGAATGCGTCAGGCCCCCCTTCAAAAAAATCTTCAGAGGGGCTTGGCACACTCCAATCCCAATCCTCCCATCTCTGCCGACTTCCTGACTGGTCTCCGCCCACTTCCCCACTCAGACTCCGCCCCAGGCTGACGCAGTCTGCATCCCCGTCTGGTAAGAGAGCGGCTGGGGGGAGGGGGAGTTCTTGTTGGCTATAGAGGAAGCAAGCCTCTACTCCCGCTATAGTTACGCAACTGTCTCAAGGTGCAGAGCAGTATCACAGGTTAAGCGAATGGGTTTAAAATAGAAATAAGCAATACAATATAGTGAGATTTGTAGTGGTATGGAAAGAGTTAGCGTTCTCGATTCATTTTAATGGATCTTACTCATCAAGACCATTTTTTTTTTGCCGCCTTTGAAAAATAAATCACTTTTGTGACTTCAGAACTCTTGACCAGAGATTTTGTTTTTTGGCAGGACGACACTGAAGAGTGTAATCCTCACCGAGACAGTGACCCTGAAGGCGGATTCCCTTCGGAGAAAGTGTTTCTAAAAGCGAGCGAGTCTGTGGAAAGTCTCTACAGCCTTAACAGTGGTCAGAGTTCATCCAGTAAGTATCCATAAAAATGCTTTCAGCGACTGCCATTGAGTAAGTCTCTACGAGATACATTAGCACCTTATTCTATCCTAGAAATTGCATCTTCATTAACAGAAAGATGGCACCTTGCACCTCTTTATACTCTTCCAGGATCAGAA
This sequence comes from Xenopus borealis, assembly GCA_024363595.1. NCBI lineage: Eukaryota > Metazoa > Chordata > Amphibia > Anura > Pipidae > Xenopus > Xenopus borealis. The sequence continues at coordinate 21,195,598 of CM044433.1, read as the reverse complement.
TAAACCCATTTAGTGCAGGTGAGGTCACTGCAGTTAAGACTGTAGGTAGGATATCATTCTCATCTTACGGACTCATTTTACAAAATTGTAACTGATATTATTGTAGATCTTTGACATTTTCCACACATCTGGACACACACTTTGTCAAATGCAGTCAGACCCCTATAGCACCTCCTACCTATCCCCGACAAGGACAACCTTCATATTAATACCCTTAGTTTTGTATTGAGATGTTGGACAGGTAGGTTTCCATTTAAAAGAAAAAGGATTAATTAATGGTATTCTTATCATAGGTGGTGTAACCAGCTGCTCGGATGGCACTAACAGAGATAGTCTAAGACTAGATGAAGACATTTCTTACAATGGACCTTTCTGTGGAAGAGCGAAAGTTCACACTGACTTCACCCCAAGCCCTTATGACACAGAATCACTGAAAATCAAGGTTAGAACATTTGTTAAAACTTTGGTCATACTCTTATATAATATATTGAAAATGACTGATGGAGAATGTACTAACCAAGACCTACAGAACATAATGGTGTGACATGTATACATGACATCTATAAGTCAATGACAGATGTCCCTATCCTAATTTGAAGATATTGTTGTTCTGCACTGGGTTTAGCCCAATAATAGAAAAAATTTGGTGATTTTGGGCGAAAACCCAAAAAAGTGGAGTGATTTGGGAGTAAAGTCTGAAAGATTTGTACATTCGTGCATATAGAGTTTTTGCCTAACCTGACTTTTTTGATAAAGTAAAATTGTGGATGGAGTTTGGTTGAGCTTTGTTTAGAGGAGAATAAAAGCTACCAAAGCAGTTTATTGCCAATAGATTACCGCAAGCTATAACACTATATTTATTCTGCAGAATGCTTTACCATACCTGAGTAAACAGCTCTAGAGGCTCTCTCTGTTTGTTTAGGATAGCAGCTGCCATCCTAGCTTGGTGTGACATCACTTCCTGCCTGAGACTCTCCCTGCTCCTCATTGCTCTGGGCTCAGATTACAGCAGGGAGGGAGAGAGGAGCAAACTGAGCATGCTCAAGTCCTAGCCCTGGAGGTTTAAGCTGAAAACAGGAAGTCTGATACAGAAGCCCATGTGACACAATAGAAGGAAATAAATTATGCGTTTCCTTTGACAGAGGACTCAGAGCAGCATTACTTTGAGGGTATACAGTGTGGGTGTACAGTATTTGTTTAGCCCTTTTTTATAAAGCTTATTTAATTGTAGCCTTTTATTCTCCTTTAAATGTTAATTAAACCTTAAAAAAGCCTTTAATTCCAAGGGATTCATGTGACGCTAATATGAATGAATTTTGTTATAACTGTGCCACCTGCTGGTTATTTTCTGACCATTCTGACCACTAAGTAGTCAAGGAAGTTGTCAGGAGAAAGAAAGAGGCTGCTTTGATGCTCTTCTGGTTAGGAAAGTTTTGAGAAAGGTTTCTAATTTTTTTTCCAAACCAGAACATCAGAGCAGTTCTTTTTCTTCCTCCTAACAACTTCATTGACTACTTGGTGGTCAGAAAACATTGTAATAAAATGCATTTATGTTAACAGTACATGTATCCTATAATATCTTGAAATTAAAATAAAAAATGAATGTACATTGCAAAAGAGCTTAGAACACCCTCATCTATTTTGCATTCACTTATTTAAAGGTTTACTTATCCTTTAATAAAAAAAAATTAGATACATTTGGATTTTAGTAAGTAATGCAATAGCAACTTTGCAAAGTTTAGAACCAACGTTTTTGGTATTAATTTACACAAGGAGCTGCCTATTTAAAGTGATTGGGGCATTATGGAGCAAGTCAATGATCAGTTACTAGGTAACTTACTATTTAGATACAAGAAATAAAAAAAAAAAAATAACCAGGGTTTTTAATTGTTCTTTATTCCAGAAAGGTGACATTATAGACATAATCTGTAAAACCCCAATGGGGATATGGACTGGTATGCTGCATAATAAAGTGGGCAATTTCAAATTTATCTATGTCGACATAATCTCTGAAGAGGAAATTCCACCTCGAAGGATAAAAGCAAGAAGGAAAAGTAAAAGACCAAAGCCTAAGACTTTGCAAGAACTTATGGAGAGGCTACATCTGCAGGTAAGCAAGATGTAAAAACAGAACAACAATCCATTTGAAATGTTACGGTGGGGGTGTCCTACAACAAATAGAGTGCACAGCCTGTGAAGACTACTCACTTTGATATTTTCACTTGAATTGTAAGATCCAAACGGATCCATACTTAAAGAGAGTAAATACTAATTTGGTGGACCAGACAAACGCACACACCAAGCAATTACATATTTATATGACCAATTGGTATATGAATCTAAAAGTATACCTCTCAATATTCCTAAACTATACAAATCAGGGCATCTTAGACCACTACCCGACCCCAGCCAGTCACACACAGATACTCCCATACAACCCCAAGAACATTCAGGCAACCACTGCCCCTTCTGTCCTATAGTTACATAGTTAAATTGGGTTGAAAAAAGTCCATCAAGTTCAACCCCTCCAAATGAAAACCCAGTATACATACACACACCCCTCTATACTTTCCCATAAATTATATATGCCTATATCTATACTAACTTTAAAGTTTAGTATCACAATAGCCTTTGATATTATGTCTGTCCAAGAAATTATCCAAGCCCCTTTTAAAAGCATCAACAGAATCAGCCATCACAACATCACCCGGCAGTGCATTCCACAACCACACTGTGAAGAACCACCTACGCTGCTTCAAATGAAAGTCCTTTTCTTCTAGTCTGAAGGGGTGGCCTCTGGTGCGGTGATCCTCTTTATGGGTAAAAAGGTCCCCTGATATTTGTCTATAATGTCCTGGACAGTCTCCCCTCATAATTTAAGTCTTCCATCCCTCTAACCAGTTTAGTTGCACTTAGTCTCTGCACTCTCTGCAGCTCATTTACATCCCTCCTAAGGACTGGAGTCCAAACTGCAGTGCATACTCCAGATGAGGCCTTACTAGGTGTCAAGGATTGTGTAGGGGGCACTGTAGAGTCTGAAGGGGAAGGTGTGAGTCCTTTAGGCAAGGGCAGATTGTGCCTATGGAACAGGAAAGGAACAGGGACATGAGGGTGTAGACAGACTGGAACAGAGCAGGATGGAGCGGGCATAGATCTTGCAGGACTGGAATCAAGGAACAAACAAGGTCAGGACAAGGTTAAGTTAAGGTCAGGCAAGGCAAAGCAAGGTAAACCAGGAAGAACAAAGCAAAGCAGGAAGGATAAGGCAAGGCAAGAGGGACAAGACAAGGCAAGGCAAGACAGAAATAACAGGGCAAGAGCAAGGCAACTAGTTAGGGGCACTGCCACAGTACTAGCAAGGAAAATGCTCAGGCAAGGTGTGCATGGAGGACTGGCCTTAAATAGGGCTGAGTCAGCCCTGATTGGCTGACTGCAACCAATCAGGCTGCTGCTGGGCTGGGGCTGCAGAGGCCAGGAAATCTATAGTGAGCAACCCTACAGGCTGCTCTCCTGGCCTAATAGATAGATGCATTGAGCCAGAAACCCAAAGGTCCCTGGCTTGAATCCCAGCAGAGCCTGACACTAGGGATCTATAAAGAAACATCATTTTCATCCCTTGAGATTATGCCCTTTTTATGCAAGACAGAACTTTATTTGCTTTACTAGCTACAGAATGAAACTGCTCAGAATTAGAAGAATGAATGAAGAATATAAGGACTGGGTTTTAGAAGAACAGTTAGCGAATGAATTCAGTCATAAAGCAACCATCTACCTAGATCTCAGTTTTCTTGATCTGAGCAATGTGTATGATAATCCAAATGTTTGCCAATAATGGCAAGATTTAATTGTAGAGAAAGAAAAGAGCAACTGTGGTCTGATCCAACTGCAGGATGTTCTCCTTAAATCTCTTCAATTGAGTTCAAATTTCCAAAAAATACCGTAACATCTCTTCAACAGAAGCCTTTATTTAACTACGAACTGGGTTTTGTAAGAACAGTAAGCGACTGAATACAGTATTAAACCAACCATCTACCTGGAGCTCAGTTTTCCTGAGCTGAGCAATTTGCATGACCATCCAAAAGTTTGCCAATAATGGGCAAATTTTATTGTAGGGAGGAAAAAAATGATTCAATTCCAAGTTTTGCCATAGACTTTAATGGAGTGATAAACTGAATATGCCGAATTTGAGTAATCTCCCATAAATAGCATTCTTTTACTAGGTGCTCCACCTGCTTTTTACAGGTCATGCCCCAGAGGAGAAATGTAACAGACTTTGGAGAGTATAGTAGCGTGTGCCAAACAACAAATTATTACAGGAAAAGCAAAAATCTACCATTCCTATACTTGCGTTATAGAAATGCTCTTCATACTGCCCGAATTTACTGTAAGGGCCATAAATAATAATTTCAGTAGAGACGACACACAATTTAGATAGGGGATAGGTCTGACAACCACTTGGTTTAGATTATACGTATACTTCCCCTCCTGGCTTTTTCCAGTAATTCCTAAGAGGACTAGTATAGCTTAAAGTGAATGTAAAGGGAAAAAAAATAAAATCCCATTTTTACTTTTTTTAATGAAAAAAAAAATCTATTTGCAGTATACTTTAATTAAAAAATGTCTACCATTTTTATAAGAAACCTGACTGTATGCAGTGAAAGTCCCTCTTTGTTTTACATGCTCTGACTGCTGGGGATCGGAAACATCAGACGGTCCCTAACTGCTCTGCAGGGAAACATAAATCTTTCCCTGTTTCCCTGTAGAGCAGCCGGTGACCTTGTAGAGATTCGTATCCGCATACCCAGGGCAGTCTGCGTATTCTGATTATTAATCAGTCTTCCTGTATTGGCTTCTATGGCAGATAATATTTGACTTGTGCTGTTTTTTTTTTATGATGATCCCTAAGCTTAGCCTCCCAGCACCCAGACCACATTGAGCACGTGCATGGTCTTGGTCTTGCAAAGTTACAAGATGACAGCCCCCTGAAGCCAACTTTCAAAGCATAAATCATTTGTTTAATTAGGTTTCTCGTGCACTAAGTTCATGTTTATATTTAGTATACAAAATAAAGCATTTCTGGCATTATTCTATTTTAGACTTTAGTTCCCCTTTAACTCTTGCACAGTGAAATCTACTTCCTAGTAAACATAGGACTGTATCCGTATTAGTTCTGCATGATTCCAAACTGGTTTCAGATCGAGAGTCTGCATAGAATTAAGAATAAGACAATGTTCTCCACAGATTTAATGCACAATCGATGACCTCTCTGTTGTGTACATCAGAAAAAATTAGAAAAGAAAGTCGATGCATTTAAAGGGATACTGTAATGGGAAAGCATTTTTTTTTTTCAAAATGCATCAGTTAATACTTCTGCTCCAGTAGACTTCGGCAATGAAATCCATTTTCAAAAGAGCAAACAGATTTTTTTAAATTTAATTTTGAAATCTGTGATGGGGCTAGAGATACTGTCAGTTTCCCCAGGTGCTCCCAGTCATGTGATTTGTGCTGTCATTAGTGCTTGAATTGGAGTGAAAAAAGTGGAGGGATGCTCTGTATGGTGAGCGTATCCTAGCATGCTAAAACAAGCCCCTCCCACAACCATAAGCCACACCCATTGTTATAATAAGCCTCACATACCAGTATTTTCTGGTTTCACCCACTTTAAAGCAAAATCATTTTGCTATTTCCATTTTGGTATTTCTTTCTAATGCACAGTGTAATGCCCAGTATGCATAAATTTACCTGTGACCTGTAGGGAACCCCAAACGAAAATTGTGCATAGGACTTTTCTTGGCTGTCAATTCAACTTCTGCAAACAAGCTCCTTGCCTGTGTATTGTGTCATAACATAGCACAACCCCATAATATTCTATATTACCCAAGCTTATTTCATATAAATCATTATTCTGTAATCTGCTGCTGTTTAATACATTCATTTTCTCTTTTTGTTTCCCCTGTTTTCTTCTTCTCTTCTTTTCTCTAACTCTCTCTGATGCCTCCACCTGCTTTATCTGTTTAACACAGATTAACACTTCTCTATCTCTTCTCTATTTCTCTCCCATCAATCTTTTCTCTCCTTTTATCTTCTATATATTTGATTCTATTTTATTTTACCTCTGCATTTTATTTGCATGCGAAGTGGACAGGAGCAAAAGAAAGTTCCGGGATGCAAAACTCTTGCGTCCCCTCTGAGGGGAAGCTAGTTCACAAAAATAAAGAAGTGAAGGGATGGCATCACTGTGTATCCCTTCCCAATTCCAGCACTGGCTCTCATAAAATTCATTAACTCTTTACTTCTGCACTGCAAGTTGGAGTGATATTACCCCTCTCCCCCCAGCAGCCCTTCAGCACAACAATGGGATGGTAACCAGACAATAGCTCCCTGGTAGATATAAAAGAACAGCACTCAATAGTAAAAATCCATGTCCCACTATGACTCCTGCAGTTACATTGAGTAGGAGAAACAACTGCCTGTCAGAAAGCAGTTCCATGGTGCAGCACTGGCTCTTTCTGAAAGCACATGACCCGGCAAAATGACCTGAGATGCACCTACACACCAATATTACATTTTACATAGTCAAGTGAATTATTTGCAGTGCAAACAGAGTAATTTAGAAATAAAAACTGCACCATAAAAATCATGACAGAATACTTCAGGGAGGTCAAATAAACCTTTAAAAATCTATTACTATATTAAATGTAGTCAATTGTGAATTATAATGATGGGCCAATCTATCCCGTTTCGGCGAAAAATTCGCGAATTTCCAGCAAAATTCGAGAATTGGCGATAAATTAGCAAAACGAGTCGTGGCACGCTTTTGATGCGCGGCGCATCACGTCATATTCGACCAGTCGCGTCGTTTGTGATGCGCGATGCGTCGTTTTTTTACACGTTGCGTCATTTTCATTGCGCGACTCGTTTTTTCGCTGGCAACCTACTCTGCCTACCCCTAGTTCTGGCCCTGAGACTGATGATAAAGTGACGGTGGTTTGAATCTATAGAATGTTCTTTATCCCCCCCCCTCCCTTTATTGCTATGCATGCACTTTTAGTTAGATGTATATTGATATACAGAGATAAAAACTGTTCTGATTTTGCATAATCTGCACTTCAAGGACAGAAAATAGCTTTAGGTTTATCTTTTCATCTTTTACTTTCTGTATAAGGGTTATAGCCGACATTGCAGTTTTGCTAATTAGAGAGATTATATATGGGATAATGTACCCTTATGGTAAGCAGCTAATCTATAAACATTTTTCAATACATTTTATCAGCAATAAATTCTAAACTTTCCACACAAGTGATCTGCAACATATCCATTTTGTGGGGGAATTTTTTTTTTTGTCACGAGAAGCAACACATACGCTCATTTATTTTCTATTAGCATCTACACAATAGGGAGTTAAGAATGTTAAATGAACCCTCATTGATTTGTCTTACCTAGCTTCTATGAAGTTGCTTTAAATTTAAAGGAACAGTAACACCAAAAAAAGTAAGTGTTTTAAAGTAAAGAAAATATCCTATAATGTTGCCCTGCGCTGTTAAAACTGATGTGTTTGCTTCAGAAACACTACTATAGTTCATATAAACAAGCTGCTAAGTAGCAATGGCGGAAATTGAAAACGGCTATATGGCACAGGATAAGTAATGGATAACAGATAACATTATGTTCTACAGAGCTTATCTGCGATCTGCTGTGTAACCTGAGCCTTTTCTCCTTTGACTAGCTACCCCATGGCTGCACAACAGCTTATTTATATAAACAATAGTAGTGCTTCTGAAGCAAACACTGCAGTTTTACCAGTGCAGGGCAACACTGCATTATATTTTTATTACTTTAAAAATTTCAGTTTTTGATGTTACTGGTCCTTTAAGGTGGCCGAAGATGGGCAGATCCACTCATTTGGCGAAGTTGGAGATAGGATCACATGGCCAGGAATGTAGGCAGTGGGATAGAGGACTACATCAACTAACCAATGTCCCCCTCGATCCAATGGGATTTTTAAGCCTGCCTGATCCATATCTGGCTGACCAGATATTGGTCGGGGAAGCCCATTAAAAGGCCCCATACACTGGCTATGAAGCTGCTGACTTTGTAGGCAGCTTTTATCAGCCCATCTATGGCCACCTTTAGTTTGAAAATTAATATTATCAGCTATGTGGGCCATTTTGCTAAGTCAAGTGGGCACAATCTCCCACATACTTCCTGGTTATCTTCTTATAAGAAAAGTCTAAGCCACCAAGAAGCCATGGCATGAGGTCCTGTGGGCATGACTAGTCAAAAGATTCTTAGGAATCCCCTGAGATTTTAGTTGCTTACTTGCCAAACTTGGTTGGTTGGCACTCCTCTTCAAAAAATGCAGATGCCCAGGGTACTGTTTCAGGAGCCATATGCCGCTACCTTCTTCCCGTCTTTCAGACGTTCCTAATCAGGCTTGGACAAGGGCACACTCAGTATGGAACCTTTTCGGACATCTATACCACATATACACTATATTCAAATTGGTGCAGGGGGCAAGTGGATGGATGCAAAAAGATGGTGCTGTAGCAACCCACTTTTATGTTTTTTGAGATGAGGAACCAGTATTTCATATATTGTACTAAGATGTTGAGAAAATTCCATGCACGCTTAACCATTCTATTTATTCCATAGGATTACATATCAAGCCTATTGCTTAATGGATATGAAACACTGGAAGACCTTAAAGACCTGAAGGAAAGTCATCTGCATGAGCTTAACATTACAAGTTCAGAGGAAAGGGCAAGGCTGCTGGCTGCTATCGAAAACCTACAGGACTGTGAAAGTAAGTTTCCTTCTATTTTATAACCTTGCTTCACAAAGTAGCCCTTTTTCAAAACAACTCAACAGTAACTAAATGCAGATAGTAGAAATATATATTCATGACATTCCGAACAAGTTGCAGAATGTAATTTTCTAAGTGCAGGGATGTCGGACATTATAGATGGTCTTGCAGTTTTTGCCATATTCTGTTTAGTGTTAGTCATTTCAGGCACATGCACTAAATGAATAGGCTATTCTGTACATTCACTTTATATTCTGTCAGTGCCCAGGAAGCTTATTTGTTTTTATTCATTTTGTAAATAGCTGGCATGCTATACTTTTTTCAAGAATTGTGTTGGTTGTATTTGAGAGTCATTACTTCCTCCTGAATACAACTGCCACTGAAGGGGTTGGGGCTGTTGCACTCATAGGGATTCCTCTGTACACAATCCGATTCGGTGGGCCGACGTCCAATCCTGGCACACCGTGTAAAGGCTCAGCGACCCACTCCAGGACTGCCCGCGGCCCAGTGGTTGGGGACCCCTGATTTATTGGATCCCTCATTGAAAGCAAACACTTGGTTGGATGCTGTGAGTTAGTAGACCTAATGCAAGCTTTAGTAGTTTTATACATCTTTAAAAGCAAAAACAAAAGAGCCTTGACTTTGAAAACACAAAGCAGATTAATGGTGAAAAGGCCAGTGTATCACAGGAGGTACACAAATCCCCCAGAGGGGAATAACAAGTACAAAGCAAGAGGTATTAGAAAGATTCCCAGGATTACGGCTGGAGATTTAGAATCTAAAAGTGGAAGTTGAAGAGCCTCCCATTGTGTAACACGTCAATTCTGCCGCCTTTAGACACTCAAGCAAAGGGGAAACAGGGGCAATAATAATGAACAAGTAAAGTTAAAGTCCTGTGTACTGAAATATGTGTTGTCTGAGAACAAACAGAAACGCAGGTGTAAAAACAATCTTATTTGCCATTATTTAGCATTCTGCTGCTGTACTGTTTATAATAATCTTAATAACAATTGTATTTTATTTCATTTTATTCCCCCACAATACACACTGTAAGGGGGTTATTTATTAAAATTTGAATGTTAAAATCTCGAAACTTTCAAGTATGTTTCAATAGAAAACTTGAGAGGAAAATAAAAAATTTTTTTCAAGATTTACTATGCCCGAAGCTGCAAAATGCCTGAATCCGAAAATCCGCAATGTCAGACCTGTCGAGGTCCCGTATAAATCAATGGGAGAGGCACCAATTTCAATCTGAAGTTTTCGTGGTCTGCGCTGGGTTTAGCCTGAAGATCCAACTTTTTGAGGCAAAATATAAAAAAATTCAAGCAATTTGGGAAAAAGTCCCAAAAATTTGAGTGATTCAGGTTTTGCTCGATTTTAAGAAGTTTTTCCTTGATCCGATTAAATCAAGTTTTTTTTTTAAAATTAATTATTATTATTATTAATTGTTTTTTAAAAATGTTATTAATAAATAAACAAAAACAAGGCAAGGGACTTTGGCATTAATAATATAATATGTTAAAGGAAAAGTAAAGCTTTAGATAGACCTGGGTATTTTATTTCATGTAGCCCCAGTGACTTTTTTTTGGTCGCCCGTGTACCTATCTAAGGCTCAATATTAGCAGACAGGCCCTGTTCAGAATTGATGTCCTCTATCATGCACCTGCATATAACAAACTTCAGAGGGGAGCACTATAAGTAATGCAGAACTACAGTTCTCTTTAGCTGTCCCATCAGCAAGCAGAAAGTTTTCCAGTCTGTCAACAAACTACATAAGGCTATCCAGATACCCATATGTGGGCAGCATTAGGGATGGTGGGTTCTTGGATATCCGTTTGCTGGGATGAAGATGTTCTTTACCGTTTAGCAGAGAGTCCATGACAGTATTCTTGTATGTCTGTGTTTTTTAATGTCCTGTAGCCTAATGTAGAGTCCTGAGCTGGCCCATTTTCTTATACCTTTACCCAGTGTCGCACTGGGACACCAGGGGCCCACCCAAAAAACCTTAGACCAGGGGCCCAAAAACCTTAGACCAGGGGTCCACTCAGTACTAAGTCTTCATCTCCTCAATCAACCTCTATTCTAGTTTGTTTTCTTTACATATTATAATCCATTATTCCATCTATTTAGCCTCTTTGATCTCATAGAAATAGGGAATGGCCATGAAATAGGACAAGTTTAGCCGTATGATGGCCCACTGACACCTTGGCCCACCGGGAATTATCCTGGTATTCTGGTGGGCCAGTCCAACACTGCCTGTACCCGACCCATAACAGTTACCTGTGACCCACAACCTAGACCTGCAAACCAGAACTTCCCCCACTGATCTGCCTAGGCCAAGTTACCTTTCGAACCAGGGAAACGCGAGACCGGAAGTGACGTCACTTTGGATTGGAAGTGACGTCACTACAGTGCAGAATCCGAACAAAGATAGAAAAAGAACTGCCACAACTACAGTGGGAGAGCTCAAATCCGCACCTTTGCTGGGTACCCAGCCTGTTAATCTGGGACCTTTTGCCCGAAACCTAACAACTTTGTGTGTATTCTGTGGGTACCTGACTCGGTGCAGGACTCTAGCATAATTTACCAGTCTCAAGTATATCACAAAGTATAATGCAACATCTCCAAAATGCTTTTAGCTGCATATTGACATCCCTAGGAGAAATTCAGTGTAGCCTAGCTCAGTACTTACTAAATGATAAATTCATTGTCACTTTTGTTCATTAGTCTCATTTGATGTGCTGGTCGTAAAGTGAATGCGCTTTCTGTTTTTTAATCATTCCAACTCCAGAGTGCCTAAAACTATTGATTTTTGTTTGACAGACGATCAAGAGCTTGAAAATGAATCCGTTCCCCTGACGCTGAGACCCGGCAATCCTGCAAATAAATGTGATTTAAATGACTGTCCGAGAGATTCTGGATGCTACATTTCTCTAGAGAGTTCGGAAAACAGCAAAGACGAGACAGAAGCAGAAACGTTATGTGAAAATGTGCAGAGAATCACAATTACGGAATCTGCCTAAAAGAGGCACGCAACCCCCCCATTTTGATGATCGCCGTATCTCTATCCCACTAAAAAGGTATAGGGCAAAAGTGTGCATTTCATTAGGCACAAACCATTTCAACAGTTGACCACAGGAAATAAGACATTTTATAAATAATCAGATATTTAAATGATAGAAGAGTAACAGTCCACATTGCCTCCTCCTGACCACATTAGATAGCATCGCTGAACCAACCATTTTACAACGGTTATGAACACTGTTATCCAGAAAACCATATCTAGAAAGCTCTAGAGGAAGACAATAGTGGAAGGTTTTCTCCCATCAAGTCCATTTTAATCAAGTATTGTTTTTGTTTTCATGCTTTCTTTTTCTTCACTAATAATAACTGTTAGTAGCGTGAAGTTGATGGTAGATACGTTGCATACTTCCATACTGACGGCAATACAATCCTACTCATCAACATCCCCAGCCAAAAAGTCTTTCAAGTGAATGGGAGACAATCATGCGTCCTTTTCAGTTGTCGTCAAATCTGAATAGGTCAATAGGGATGAACTGAATCCAGGATTCGGTTCTGGATTCGGCCTTTCTCAGCAGGATTGGGCCTAATCTTTGTGCATGGCTGAACCGCATCTGAATTTGTAAATGTGAATTAGGAGCGGGAAAGGAAATCATGATGTTAAAGATTTTTTGCCACTTTTTTCTTTCCCCAATTGCATATACAAATTAGGATATGAATCTTTCACAAAGTATTCAGCCGAGTCCCAAAAGTGGATTCAGTGCATCCCTATAGGTGGCACAATTGTTACCCATGTCAAATAGGATACAGTTCAGACAGCCTGAACAATCAGAAAGTGAAGAGGAGCTGCTTTCAAGCCTGTCTTACCGACGAACTGACCCATATGCATGGTACAAAGATATTTCTTGGAATCATCATGATTTGTGTGTATGACCAGCTAATGGAACATTACATTAAGGACCATTTCCTTGTTGTTATTCTATGTCTGCTCACCAGCATATGTACAACGACATCAGAAAACCCTCACTGATGAGACTATTTTTTCCAAATAACTAAACTTTTTTTTTTTTTTTTTACAAAGCTTCTGGATCTTACTTTAAACCTGTAAATATTGTAAATACACAGTTTTAGAAACTTTTTGTATGCGCTTCTATTTATACCTATCAACCCTGAAGAACCTTTCAGTTAATTTCTCTATCTTGCTACTGTACTTTATTCCTTTTGTACATTTTATTTAGAGGAAACAGACTTAAGTGTCGCATAAAAAAACAATCGTTGGAATCGATCGAATTTTTCTTATTCGATTGTTTGATCAATTTAATTTTGGTAAAATCCTTCGAATTCCATATTCGAATTCAAAGGATTTTACTTCACATACTATTCTCATGGCGGAATTTGGAATTTTTTTTTTAATTCGAAATTCAACCATTAATAAATCTGCCCCTTAGGGACAGATTTACTAAATTCACATGAAGGATTTGAAGTTCGATTGAATTTTCAAAAAGATTCGAATTTTCGAATGTTTTTGAAGACCACTCCGACCAGTGAATTTTCAAAATTTAATCGAATGATTCGAATAAAAATATGTTCGCATCTTCGACTATTCGACTGTCGAATTACTTCCCCTTTAAATTTTTATTCGACTGCCTAGTTCGCCAGATCAAAGCTAATGATTTGGCTTTCATTATTTTTGATCGAATAAAAATATTCGATCGAATGGTTAAAATTGTTCAAATCATTCGATTCGAATTATTTTATCGATCGAATTGTGGTAAAATCTTCTTGAATTCGATAATCGAAGGATTTTACTTCCCACACTATTCCCAGCTATTCCCATGGTTGAATTCGAGGGTTTTTTAACCCTCGAATTCGACCCTTAGTAAATCTGCCACATAAAGTGTTGAATAAGTCCTGTGTGCTATTGAATTCGTTTTGCTTGCAAGGTTGATTGTGAGGTGGCCAGACCTCCACCATTGAGCACCAGGCGTCACTGATTAGCCTATAAGATAGGGTGTGCGAGAACCTAGACTCTTTACAACCAGTATCCACTTGTATATGGCCACCTTAAAGGAGAACTAAACCCACTGTGATGTTAAGTACCTGCCTCTCCCCTGCACAGTCTTACTCCTGAATTATTTTACCTCTCCTAATAGTGACTGCAAATGCAGAGTAAGCATGGCGGAGCTCGTGTGAGCCTTGTTTGTATCTTCGGTAATCTTCATGAATTGAGCGGCATTTCGGCGCATGCACAGTTGTAGCAATTTTCTGGTTTATGACAAATGGCACCACTGTGATCACTCTGCATTTGCGGTTGCTATTTCTAAGATTGTGCAGGGGGGGAAGCAGGGAGTGGGCCAACGGAGGGGGCCAGTGGGGACTCAACATCATGGGGGGGTTTAGTTCTCCTTTAAGACCTGCAAATAAAAATATTTTGAGCAGTGCTATCAAATATGCAAAATTGCAAACCTATCAAGTATACTGGAAATGTTCCACAAAGCAGCCATTTTTTTATGGTGGCCCAGTGCAAAATCTTACACCAGCCTCTATGCACAAATGATACAGTGATAAAAAGCACAATAGTTATTCCTGGAATATGAATAGTAGATGCCTGAATATAAATATGAGTAATAAAAAGTAGCAATAACAATACATGTGCAGCCTTAAAGCAGTTGTTTTTAGATGGTGTCAGTGAACAACACTGGAAAAGTTGCTTATAATTGACCATTTTTTTTTTCTTCTTATAGCCCATAATTTCAGATGTTAAACCCACATACTGTATTTTTCATTACACCTTAACCTTCTGCGCTAAAAGTATTTATTGCAAAATGTTTGTTCTTTTAGATGTAACATTTTGGAACTGTTTTTCTTTGCAAAATGTGCTTGATGTTTGAATTTACTTGACTTTATTGGCCACTGTATATATATATATATCTGTATTTTGTAATTTTTTTGTATAATGATTATTCTCAATAAAGAGACAAAAACCACGATTTTTTTTTATTTACCAACAGGGACCTAAATTATTCTATTAAATGGGTTATGGGGTTATGTAATATAAGGCACTTAGTTTGCCTAGGAGCAGTAACTCATAGTAACCAATCAGAAGCTAGAATGTAGCAGTCACCTGTTTAAAAGCAAAGATCCTATTGGTTGCTATGGGTTACTGCTCCTGGGCAAACTTAGTGACTTTTATTGCATTTGGGGGCAGGTCTGTTATTTTATATGTTGTACAGTAGTGATGGGCGAATCTCCCGAGATTTCCAGAGAAATTAGCGAATTGGCAAAAAACGAGTTGCGGGACGCTTTTGACGCGCGTTGCGTCGTTTTCGGCGCATCGCGTCAAAAACGACGCACGACTCGTTTTTCTGCGAATTTTCGCAAAGCGAAATTTCGCTGGCGATTCGCAAATTTACTCGCCAGCGGCGAATCGCGGGAATTCGCAGCGAATTCGCCCCTGGCGAATAAATTTGCCCATCACTATTGTACAGAGCTTATCTGCTGTGTAACTTGAGCCTTTTCTCCTTTGAATGGCTGCCCCCATTGCTACTCAGCAGCTTTTTTATATAAACAATAGTAGTGTTTCTGAAGCAAACACACCAGTTTTACCAGTGCAGGGCAACACTGCATTATATTTGAAATTACTACAACACACTTTTTTATTTTACGTTGCTGTTCCTTTAAATCAGGGGTGTCCGACCTGCAGCCCAGGATGAATATGAATGCGGCCCAGCTTGAAACCCTCGGTTCCTGAGGAAAATGCTGCAAATGATATAGGAATAGGCGGAACGGGTGGGACTCAGCCCATTGCCCATTTAGTAGTAATAATAATAAGTCTATTTAATATCCAGGTGTCCCATATTCCAGTGTATAGCTCCATCTGGTTATCCAACTGGTATTGTAGTTCTTTTCTGTGCATTTTCTTTACTTTTACAAATCAAAAGTGTTTGTGTATTTCATGTGTGGCCCCAGACAATTTTACTTTTTCTTCCAATGTGACCCAGGGAAGCCAAAAGGTTGGACAGCCCTGCTTTAAATAGACCTAGTATAACTAGGCAGAAATCCAGGGCATCCCCAACACTCCTGTAACTGATTTTAAAGAATAAACAAACCCTAAATTTAAAAAAACCCTACCCCCCCTTCTCTCCTGCCGCCCAGCCTAGCTGCTACCCCGGGCACATGCCACTGAGACTTTACTTACCCCTTGGTGCAGATTCAGGAGTTCGGAGTTCACGGCAGCCATCTTCTTCTCTTCAGAAATCATTGTGTCTTCTTCCGGGGCTTCTGTAATGTCCCTGGCTTCTCCTTTTAGGAGAAACAAACTCTAAAGGAGCACCAACTATTAGGGAACCCTTAGGGAGCTACTCCCGAAACGCGTTGGGTGCTACATACTTGCAGCCTGCTGAAATAAAAATCCCTTCCAGAAGTGCCATCTATTGCTGAGTTTTTGATTTAGTTATGTCTTAGTTTGGATCAAGTACAGGTATGGGATCCGTTATCCGGAAACCCCTTATCCAGAAAGTTCCAAATTACGGAAAGGCCGTCTTCATAGTCTCCATTATAACCAAATAACGCAAATTTTTAAAAATGATTTCCTTTTTTTCTCTGTAATAATAAAACAGTAGCTTGTACTTGATCCCAACTAAGAAATAATTAAGCCTTATTGGGAACAAAATCCGCCTATTGGGGTTATTTAATGTTTACATAAATTTCTAGTAGACTTAAGGTATGAAGATCCAAATTACGGAAAGTCCCAGGCCCCGAGTGATCTGTATAATACATAACTGTACAAAGTACCATTTTATGACTACAGAGAAAAAAGGAAATCATTTTAACAATACTGAATTAGTTGGATAATATGGAGTCTATGGGGCAAATTCACTAAAGCGCAAAGCGTCTAACGCTAGCGCTAATTCGCCAGCGTGACGTCAATTCGTAACTTTGCAAATTCACTAATACCGACTCTGGTGAATTTTGCTAGTGAAGTAGATAGACTAGCGCAACTTCGCACCCTTACGCCAGGCAAAGTTGCGCACTGACGAAGGATCGTAATTACGCAAATTCACTAAGATGATCGTTTTACTGAACATTACCTCTTATGCTAGATGTTACCTCGTCAGGTCAGACCTGGTGACGTTCAATACAATAGATAGGAGGTTGAAAAAATGCTGGTGTGTTTTAGCTTTTTAAGGTGAAGTCTGAAAAAGAGCGAAATTTTTTTGGGGGGGTTACCCTCCTTCCCCCCTACATTTCCTAACATATGGCAACACAACTATACAGGGGGCACATGTAGGGCAATAGGACAACTTTATTTTATTTATTAAAGGTTTCCTGGACTTGTGTAGTGGAATGTAGTGGCTGTAACATATACTTCTATTATACTTTGAAATTCGCGGCGTATGCAAATTATGCATTGCTAGCGTAAATGCGCTTAGCCTGGCGAAGTAACACTAGCGCAACTACGCTACCGTTCGCCGACCAGAGCGTAACTTTGCACTTTAGTGAATATGCTCAGCGCTGGTGAAAATTTTCCTGGCGAAGTGCGGCGAACGTTAGCAAAGGCAACGCTAGTGCATTTTCGCCGCTTAGTGAATTTGCCCCTATGGGAGATGGTTATTCCGTAATTCGGAGCTTTCTAAAATTTTCTAAAATTTTCAATTTCTCCCGGGCACCAATTCAGCTCACTATCCGCCCGAGGATTATGAAGTTTGGCCACAACGTTTTGGGAGTTACAACAGTATAATAATGAATAGAAATGGGATTGAAAGTAAAGCAATTCATTAAATATAGTAAGAATTAAAATCCAGCCTCAACATCATCTTGAAAGTTATTTTGTGGCAGAAGCAACGTAATTAGTAAACTGACCACTTTTTGTGTAAAATATTCTTATTCCTCTTTTTCTATTGCAAATGATTACATATCCCTAAACTCTCTGCATATAACCCTGTGCGTACAGTAGTATGGGAAGGAATCATTTTCTCTGCTCACACCAACCTGGCCACAAAGTCAAACCAGACAAGCACGTGATCAGCGACCTATTCCTTTTAGTTCCTTAATCGCTGTGAGAAATCTTGAAATAGTCCCTATTTTCCCTTCAAGTAAGTACGTAAGCTTGTAGAAGCCTATGTGCTGTAGTTAGTAGCTTAGTCCATAGTTAGTGATGGGTGAATTGATTTGCCATAGGCGAATTCATGCAAAATTCCTGCGATTCGCTATAGGCGCATAAATTTGCGAAACGCCAGCAAAATTTCCCCGGCGAAAATTCTTCTGTTCGTTTCTTTAATCCAATTTTTTTAATCCGATTTTTCCACGTCAGCAATGGACTCCCGCGTCCAAAAACAGACGCCCGCATTCAAATTGAAATAGAATTTTGCAAAAAATTGGGCGAAGCGCCGCCAATTCGCCCATCACTATCCATAGTTTTAGTACATAATTTCTCAGCTTTACGATGAGATGACTTTCTCTCTACTAATGGTGGCTCTTACTTGAACTTAAAGGGATTCCATCATGCGGAAATTTTTTTTTTTAATTAATAGTCAATTGTGCTGCTCCAGCAGAATTCTGCATTGAAATACGTTTCTCAAAAGAGCAAACAGTTTTTTAAATATTTAATTTTGAAATCGGACATGGGGCTAGAAAAATCTGAGATGGGACTAGACATCTTGTCAGTTTCCCAGCTTCCCCCAGTCATGTGACGTGTGCTGTGATAAACTTCAGTCACTCTTTACTGCTATACTGCAAGTTGGAGTGATATCATCACAGTCCTAATCTGAATATTCGCCACCTGAAACCTGCAGAGTCAAAGACAGAGATCCGCTGAACCATTTGAAAATGTTAATTGCCTTCCTGCCATTCAAGTTTTTTTTCGGGGAGAAAACACGATTCGAATTTTCGGGACTATTCGATCGAATATTAGATGTTCAATTTTTTTTAACTATCCTCCCATTGCAGGATTAAACAAAAATTCACATAAATTCAAAATTCGACCCAGCTCCTCAACAACATTTTCTCTACTGCGAGAAACCCCGAGACCTACTACAATTGACCTGTCACTGTCAATCATTCAGAACCCAGATTGGTGGCACAAACTGCTGTAATATTAGGGCATGGGAGTTAGAAGAAACCCATGGCACTCGCCGATACTTTCATTTGTGTTTCCTACGCTGTCATAAACTGAATAATTCCATTTTGCAAATGTTTCTTCATAATTGTGATGTGGTTACAAAAAAAAAAAAAAATACCAGAAAGCGTGGTTCTTAGAAAAGAGGAAGAGGTCTAATATG
>CM044433.1:21148917-21161012 GCA_024363595.1 Xenopus borealis | reverse complement strand
AGCAATTTTGGCTCTGCTACTGGCGGGTTATTTGGCACAGCAGTATTTGCCTATGCCCACTCCAAGAGTGATTGGCATAGACCTGGGGACAACCTATTGTTCCGTCGGAGTGTTTCATCCAGGGACGGGTGAAATTAAAGTCATCACAGACGAGAATGGGCATCAGAGCATACCAAGTATTGTGTCCTTCACTGAAAAGGACGTCTTTGTGGGATACGACGGCTTGGAGCTCGCTGATGCCAATCCTCACAATACCATCTATGATGCCAAAAGATTTATTGGAAAAATCTTTACCCCTGAGGAGTTAGAAAAGGAAAGCGTGAGGTATCAGTTCAAGGTAAGGTGTAACCATTATCAGTCGTAGATTTAAGATTTATTTAACCTGCAGAAATACGACTCATATCATAAGCGTTGTCCACTCTGGTCCCAACAGAATCCTCAGCGTTTGGCCTCTTTTTATTTTGTTACCCTCTGTATCCTACACCCTACAGGCAGGTGATAATAAGAATGAAATTCCTCTGCTGCGGGTTTAAGGCTGAAGGCATATCCGGTATAATATCTAAGCACTTTTAACGGCCCCTGCAACTTCCCTTTCACTAGATTGGTAAACACCCTAGAGTACCAGTACAGGTATGGGACCTGGGGTTTTCCAGATAACTGATCTTCTGTAGTTTGGATCTTCATACCTTAAGTCTACTAGAAAATCTGTAATTGTGTGTATATTATTTTATACTCGGTGTGTATACCAGCAACGATTTAAACCATTATAAACCAATATAATGTTAAATTGTCTGCTTAAAGTCTACTAGAAAATCATGTAAACATTAAATAAACCCAATAGGCTGGTTTTGCTTCCGATAAGGATTAATTATATCTTAGTGGGGATCAAGTACAAGCTACTGTTTTATTATTACAAAAAAAAAAAATATTTTAAAAAATTTGAATCATTTCATTTAATGGAGTCTACTGGAGACAGCCTTTCCGTAACTCGGAGCTTTTTGGATAGTGGGTTTCCGGATAACTGATCCCTTAACTGTACTGGTGCTTTTCAGCTTGTTGATATTGCAGTGATGCCAGCACTGTATTTGTGTTGATTATAACTGTGTATATGATATGAAGAAGTCTGTTCTGTATGTTTTGATTGCAGGTTTTGAATCGCAATGGTGATGTGTTCTTTTCTGTAACCACCAATGAGACATTTGCAGTAACCCCAGAATACATCGGCTCCCAGCTGCTGCTGAAACTAAAGAAGATGGCAGAAGACTACCTCGGCCTGCCAGTTTCCAAGGCGGTTATCTCCGTGCCAGCTGAGTTTGATGAGCGACAGCGGAACTACACTGTAAAGGCTGCTAACCTTGCTGGTGAGAGGGCTTTCTTGTTTTAGAGGGGTTCTAAACGCAGTTTATTGCCCAGTGTATGGGGCCCTCCGACGGGCTTCCCTGATCGATAAATCGACCAAATGTCGATTGGCCGGGCTTAAAGTGACAGTGACACCTCTAGTTTTATGCTTAGATCTCTAATTTGATGGCAATAATAACTATTAATCACAAATTAGTAAAATGTATTGTTAGAAAATAACACTCCACTATCCCTTTAAAAACCCGTCCATTGGTTTGTTGATGTTGGCCTCTATCGGACCAGCCTCCCCATTTTCTATTCATCGTGATCCAATTGTTGGACCCTAAGGCCCACGACTGGATCAGCCTGATATCACCCATCAAGGTAGGAATATCAAGGAATGCTCTGCTCCTTTGGAAGATCTCCATATTTAGGGCCAGCTTAAGGGACGCTGCTAAAGAAATGTTTCTTCCTCCTGAAAAAACCCCCCATAATTAATAGATGGTGGTTAAACACAAGCCTGCTGCTTTTTCCTGTGTTCGAACACATTTGCCGATTTTTATCTCAAAGAATATCCTAATGAGTGTTTCTAGCTCATAACAAGATTTGGTTAGACTGAGTGAGCAGTCCAGTGGTGCATTTCTTCCAAAAGTAAAAACCGTCATATTTACGGGTGATTGTTTGCTTCTGTGAGCCATAAGCAAAGCAGTCCTTTAAGAAATGGCTTTGAGACATTGATTCCATTTGTCACTAATAAATCTGCAGTACTTTTATGATACAGTTACAGAGATGACATCACAAAGTCATCCTGACATCATCTTTACACAATTACAGATTTTATAAGCAGAGCCCTACTAAGCCATTATACAATATATACATTTGTTTGTAAGGTGGTAAAGGAACAGTTCAGTGTAAAAATAAACACTGGGTAAATAGATGTGCAAAATAAAAAAAAATGTCTCTAATATAGTTAGTTAGCCACAAATGTAATGTATAAAGGCTGGAGTGACTTGATGTCTAACAGAACAGAAAACAACTTCCTGCTTTTCAGCTCTCTAACTCTGACTTAGTCAGTGACTTGAAGGGGGGCCACATGGGACATAACTGTTCAGTGAGTTTGTAATTGATCCTCAGCATTCAGTTCAGATTTAAGAGCAACAGTTATGACCCATGTGCCCCCCTCAAGTCTCTGATTGGTTACTGCCTGGTAACCAATCAATGGAAACCAAGAGAGCTGCAAAGCAGGAAGTAGTGTTCTTGCTATTATGCTAGACATCTGCTCACTCCAGCCTTTATACATTACATTTTTGGATGTATATTGTATAAATATATTGGAAACATTTTTTATTTTGCACAGCCTATCTGTTTACCCAGTTTTTGTTTTTACACTGAACTGTTCTTTTAAATACAACAAAAATTTGGCAGAATTTTGAGAACTGTAGGCCGTAGCAGTGTTTTTATTTAAAAGCACTCTTGTGCTCTTTGGTTCTGACTCTTGGAAACAATGTAGCAGCAATGAGGTCTTCTCCAGGTCTCAGCCGCTTTTATTACAGTATTTCAGGAGTCGGTAGTGCAGAGACTCTAAACAGTAAACAGATTCTGCTTTGTTACCGATTACTTCTCCATTTAGCATTTAAACCACTGAAAGAGTGCACATCATCACATTTTCTTTCATTATGCAATAAATCTGTTTTGGGTGAACGCATATTTTCCCGTTGAATTACTCATTTGTGCAATGTATGTTCTTTGTTAACAGTCAGTTTAATGAATAATGGAGCAAAGCCGTATTAACTTACACAGTGTCATTTTTGTGTTCAGGTCTCGACATCCTGCGAGTTATCAACGAACCCACGGCAGCAGCAATGGCCTATGGGCTACACAAGGTTGACGTCTTTAATGTCCTTGTTGTGGATTTAGGAGGAGGCACTTTGGATGTTTCTTTGTTGAATAAGCAAGGGGGGATGTTTCTGACAAGGGCTATGGCAGGTAAGATATGATTATACGGAAATATTTCCAATTTTGTAAGCAGAGATTGTCCTACACCTCAAATACCCAGTGAGGGGCATTTCTTAAAGGAGACTTATAGAATAAAAATAAAAAATAAAAAATTTTTTTTGGCAATAATGAATACTATATGGTGCTGGCTTTACTTTTGGCTTTAAATGAATATTTTCTTCAATATTAGCCCCTTTATTGTAGCTCCTCATAAATGTTCTCTGGTCCCTGTCTGTGTTTCAAATGAGGGATGGGTGTATCCTAACAGTCCCTGGAGGGGGAACAGCCAATCACAGCCCTGCAGTTACACAGGCAAAAGACAGGCTTCCGTTCCCTATTAAGTTTATATCCTACAGTGCTGAGTGCCGCAGCTCCCCTGCACATTCTGGGAAAGTGGAACAGATAGGCAGGAATAGTAGGGGTTTTGCAGAAATTTTAAGTAACCAGAAACACAATTTTTATCAGCAGAATACTTCTATATCTAAAAGTGTGTAATGCACTGGCACATTCTTGTTTTTTTTACATAATGTCTCCTTTAAATGAGAAGGAAAGGCTGGAGACTCTTGGGGCTGCCAAACATTAGGCATTCCCAAGTGATTTTAGTGACTTACCAAAAACCCAGGGCCGGTGCTCCTTCTCATTTAACCTCGGGTCCCCTCATACGCAACTTAGTCATTTATTGATTCAAAAATCAGCAATTTAGAGGAGAGCACTCAAATAGCAATTGCTGCAATTTTTTATTGACTACAAATCACACGACATGTTTCGGGCATTAGCCCGAAACATGTCGTGTGATTTGTAGTCAATAAAAAACATTTTTCTAGCAGCAATTGCTATTTGAGTGCTCTCCTCTAAATTGCTGATTTTTGAGTCTACGTAGGATTGCGGTAATCCTTTGCTGAGGATGGAAGCACTGATGAATTAACCCCTACACGGCTGAGCGTAAGAACAAATAGTTTTTTTCATTTATTGATTCGTTGAAGCCTCACTCTATATTTTATTCTCTGTCTCCTGATTTCCTGCAACATGGGGCAACCCCTTTCTTTTGAAGACTTTTTTTTTTTTTTTGCATAAATTATGGGAATACAAAAACCTGAATAGGTTTTGTATGTTGAGAATAATATCCAAAGTTGGAAGGTCATTCAGTTCATTCTTTCTGTTGCAAGGGGCAGAATTATCAAGGGTCCAGTGGAAAATTCGAATTTTCGAGTTTTTTTATGGTCAAAACTGTCAAATTTGGGAGCTATTCAAATTCATACATTTCAATAGGAACATAGTGTGGCCAGCAGAGCACCAAGGTGGTCCAAACACATAATGCAGTTCTAAAGCTTTTTTGGCTTTTTCTAATGTATTTTTCTATAATTGTAATTTAGGCAACAACAAACTGGGAGGACAGGACTTCAATCAACGACTTCTACAGTATCTGTATGACAAAATATACACCCGTTATGGGTCTGTGCCATCACAGAAAGAAGAAATTCACAGGCTCAGACAAGCTGTAGAAGCAATAAAATTAAACCTTACATTCCATAATTCATCGTGGGTGCGTATGCCTTTAACTCTAGCCTCAAAACATCCAGACTCTTCAAACCCTCATGTGTTGATTCCGAAGAAGTTACCGGAAAATACTGGGGAGATCCACCCCAAACCAGCGCACTTGGGTGACCGTTCCAGCAATTCTCAACCCCAAATCCAAAAGAAGGGCTCTGTTTCAGAAAAGGTTCATTTCGAGATAGAGATTACCCGCCGAATCTTTGAAACATTGAATGAGGATCTCTTTCAGAAGATTTTAATCCCTGTTGAGGAAGTGTTAAAAGAAGGTCGCGTCCTTAAAGCGGAAGTTGATGAAATTGTATTGGTTGGTGGCTCTACTCGAATACCCCGCATACGCCAGGTAATCCGGGACTTCTTCGGCAAAGACCCCAACACATCGGTTGATCCAGATCTCGCCGTAGTGATTGGCGTGGCCATACAAGCCGGCATCATGGGAGGTTCTTGGCCTCTCCAGGTCAGCGCAATAGAAATTCCTAATAGACATCTACGGAAAAGTAACTTCAACTGAAATATGTGCACAGCAATAGTCTATTCTGTCAGTTCATTCCGTGCAGTTCAAAATACGTATTTAAAAGATGTATATATATATATTTCTGTCCGCCTCTACAAACGGAGAAGAATTTTTAATGGATAAAGGGAAGAAAAATATTTATATATTTTTCCTGTACTGGACTACAAAAAAAAAAGTTTATTTATAAAATATATAGACGCTGCCGATGGGCTTTTATCTGCATATTCATTTTTGTGGCATCGCAAAAGTCACTTAAAGTCCCGTGACTTTAAGGGGGTTAATTATCAAAATCCAAATCTATCTCACGGTTTTCTGAAATATTCTCCGACCAAATCTGCATGGGTTATTTCCCCTTATTTATCAATACATTTTTTTCTAAACAATTTGAAAACATCTGGAAAACTGTACAAAAATTCAAATCGTACAAATTTTTCGGATTTTCCACCTGAAAACATATTTGTTTGGATTTTTGCCACAAAATCTTTTTGTTTACACTGTACATGAAGATACTTCTGGATGAACTGTTTCCATCATTTCTGGATCCTGGATGAACCTGATACTGAATCCCCCACAAAATAATTCAGGTGCCTTCGGTTGTTCAGAACTTAAGTCACGTGACTTTAGGGGGTTATTTATCAAAATCGGGATTTATCTTGGTTTTTGAAATATACTCCCAACAAAATCTGCACGGGTTAGTTCCCCTTATTTATCAATACATTTTTCCCGAAAAATTCCAGTGCGGGTAAAAACCTTGAAAACATTGTAAAAAATCTTGCGAAAATTCAAATCATATGTATTTTTCAGGTTTTCCACCCAAAAATGAAAGTTTTTTTTTCAGATATTTGCCGGAAAAAAAAAACACAAAATCTTGGGATTATTGCACAAAACCCAGTGCAGATCAGGATATCTTCTGCGCTTCTCCAATTCACTTCTATACAAGGTCTAAAAATCCTCGGAGGTATAATAAATCACAAAAATCAAGGTTTTTTTTTTTTCACAAAACAATCGGATTTTATAGTAAAAAAAAAAAAAACATTGCTTCCTTAAAGAGGAAGTTGATGAAATCAGATTCGGATATCTTCTGGGTTTCTCCCATTGACTTCTATACAACTTTGGCAGGTCTGAAATGCCAGATTTTCGGATTCAGACTTTTTCCAAAAAATTGGATTTTATAGTAAAAAAAACAAATTTGTCCCCCGAAGTTTAATAATTAACCCCCTAAGGCTTTGGATTCGGTTCGACTGCATCTTGGATTCCATTAATCGCCGATAACAAAGGGGGGAGCTCACCTTAAAATTATTTTTTTTTTGTGCTATGTAGCCATTTCCCAACTGAATTGGGAATCTTTCCCTTTGCCCAAGAATTATCGCTATCATGATCTTGTTTAGTAATAGCCACAAGGGAAATGCCATTGGTTTTAAGGTGGGTATCAAACAGGTCATATTTGTCACAGTTTCCTGCCCATTGTGATTAATGGGAAAACTCCCCTGTTGTGTTCTATATCACAGTGTATCTCTCTCATTTATTTTCCTAGCAGGGAAGGGTTATTTAATAATTCTTAAATATAAATACATTTTATAGTCATGGCATCTAACTTGAAGACCCTCTTGCTGTTAGAGAACGTCCAGTATCCCCCCTAATAAGCCTAATGGGTTGTAACAGTATATTATATACATTATAATGTATATTGGGCTTCCAGAAATGTATATTTGGTCATGAATGCTCAAGAAGCCAATATAAAGGGGTTGTTCACCGAGTGAAACAATTGCAACTGCTTTTCTTTTATTATTATTATTTGGGGCTTTTGAGGTATTTAGCTTTTATTCAGCAGCTCTCCAGCTTGCAATATCAGCAGTCTGGTCGCTAGGGTCCAAATCACCCATGAATCATGAATCAATTTGAATAAGAATAGGAGGAGCCTGAATAGAAAGATGAGTAATAAAAGGTAGCATTAACAATGAATGTGTAGCCTTACAGAGCATTTGTTTTTGAAAGCTGCAGAGTCAGATGAAAATAAAGAAAAAAAAAATATATTCTAAAAGTTAACTTAAAGGGGAATTCAACCCCTCATGCACTAACCCCCCCCCCGTAGATCCTTCCTCCCCCCCCAGCCTACCTTTTCCCCAGGGCAAATGCCCTTAAGTTGCTACTTACCCCTCCGTGCAGGTTCCCGGGCGCCATCTTCTACAGCAACGTCTTCTTGCATCGGCGCTTGGTGGCGCATGCGCAGTGGGATGTGTTTACCGGTTTGTACTACTGCGCACGAGAACTTTGGGCGCATGCGCAGTAGTACAAACCGGCAAATGCGTCCTACTGCGCATGTGCCACCAATCGCCGACAGAAGAAGACGTGGCCGAAGATGGTGCCTGGGAGGCTTAGGATAACTTAGCGGTATTTGCCCTGGAGGAAAGGTAGGTTGGGGAGGTGATTGGTGTGGCCTATGGGTGGGGGGGAAGTGGTTAGCGCGGGAGCTGTTGAATTCCCCTTTAAAGGTGAACCACCCCTTGAAGCCTTTGCAACAATCCATGGAATCTTGGGAAAGTTCCTTTAAATGATGTCGGCTATATGGGCAAACTGCTTGAGTGCAGGTATCTGGAGCTTTCACATTTGTGGCGGAGACAAAAGAAATCTTCTGTTTCCAATGGAAATGTGTCTTTGTAGGCTGCACAACATGGGGTTATTTATCAGAGGTCACGTTTTAGAAGTTTCTGAGTTTTTTTTTTACTTCCAATGAACTCACAACTTGAACGGTTACTATTATCATCAAAACACTTGGATGCAAAAGACTTGAATCAGTGAATTCGGGGCGAAGAACCTGAGAACTCACATCATTTGCGTTTTCGGCAAAAAAAAAAAAACCCTTGTTTTTTAGTGAAACCCACTGGATATAAAAACCCCAAACATCATCAGGGCTATTAACGTCTTCAAAGGTTCAAGGGTAGTGATGGGCGAATTTCCGCGATTCGTTTCGGACGCGGGCGTCTGTTATTGGCGCCCAACAAATGGATGCCGGTGTCCGGCTGGCAGTGGACGCCCGCGTCCAAAACTAGACATGGCATTTCGCAAATTTTTCTAGAAACTCGTAAAGTCTGACGATTCGCCCATCACTATTCAAGGGACCTCTGCCATGGACTTCTAATATAATAAATCTCAAAATCTATTTTTGGCTAGGAAAAAAAAAACCTTCGAAAAAATAGCCTCCCCTAAACCATGAAATGTGGGGGAAATGACCAAAGTGGTCGCTAGTGATATTAAAAGGCAGGGTTAGTTTACAATACAGACCACTATGAATTACCAGGAGCCATATGCTTCCTAAATTAGAGCCCAATCCCCCTCCAAGGAACCTTTTGCCTTCAGGTGCTACTGACGGACTAATAAACTGTAGGCTTTACTTGTCCTTTAATAGCCAGGTTGTGGCCATGAATTGCTTATTTGGCCATTTTCAAAGTGTATAATGTTTGTTGAAGCTTCTCACTAGCACTCATCTCAGCTTCAGTAAAGTGTTCAAACGACAAAGTATTTTTCATGTATAATTGGCTAATTAGAAGCGGCAGTATTAATATTTTCTACTTTTCATGTCCAAATAAACATGAAATTGACTCACATTGAGTATCATTTTTGTTATGGATTTTTATTTGCTTTGCAATGTGACAGTGATGACTGCGAGACCTGAAGGAGTTACTGTACTTTTCAAACATTTTACATAAATAAATACATTTTAACGTTCTTTTCGGTTGTTGGTTTTTTTTTTAGTTCACAAAATCTTTCTGGTGCACGCAACAGGGATTGTACTGTAGCTGTTCAGCCCACAAATTACTTGTACAGGTATGGGATCCATTATCCAGAAACCCTTAAAGATGAATTATGGGAAGGTCGTCTCCCATAGACTCTTATATTCAAATTTCCTTTTTCTGTGTAATAGGAAAACAGTAGCTTGTACTTGATCCCAACTAAGATATAATTAATCCTTATTGGAAGCAAAACCAGCCTATTGGGTTTATTTAATGTTTACATTTTTATTTTTAACGTATCAGCATCCAAATGACAGAAATATCAGTTATCCAGAAAACTCCAGGTCCCAAGCATTCTGGATAACAGGTCCCATACCTATAATCAAATCAATACTATCTGCTCAATGGGGAACATGATTTCTGCTGCACCAAGGGATTGTATCAAATTGGAGGCCTAACTGTAGAGCTATATGATCTGTTATCCAGAAACCAGTTATCCAGAAAGCCCTGGATTGTCCCTGACTCCATTTTATCCGAATAATCCAAATTTTTAAAAAATTATTTCCTTTATCTCTGTAATAATAGGGAAGATAACATACTTACCGTGATCTTCCATTCCTGTACGAACTCCATGTCAGTACTTACTGGGTTAGCTCCTGCTCCCATCAGAAGGACCCTCCCCAATGTTTTTTTTCAAAACACATCAGTTAATAGTGCTGCCCCAGTAGACTTCTGCACTGAAATCCATTTCTCAAAAGAGCAAACAGATTTTTTTATATTCAGTTTTGAAATCTGACATGGGGCTAGACATTTTGTCAATTTCCCAGCTGCCCCTGGTCATGTGACTTGTGCCAGCTCTTTAGGAGGGAACTGCTTTCTGTTGTTTTTCCTTCTCAATGAAACTGAATGGAACGCAGTGGGACATGGGTTTTACTATTGAGTGTCGAGTGAGATCCAGCTCCAAGGTAAAATTTAAGTTTCATACCAACAATGGCTCTGCATTGCTTTGCATTGATTTGCCTTCTATGTAGGTTGCAGTTACCCAACTTGGAATATTTAAAGAATAAACTATTGAGGATGGATTCCATCTTTACCCTCCCTCAGATTTAATGTATATTTAATTAATTCTAACACTGCCTCAGGACATGACCTCCTGCCCAATGAAAACAGTTGTGTTTTCCAGATGATGTATGACAAGGGTTTCTCTTTAACCGAGAGAATATATATCAATTATATAACAACATCACCTACAAACATACATTTACTTGCCCTTGAGATGTAATTCCTACTGCTGTGGTTCAAGGAAAGTTTTCTTTGAAATCTGTATGAAAACAAGCTGTTTCCATTCCTGCCAAAT
The DNA here is from genome assembly GCA_024363595.1 of Xenopus borealis. Lineage (NCBI taxonomy): Eukaryota > Metazoa > Chordata > Amphibia > Anura > Pipidae > Xenopus > Xenopus borealis. The sequence goes on along the minus strand of CM044433.1, from coordinate 21,150,526 downwards.
ACCACTGAGTTCTGCAAGCACAGGGTCCCTTATAAAGAATTATGGAAAGGCCGTCTCCCATAGACTCAATTTAATCCAAATAATCCACATTTTTATAAATAATTTCCTTTTTTCTCTGTAATAATAAAACAGTAGCCTGTACTTGATCCTAACTAATATATAATTAATCCTTATTAGAAGCAAAATCAGAGTATTGGGTTTATTTCACGTTTACATGATTCTCTATAAGATTTAAGGTATGAGGATCCGCATTATGGAAAGGTCCGTTATCTGGAAAACCCCAGGTCCCGAGCATTGAGGATATCAGGTCCCATAACTGTACTATCCAACCTATGCTAATAAGGCTTTAAACATAATTTGTATGCATGTGCATTTCTATGCATAAAACATAATAAAATAGATGTATACATAAAGAGACTGATCTGTGTAGTTCTTGGGAGGTTGTAAAGAATATGGTGTTAAAAATTATAGATTTGTTCAGTGGCGTAACTAGATATTATTAGGCCCCACGGCATATAATTTTTTAGGCCACCAAAATGTCTAAAGGTTGACCTGTTTTACTAATATTAAGGGATGCAATGAATCCAGGATTCGGTTCGGGATTCGGCCAGGATTCTGCCTTTTTCAGCAGGATTCGGATTCAGCCGAATCCTTCTGCCTCAGCCGAACTGAATCCGAACCCCAATTTACATATTGGAGGGAGGGAAATTGCATCACTTTTTGTCACAAAACAAGGAAGTAAAAAATGTTTTCCCCTTTCCACCCCTAATTTGCATATGCAAAGTAGGGTTTGGTTCAGTATTCGGCCAAATCTTTCTCGAAGGATTCAGGGGTTCGGCCGGATCCAAAATAGTGGATTTGGTGCATCCCTACTAATATTTATTGATATTTTATATAAATTGGGGCCTCATGGGGCCCATATACCTCCTGGGCAACTGCAGGATCTGCTTCTTCTGTAGTTACGACTCTGGATCTGATTCTGTATCATCCCAACATAGTAAGGAAATTGCTTGGGGTGTACCCATAGGGGATGCAGACCCTTGGTATGCTGGATGGGGGGAAGGGTCAGAATGTGTTAGCGGGACACTGGGAAAAACCCTGGTGGGTCCCCGTCTCTTGTGGGCCCTGCCAGCCCAGATCTGCACCCACCACCTTTTCTTTGGCAAAAGGACAGTGTGCCTGCAGCCTGCTCACGTGCATATACACGCAGTGGAGAGGGGGCCCCTGACGAAGCACCACAGGCCCCCCAGTCTGACCCTGTGGGGGGCAGAAGTATAGAAAGCCCAACAGATTTTGGAAACCTTACCTATTTCCAAAATCAAAAATGACTGTAGTCTTCCATTTAACTACCTGATCCCCCCCAAAAAACATCCCACCCCACCAATAAACTCTACGCAGACAATAACTCCATGCAAATGGCATAGCCATGAATTCCCACTCAATACAATGCAATAATTTAGACCATAACCTATTCAACATGAATAATTTATTTTATACAAAACTATACAAATGCAATGTTTATACAGTTCAATTCACATTTCATAGAACTTCATCATTGGCAATCACAGATATATAAATAGTACAAATATCAGCAAAGCACTATATATAT
>CM044433.1:21045823-21144485 GCA_024363595.1 Xenopus borealis | reverse complement strand
AACACTCAATAGTAAAACCCATGTCCCACTGCGTTCCGTTCAGTTACATTGAGAAGGAAAGACACCAGCCTGCCAGAAAGCAGTTCCCTCCTAAAGTCCTGGCACAAGTCACATGACATGGGGCAGCTGGGAAATTGACAAACTGTCTAGCCCCATGTCAGATTTCTAAACTGAATATAAAAAAATCTGTTTGCTCTTTTGAGAAATGGATTTCAGTGCAGAATTCTACTGGAGCAGCACTATTAACTGATGCAGTTGAAAAAAAAACATGTTTTCCCATGACAAGATACCTTTAAAGAGAAAAAAGAAAATATTTTAAAACAAATTGGATTATTTGTATAAAATGGAGTCAATGGGAGATGGACTTCCCGTATATATACCTGTACTATATAATCCTGTAAGTTGTTTATGAGCTGGGTTTCTGTGCAAAGACATTCTCGGTCCGAATTAAATTATAAATGCAGCAACCTTTCTTCATTGCCACTGGTTTCCCCAAAACCGAAGAGCTCCCAGTGCAGTCTGACATTTGAAGTCTTTATAAACAGTGAATAAAGATGAATCACAGGGAGGAGAGCATTCTGATTGATGAGATTGCAATGACAAGAATAGCTGCCTGATAATTACCCTGTATGGCTCAACAAATTTATGCAGGAATGCTGCTGCTGCCGCCAAATCCTTTTAGCGATTTAATGATATTTGGTGTTAGAACTGGAACTTTCTTTTCCCCTTGTATTGTCTACGGCATTTTATTTAGTCAGGGGGGTGAAAGCCAAGTAATGAAAGTGCAGTATTCGGTCATTCTCTTTTATCCCGAACCCGTGAAGATCCTGTTTTACCTGTTTCTGTTCGTAAGCGGTCTCAGCCTCATTCTCAGAACTCTCAGTTTATACTTGGGGCCTATGACCGATCCGGTTGTAAAGGTGACCGATATTTTGGATATCTGGTCCAAATCTTGATCAAATTTTGCTAGCAGACTCACTTCTTTGTATTGTTCAAACGTTGCATGGTCCCTAAAGGAGAAAAGTCAAATGTAGGTCAGTTGGAAGTACAGTGTTGTCTGGCAGAAGCGTCTAACTGTGGCGACTGCAAAAGTCACAGAGGAACAGTAAAACACATCTTATATTAGTGTAGAGGTTCCTGTTCACTTTGTTTTCCTATAAATGTCCTGCACTGAATGGGTGTGGGGGGGGGGGTGCACCTTCCTGCAGAGATTCCCTTGCTGACAACTTCAAAGTTCTCTCCCTGACCTGTGCAGTGAATGCGACCAGTTGGGCTGTATTTTAGATATTCCAGATATTAAAAGGATACTGTCATGGGAAAAATTTTATTTTCAATATGCATCACTAAATTCTGCATTGAAATCCATTTCTAAAAAGAGCAAAACAATTTGTTTATATACAATTTTGAAATCTGACATGGGACTAGACATATTGTCAATTTCTCAGCTGCCCCAAGTCATGTGACTTATGCTTTGATATACTTCAATCTTTTACTGCTGTACTGCAAGTTGGAGTGATATCATCCCCTCCCTTTTCCCACCCCAGCAGCCTAACAACAGAACAATGAGAAGGTAACCAGATAGCAGCACCCGAACACAAGATAACAGCTGCATGGTAGATCTAAGAACAGCACTCAGTATTAAAAACCCATGTCCCACTGAGTTCCATTCAGTTACATTGAGAAGGAAAAACAACAGCCTGCCAGAAAGCAGTTCTCACCTAAATTGTTGGCACAAGTCACATGACCAGGGGCAGCTGAGAAATTAACAAAATGTCTAGCCCCGTGTCAGATTTCAAAACTGAATATAAAAAAAATATGTTTGCTCTTTTGAGAAATGGATTTCAGTGCAGAAGTCTACTGGAGCAGCACTATTAACTGATGCATTTTGAAAAAAACATGTTTTACAGTGACAGTTTCCCTTTAAGATGATCAAAGGTGACCATAGAAGGTAAAAGCTTATTAGTATGTGTATGGTTGCCTGCCCAACCAAAACGTGACTAGAGACAGTATATCATGTAGGTTAAAAAATACCATCAAATGAGGGTTGCATTCATGTATCCCAATATGTCTCTATAGACCTGCAGTTTGGTTATTGGCCTTGGTGTAAAAAAATGTGATGAGCCTAATTTCCCCCAGTAGGTGTGGTCATATTGGCTAAATGTCTGCTCATTTAGAGACCATGGCAGGTGTATGGCCAGTCCAAGAAAGCCTTATATAAGGCATAACTCCCAACATTTTGGAAATAAAAAGAGGGACAAATAGAATAGATGTGTGTAACGCGGTGACCATTTTTGGCGACACTAATTTTATGGCCACACCCCCTAATTGCCATGTTAATTTTACAATTAAGGCCTCGTAGCCGGCGCAAGCCAGGGGGAAGCGGTTCTGGGAGATTAGTCGCCCAAAAAATTAGGCGATTTGTCACTGGGGAGACTAATTTCCCCCGAATCTCCTCATGTAGACCTAACCTTACATAGACCTAAAGACTTGATGGCAATGACATGTTGGCAAGTTGTCCCTGATTGGTGGAAGTGCCTCAGAGGTTGCCTGGAGGCAAAATAACTTATTCAAGACCTAGCCTGTTGTTTATTGTATCTGTAGACAGAGAATCACAAGGTAACTCATGACCTGAGGCACTGCTTAAAATGGGACATGTATAAAATCTATATTCTGAATGTCTACTCAGCAATGCACAATTAATGAGATGCTAATTAGGAAATGTGTGAAACATTTTCAGTGCTAAAAAGCGTTTCTCGATTTGTGTTTCACTTGTGATCTTTCTACTTTAGCCCATGCCTATTCATGTAAAGCAGTGGTTGTCTGACTTTTTCAGTTCAAGCCCCTCATGAAGGTTCAACCTTTGGAAAGTACCCCCTTTAGCTCATAAATAGGTTATATGGTGTTTCGCCAATGCCGCTAATTCACTAAAATGCGAATTTGCACTCAGGGAGGCGAAAAGTAGCGAAGTTGCGCTACCGTTACTTTGTCAGGCAAAGTGCATTTACGCTAGCGATGCCTAATTTGCATAAGGGCAAAGTTGAAAGTATATAGAAGTAAATGTTACAGCCACTACATTCCACTACACAAGCCCAGGAAACCTTTAATAAATGAAATAAAGTTGTCCTATTGCCCTACATGTGCCCCTGTATAGTTGTGTTGCCATATGTTAGGAAATGTAGGGGGGGGAAGGAGGGTAACCGCCCAAAAATAATTACGCTATTTTTCAGACTATCACCCTAAAAAAAGTAAAAGACTCCAGCGTTTTTTGGGACTTCGAAAAAAAATTTTTTTTTCAAACTCCTATCTATTGTATTGAACTTTGCCAGGTCTGACCTGGCGAAGTAAAGTCTAGCGCAAGAAGTAACGTGCAGTAAAATGTTCATTGTAGTGAATAAGTGTAGTTGCTTCCCTTTGTCAGTGCACAACTTCGTCTGGCGTAAGGGTGCAAAGTTGCGCTAGTCTACTTCGCTAGCGAATTCTCGCCAGGGACACTGTTAGTAAAAGTTGTGAAATTACGTCATGCTGACGAATAAAAGTGCTAACGTTAGACGCTTCAGGCTTTAGTGAATTTGCCCCTATGTCTCATGCTCATTGACCTTCAACTTTTGGGCTTTTAGGTTTATCCAGTACAGAAATAGAGGTTCAAGCCCAAATCACACCTTACAAGTCTAAGCCACCTTCTCCAGGTTCCTTACACCGAAGTAGATGGAATGTCTATTCTAGTGAATTTCATTACTATCACTCTTTCCACCCAGTCTCATGCTATCCCATAAACAAGAAAGTAATTCTGAGGCAAGGTTTGTACTGTTATTATAGTTTCACATTACTAAGCCTTTCCTGTATGTCAGGGATCCCCAACCTTTTTTTAACCCGTGACCCACATTCAAAAATAAAAAAAGTTGAGAAGCAACACAGGCATGTGAAAAATTCACGTGGTGCCAAATAAGGGCTTTGATTGGTTATTTGGTGGCCCCTATGTGGACTGGAAGACTCTAGGAAGCTCTATTTGACAGTGCACCTGGTTTTTATACAACCAAAACTTGCCTCCAAGCCTGGAATTAAAAAATAAGCATCTGTTTTGAGGCCACTGGGAGCAACATCCAAGGGGTTGGTGAGCAAAATGTTGATTGCGAGCTACTGGTTGGAGATCACTGCCGTATGTCATTGGAACCTCTCTTAGTTCCTAAGCTTGGGACCCCTGCACCAAGGTAACAGTTTGGGTTCCTACTCAATACTTGAAGGGATAATGACCTAATGCAAAGTGCTGACATCATACTAAAAGGAAGACTGCCCTCAGAGGAAGTTCAGTCACACTGTCACTCACTTGTCCAACTTTGACTCGGTCACATTTCCATCAAGAGACATCAGTTTAATGGTAATATAGCCCCTTCTGGTTTGGCTGCTCCAGGTCATAAAGTCCAGATAATAATGAAATACTGTAAAATGACATAAATGGAAATATATGATTAATGACAGATGAGACAGCACTTGAGACAGAAACATCAATATGCCTGCTAGTGACTTGGGGTTTTCCAGATAAGTGTTCAAAATTAGATTAGACTTGAAAAAAATTTGAAAATTCGAATTTCGAAGTACCATCTCTTTAAAAAAAAAAAACCTCAAATTAGGCACTTTGAAAATTGGGGCAGATTTAGCAAAGGTCGAGGTGAAGTTTTGAATTCAAAAAATTAGAATTTCAAATTATTTTTGTGTTCCTAGACTAGGGAATAGTCCAAATTTGATTCGATTTTGCAAGAAAATTTATCATGTTCGGTCTCTTTAGAAATACAAATTTTACCATTCACCATCTAAAACCTGCTGAATTGCTGTTTTAGCCTATGGGGGACCTCCTGGAACCTATATGGAGTCAATTAATGGACTTTGAAAATTCTACGTTTTTTTTGGTAAAAACTTTGAATCGAATTCGCTAAAAATTTGAATCGATCAATTCAAATTCAATTGAATACGGAGCTATTTGATAAAAAAATCTGAATTAATTTCTGTTGGTCTTTTTGAATTCAAATTTCAGGGTTTTTGCACTTTGAAATTCAAAGTGAAAATTCGAATTTAAAAAATTCTAATCTTGAAGTAATTTTTGGGTACTTCGATTATCGAATAGGCCAAAATTAGATTCAAATAGAAAAAATTTGATTTGAATAGAAAAATTTTGCCCATTCCTAAATCGTGTAAAAAGTTCGAATTGGACCCTTTGCCCATTAAACCTGCTGAATTGCTGTTTTAGACTATGGGGGACCTCCTATAAACTTTTTGGAGTCTTTTGCCAAATTTTGAGAATTGTTTTTAGGAAATCGTTCGAATTGCATCAAAACATTTGAATTCCATCGAAAACTGACCTATTCGATCGGAACAGACTTCAACTAAAATTTGATGGTCGAATTTCTAATATTTTCACTTCGAAATTCAACCTTTGATAAATCTACCCTCTAAAGGGAGAGCAAGTAACACCTCCTCATTAGCGCAGCTCTTTAAAGTTGGTCCCCAAATGGCAGAAGACTTCCATTGTCCTTTTTGGATGACATTGTCATTTTATTTTAAGCAAATTCTATTTCACTCACTGCAAAATGGATCCTTAGCTGCCGTCTCAAAGAAAGCTTTTGTCCCCAGAGGATTCCTCTGCACTAGATGATCTTTCCACTTATCGGCGTAAAACCCTGTTAAACGAACAGTCAAAATATAAAAAATGCGTTATGCAAAATGTTGTTATAAAGACCTTAAATCAATACCATAGTACAATCAACACTCAATATTGTGCTCCTAACTATTGACTAAAATTAATAAAATAAAATTCTTTGGATGACCACAATATCACTCAGGGGGATATTTATTTAAATCTGAATTAATCTCATATTTTAAATAAAAAAAACCTACACCAAACTCCCATCCCCAATTTTGCCTTGTTTATTAATAAAATAACTCAAATTAATTGGATCAGGAGAAAACCCAATAAAATAAAGCAAAAACTCAAATTGTATTTTTTTTGGACTTTTTTCCCAAATTACTCGATTTTTTCAGCCCAATATCTAATTATTGGGCTAAACCACAATATCTTCAAATTGGGATCTTCAGTTTCCTTATACGTGACCAGTGATGGGCGAATCTAAGGTGTTTTGGTTCGCCAAAATTTCTCAAATCTCTAGTAGAAATTTGCGAAACAGCAAAAAATTCACTTAACGCCACCGGGTCTCTTTTTGGACGCGGGCATCCATTTTCGGACTCCGGTGTCCATTTTTGGATGCTGGCGCCCATTGCTGGTGTTCTAAAAATGGACGCCGGCGAATTTAAATCAAGCTAAATTTTTCTGGCGTTTCGAGAATTTATTCGCCTGCAGCGAATCACGGGAATTCACAGTGAATTCGCCCATCACTATACGTGACCTCAACAAGTCTAAGATGGCGGATTTTCGGATTCAGGCTTTTTGCTGTATGATAAATCTCGAAAAATTCTAGGTTGTTTTTCCAAAACAAATTTGAGTTTTTATCCCAAAAAGCCTGACCAGATTCGAGTTTTAGTAAATAACTCCCTCAAAGTTGTACTTTGCAAAATGGTCTCAAGTGCAAAACCATGATTTAACATTTTGGGGGTTATCTCAAAAAACATTTTTTCTCTCATATTTTAACAAAAACAAATAATAGGGGCATATTTATCAAGGGCAAATAGAAAATTCGAACTTTGAGTTTATTTTAGTATAATTTGACTAGGGAATAGTACAAATTCTATTTGAATTTTTAAAAAAAAATTTAATTTTAATTTTGAAATTTATCATGTAGGGGAAGATTCATCAAGAGTCGAATTTCGAAGTAAAAACTTCCATTGAAGTGTTTTTTTCAATCGAATTGAAAATATTGATCAAATAGGTCTGTTTTCGATCAAACAAAAATCATTCCCTTAAATCGTTCAATTCGAATGATTTTCACAAAAACATTTTCAATTTTCAAAAATAGTCCTTAAAGGTTCCAGGAGGTCCCCCATAGGCTAAAACAGCAATTCGGCAGGTTTAAGATGGTGAAGGTTCTAATTCAAATTTTTTAAAAAGAGACAGTACTTCGATTTTCGAATGGTCAAATTTTCAAATTCAAATAAAAATAAAAAAAATTACTTTGAAATTCAATAAATAAATAAAATAAATTTTCACTTCAACCCTTAGAAAATATACCCTGTATTGTCCCTTTAAGAATTTGAATTCGGCTAGTCACCATATAAAACCTGCCGAATTTGTGTTTTAGCCTATGGGGGACCTCCAATTATCAATTTGGAGTCGTATGGTGGACTTTTGAAAAAAAAAATTGATTGAAAATTTCGATCAAATTCAATTCAAATTTGATTTGAATTTGCAGGTCAATCCTATTCACTTGAATTTAAAAATCTGAATTTTTTTGGTCACTTTTATTAGAATTTCGATTTTATGGGAGTTTTTAGAAACACCCATAAACTCGAAATTCGACCCTTGATAAATCTGCCCCTTTTTAGAAAAAAGGGTTTTCTGAATACTTTAAAATTGTCAAATTTATAGGCTGAAAAACTCAAATTAAATGAATTTTCAAATGAAAACCAGAATTAAACACCCAAAAATCATGAAGGCAAAAAACATCTTCAAAAGGGACTTACTGCCTATGACTTTTACATGAATTCAAGTCACTTTTGTTGCTTTGGGGCATATTAAATTTCTAAGGGGCAGATTTACTAAGGTTCGAATTTTGAATTTAAAAACATTCGAAATGAAACCACCAACTTCTTTTTAAGTGTATTTTCGATTGAAAATTGACCTTTTTTGTTTGAATAGGTCTATTTTTTGATCGAATAAAAATAGTTCAAATCGTTCGAATTGTTCAAATGCATCGTTCGATTCGAACGATTTTGGAAAAAATCCTTTGAATTTCAAAAATTTTCAAAAACAATCCTTAAAGGTTCGAGGAGGTCCCCATAGGCTAAAATAGCAATGATTACGTGTCTTATTGACACAAAACATGTCAGACAAGAGATGATTACATAAAATAAAGTTTCTATTTTTACTTATTTTTTCTTTTGGTCTTATCTGAACGTGGGTTTCTAGTGTGCCTTGCACCAACTAGTTTGAGTAACAAGTATAAAATAGCAATTAGGCAGCTCTAAGGTGGTGAAGTGGCAAATTAAAATTTTTTTAAAGAGACAGTACTTCAAAATTCAAAAATTTGAATTTTCAAATTTTTTTTCAATTTGAAATTGAATTTTGGGCTATTCGATATTCAAAGAAGCCAAAAATTACGGTGAATTTCAAATTTTTTCAATTCGAAATTTCACCTCAACCCTTTGTAAATCTGCTCCTAAAAATTCAAGTTTTTTTTTCTAAAAATGTTACAATTTTTGGAGAAATCAAAATTTGCCTGGCAATAAACAGACCTCTAAGACACCCCAGAGGCGGTTATTATATTAGATATGCTTAGTATCACAGACAGATAATGTACAGTACCTAAAACTGGGCAGGACAGGGGCAGGAATTCCTTGCAGTCAGTGCAGTTTCCAATCCGGTAGTCTCTGTAGCTTTTACAAGGAAAACCGACCAGGTCACAGTTTTTTGTTAGGGAGAAGATGTACAGAAACACAGATCGCTGGTGATCACACTTAAAATATTCTGAGCCTGCAAATGCAAATAGAAACAAATATAATTTACTTAAAGTACAGTAATGCACTCCAGATACTGTATCAAACGTATCAATATATGTGTAATATAGGAAAGGGAAATTAAAGAATACTCTGTTGTCCAGTAAGCTTTGAACTATGAGAAGGCTGTCTTCCATAGACTCTATTTTTAATCAAATATTAATAATAATTATTTCCTTTCTCTCTGTAATAATAATAATAATAATAATAAAACAGTGCCTTGTACTTGATCCCAACTAAGATATAATTAATTCCTATTGAAGGCAAAACAATCCCAATGGGTTTAATTAATGTTTAATTTTTTTTTTAGTCAACATAAGGCAAGGAGATTCAGATTATACTAGGACCCCTTATCCAGAAAACCCCAGGTCTCAAGCAGTCTGGATAACAGGTTCTATACTTTTATTTTTTAATTTCTTTTTGTGTATATATGGGTAGGGGATCTATTATCCAGAATCATCGGGACCTGGGGCTTTCCTGATAATGGGGCTTTCCGTAACTTGGATGATCCCACCTTAAGGGGCAGATTTACTAAGGGTGGAAGTGAAAATTCGATTAAAAAAAAATTCAAATTTGGAAGTAATTTTTGGGTACTTCGACTATTGAATATGCCAAAATTCGATTTAAATTAAAAAAAATTCGACCATTCGAAAATCGAAGTACTGGCTCTTTAAAAAAATTCATTTGCCCCTTTAAACCTGCTGAATTGCCTTTAAGGACTTATTTTGAAAATTTTATAAATCTAATTTTTTTTGGTGAAAATAATTTGAATCATTCGACTCGAATGATTTGATCAAACGATTTTTATTCAAATGAAAATGGAAAACACAAAAATTTGATGGTCGAATTTCAAAGTTTTTTAACTTCGAAATTCGACCCTTGATAAATCTGCCCCATAGCCGCTAAGTCTAAAATCATGCAAACATTAAGGGGCAGATTTATCATTGGTCGAATTAAAAAAAAAATCGAAATTCGGCCATATGAATAAAAGGGAAGTAAAATCCTTCGAATTCGACTATCGAACGATCGAATAGGAAAAATTCGATCGATCGTTCGAATCGATCAAATTTTTTAATTCGATCTAAAATAATGATTCCCAATTCGGTAGCTTGGTTCTGGCAAAGTAGGTGGTCAAAAAAAAAATTATAGGGGAAGTAATTCAAATTATATCGAATTACTTCCCCTTTAAATTTTTATTCGACTGCCTAGTTCGCCAGACTCAATCTACCGAAGTGGCTTTGGCGAATTTTGATCGAATTATAAAAATTCTATCGGATGGTTAAAATCGTTCGATTTTTATAATTCGATCGTTCGACCAATCGAATTATGGTAAAATCCTTCGAATTCGAAGGATTTTAATTCCCTAACTATTCCCATGGTCGAATTTCGAATTTTTTTCAATTCGAAATTCGACCAATAGTAAATCTGCCCCTAAGTGTACTGTATATTGTGAGTGGGTCCCTAAGCTCAGTAAGTGACAGCAGCACAGAGCATGTGAATCAGTGAATCAGAAAAGAAGATGGGGAGCTACTGGGGCATCTACTGGGGAGACACAGATCTTTACTGCTAAAGGGCTGTGGTTGCCTTGGGCTGGTACACAAGCACAAAACATCATGTACAACATTTCTACCTACTTCTTTAGTTTAACTTTCCTTGTCCTTTAAGATAATTTTTAGTATGTTACTCAATAGCCCATTCTAAGCAACTTTTCAATTAGTCTTCATTATTTTTTTTTTTAAAGTTTTTAAATTGTTTCCCTTCTTCTTTTGACTCAAACGGGGGTCACTGACCCCATCTAAAAAGAAATACTCTGTAAGGCTACAAATTGTTATTGATACTTTTTATTTTTCATCTTTCTTTTCAGGCCTCTCCTATTCATCCCCCAGTCTTATATTCCGATTAATGCATGGTTACTTGGGAAATATGGACCCTAGTAAAATCGAAAACTGCTGAATAAAAAGCTAAATAACAAAAAAAACACAAATAAAAACAAATTGAAACCAATTGCAAATTGTCTCAGAATATCACTCTCTATAGCATACTTAGGGGCAGATTTACGAAGCTCAGGTGAAGAATTCAAATGCAAAAAATGTGATTTTCGAAAAAATATTTGGGGCTAATTCAACCATCAAATTTGCTAAATTCAATCGAATCAGATAATTCAAATGAATCATTCGATAGAATAGAATGATTCGAATAAATCATACGATTCGAATAGGAAAATCGTTCGACCATTTGATGGTCGAAGTAGTTGCCCTTCAAAAATTTTACCAATTGCCTATTTCGCCAGATTACCGAGTTGCTATATTTGCCTATGGGAAGCTCCCATAAGCTTTTTCTAAGTTTTTTTTGATCAAATAGAAATCATCCGATTTTTTCTCGAAATCGGATGAATATGTACAATTTTTGTTATGATTTTTGATCGTTCGATATATAGAATATTGGTAAAATCCTACAAATTCGATATTGAATTTTGTCGGGTTTTACTTCGAGAAAATTTCGAGGGTCGAATTTGAGGGTTTTTAACCCTCAAAAATCGACCCTTGATAAATCTGCCCCTTAAAGTTAATTAAGTTCACCAGAAATAACGACTTTTTCCATTTACTTTCTATTTTGTATGTCAATGTTTTTCTAATATTGAAGTGTAAACTGTATTTTTTCATCTTCCAAAGCAACTCTGGGGGGGGGGGATACATTTATTTGAGTTCTCTTTGTCCCTGCTGAGCAGAATCTCTGGGTTTCATTACAGGCAGCTGTTAGAATTGATACAATAGTTACTAATACTCCAGAGATGTTGCTGAGAAATGTATCAACTAAATGTTGCAAAATTGTATCAGTTTAGAATCTGCACCTGAATTACTGAGCTGCCTGACTCAAACACCAGAGACACGAATGTTCAACTTTAAACTCATATATTCAAAAAATAAAGTAATCGGAAAAAAAGTCTTTATTTCTAGGGAACAATCTGAAAACAACTGAACTGAAAAAAGTGTTTGGAAGGTGAACAACCCCTTATACATTTCTTCCTCTATCTTCAACTTTTCCATCTCCTGTGTGCTTACTAAAAAAGGGTAACTTTTGGGCAGCAGCATAAATTAGTATTTTTCCCATTTCTTGTTATTGCATAAGGATTTCAAAGTTTTATTTTAAGTTATCTGAATTACCAGATAATATTGTCTTTGGGCAGCCAGGCTGGTCAGTTCCTCCATTGGGGTAGAAATCGATGTGTCCCAAACTCTCCTTGTAGCCCAGCCCTTGAATGAAAATGGAAACTATTAATATGAGAAATAAACTCAATGACAGGCCATTAAAGGAACAGTAACACCAAAAAATGAAAGTGTTTTAAAGTAAAGAAAATATCATGTAGTGTTGCCCTGCACTGTTCAAACTGATCTGTTTGCTTTGGAAACACTACTATAGTTCATTTAAACAAGCTGCTAAGTAGCAATGGCGGAAATTAAAAAACGGCTATATGGCACAGGATGAGTAAAGGATAACAGATAACATTATGTTCTACGGAGCTTATCTGCTGTGTAACTTGAGCCTTTTCTCCTTTGAATGGCTGCCCCCATGGCTACACAACAGCTTATTTATATAAAGAATTGTAGTGCTTCTGAAGCAAACACTGCAGTTTTATCAGTGCAGGGCAACACTGCATTATATTTGTATTACTTTAAAATAATTTCATTTTTTGATGATACTGGTCCTTTAAACAAAACCCTGCCCTTGTTTCGCATTACTCTGATGAGTAAATGGCAGAAGTCAGTAGAACAGGCCAGTGAGAGGCAGAATGTGCTGGATACTAAGTACACAAAATAAAACTGTATTTTACCGTCAATGTCTGTATGAACCACATCCACAAACTGGGCATCAGTATAGTGCAATCTTTCTTCTGGGGGCTTCCCATTAAACAGTGGTCCTGCTGGGTCAAGGCCTGTAGGATACAAAAGACCATTTTGATATTTAAATGTGTCCCATGTGTGATGATGCACAACCTCACTTATAGTGCAGGGGTATTGCAACAAAAGTGATGGATTTCCTAAAGGTTCGTTAAAGGAAAACTATACCCCTAGAATAAATGCTTAAAGGGATTCTGTTGTGATTTTTATGACGTAGTTTTTATTCCAAAATAACACTGTTTACACTGCAAACAATTCTCTCTACAATATAAAACTTCATTCCTGAACCAGCAAGTGTATCTATTTTAGTTGTAATACAGGTGTGTAGGTGCATCTCAGGTCATTTTGCCTGGTCATGTGCTTTCAAAAAGAGCCAGCACTTTAGGAGGGAACTGCTTTCTGGCAGGCTGTTGTTTCTCCTACTCAATGTAACTGAATGTGTCGCAGTGGGACTTGGCTTTTACTATTGAGTGTTGTTCTTAAGGTGGCCATACACGCGCAGATATAGTTGCCGATATCTGGGGATGGACTTGGGGGCCCGGGGCCCATTAGGGCTGCTAGCCAGGGCCCCCTTCTGACCCCAGGACCCCACAACTGTAGCAGCGCGCCACTGAGCACATACGCAATACCCCCCTCAGCCGTGCTGCTGCTCCACCGAGAGAGTGCGCTTGTGCTCACACCTGTCGTTCAATAAATGTGGTGCGTCCCTGGCAGAGCAGCAGCACGGCGGGAGGGGGTTGCACACACACTCAATTGCGTGCCGCCTTAGCTGTGGGGTCCGTAGTTTGGAAGGGGGGCCCTGGCTAGTAGCCCCGTGGACCTGCAAAACGTGGATCTGGGCTGGCAGGGTTTTTTTCCCGGTGTCCCGCCGGCCCAGTCCCACACTGCCGATATCGGTCGTTTAGACCAATTCGACAACTTATCTGCCCCTGTATGGGGGCTTCCGACGGGTCTTCCTAATTGATATCTGGCCATGATATTGATCAGGAAGGTTTGATTTTCTTCCGAACCACCCGTCAGAGCCCCTTGGCATCATCGTAATCCGATCTTTCGACCATATGGCCATATGTTTGGATTATCCCAATATAGCCCTGCTGTTAGTGGTATATTGAGGAAAGATCGGCTTGTTTGGCGCATCTTTGAGTCTACGGCCAGCTTTAGATCTACCAGGCAGCTGTTATCTTGTGTTAGGGAGCTGTTATATGGTTACCTTCTCATTGTTCTGTTGTTAGGCTGCTGGGGGGAAAGGGAGGGGGTGATATCACGCCAACTTGCAGTACAGCAGTAAAGAGTGACTGAAGTTTATCAGAGCACAAGTCACATGACCAGGGGCAGCTGGGAAATTGACAATATGTCTAGCCCCATGTCAGATTTCAAAATTAAATATAAAAAAATCTGTTTGCTCTTTTGAGAAATGGATTTCAGTGCAGAATTCTGCTTGAGTAGCATTTTGGGGAAAAAAAACATTTTCCCCATGACAGTATCCCTTTAACCAACAGATAACCAATAATTTATATAATATTAAGTAGCCTATTAAAGAATTTTACCAAACTGCAATATATATATATATATATATTTATGAAGACCTAAGGCATAAAGATCCAAATTACAGAAAGGTGCCTTATGTGGAAAACCCCAGCATTCTGGATAACAGGTCCCATACCTGCGAGTGCTTGCTCCCACTTATGTTCCTTTTACCATTTATAAACAAATCTAGAAATAAAGTATATTACTGACAATATTATACATAAATAACACAGAAGCAGTATAAGACATTGACATAAATACATCACCTGTAATCCTTCCAATAGAGCCATTGTACATTTTCCCCACAAATCCAGATATATGCGCACCAAGGCTGACTCCGACCATGTAGACAGAATCAAGTGTCGCCCCTTGGCTCTGTTAGAAATGGATTCATAAAGATCAGCCAATTCTCAGTGAAATGATAACTAACCCAATGATAACAGTAAACTTAAAGGAGACAAAGGGGCAGATTTACTAAATTTGTCTGAAGGATTCGAATATCCGCTCAAATAGTCTCTTTTCGAATTGTGCGACTATTCAAATATACAAATTAAGTATCTTCGACTATCGAATATGGAATTTTCGGTCACATCCAATAGATTGAATAAATATATATTCGATCGCTCGACTATTCGCCAGTCGAAGAACTTGCCCTTTAAAATTTTATTCAACTGCCTACTTATTCAATCGCCAGATTGAACCTATAGAATTGCTTTAGAAGTCTATGGGAAGCCCCCATAGGATTTTTTTTACATATTTTCATATCGAATATTATTCGTACGATTGTACGCTGCGAATATTCGATTCGTACGAATTTTTGGGAGAATATTAGAAAAGCGCTCAAAAGCGGTGAATATTTTATTCAATTTTGGTGAATATTTATCCGCCAATTATAAACCAGTCGAATTCGAGCCCTCAACAATTTAACCCTTAGTAAATCTGCCCCACAGTGTGTAAAAAATAAGAATGTACCAGTGCATTATACTCATTTAGATATATTGTGCTTAAAAAAGTAGTGTTTCAGGCTTTCAGATTTATTGAATATTTGTGCAAAAACCCTAATGATCCCTCCCTTCTCTTCCTCCCTGAATTCCCAGGGTGTGGAGGGGAGCAGGCGGCTCTCAGCTCACTGCACTGTAGGACAGGAACCAATCAGCAGCTAGCAGTACCTGATAGGGAACTGAAGTCTGTCTGTGCTTGTGTGACTGTGATTGGCTGTCCCTCGCCTACTGTGCTTCTGGCAGGGACTGTTAGGACACGCCCACCCCTCATTTGAAACACAGATAGGGACCAGAGAACATCTATAGAGAGCTCTAATAAAGGGATTATTTTTAAAGATAATATTAATTTTTAGCACCATGTAAAAGCAACACCATATATAATTGCCTACACAAATAGGGTTTTTTTATTTGTCGTATACGTCTCCTTTAAAGGAACTGAGGTGCTTGCTATAGAAACAAAACTATAGTTAATATAAACCAGTTGCTGTGTAGCCATGGGGCAGCCATTCAAGCACAGGATACACAGTAGATAACATATTTGTGCTGAAGAATCCCATCGTATACGATAGAGCTTATCTGTTATCTGCTATGTATCCTTTGCCATGTCTGCACAGTAGCTGGTTTATATTAGGGATACATGCAATGATATATTTTAGTTTTTTTTATTCTCTTGATTTTGTGAAAACATTTTGCGAGGCAAAATCAGTGTGAATCTTTTGTTTTGCAGCGTTCATCCGAAACGACACGACTGTTGGATGCAAATGCTGCAAGCTGCGCCTGCATCCTACAGTCATGTCGCATCATCACCTTATTTCTGTTGAGTCCGACTTGACGCAGGCGTTTTGTCGGCCTGCGTTGGATCCGACAGAATCGCGGCAAAATCAGCCATGCAGTTCTACCCTTATACAGAGGCTTCTCAGTATTGATTGGTTTGACTTTAAAGGGGTTGTTCACCTTACTTTCCATTATTTATTTTACTGTTTTTCCAAAACCTAAGTTTAAAGCTGAATGTTGGGGGCAGATTTATCATTGGTTGAATTTCGAATTGAAATAAATTCAAAATTCGACCATGGGAATAGTATGTGAAGTAAAATCCTTCTAATTCAAATATCGAATTAGAAGGATTTTACCGCAATTCAATTAGTCGAACGATCGAATAGGAAATTTATTTTATTCAATCAAAAATAATGATCCCCAATTCGGTAACTTTTGATCTGGCGAACTAGGTGGTCGAATAAAAATTTAAAGGGGAAGTACTTTGACCATCGAATATTCTAATAAAATAAAATGTTAATATTCTAATTATTCGAATTTGAATATTCGATGGTCGAATTTGCCTAATTTGCATATTCAAAGATTCAAATTCAAATCTTTTTGAAATTCGATCGAACTTCAGATTCTCCATGTGATTTAGTAAATCTGCCCCTTGGTGTCTCTGGTGTTTGAGTCTGGCAGCTCAGTAATTCAGGTGCAGACTAAATGTTACAATTTGCAACATTTAGTTGATACATTTCTCAGCAGCATCTCTGGAGTATCAGCAACTATTGTATCAATTCTAACAGCTGCCTGTAATGAAATACAGAGATTCTTTTCAGCAGGGACAAAGATAAGAAATGTTTCAACAAAATGTATCAATTTAGAACAGTTAACAGGGTCGGCGACCCCCCCTCCTCTCAGAGTTGCTTTAGAAAGTGAAAAAAAGACGCTTTACACTTCATTATTAGAAAAACCATGACACATAGGGGCAGGTTTATCAAATTCACATAAAGGTTTTGAAATTCGACCGAATTTTCAAAAAAGTTTCGAATTCGATTTTCAAATACCTTTTTTTTCTAAGTACTCCGACTATCGAATTTAAAAAATTCGATTGATTCGAATGATAAAATCTATTTGCTCATTCAAACTTCCCCTTTAACAAAAAAAACAATAGGCCAGTTTGCCAGATTGAACCTACCGAATTGCTTTAAAACCCTATGGGAAGCTCCCATAGGTGTTTTAAAGCATTTTAAGATCGAATAAAAAAATATTCGATCGAATGGTTAAAATTAATCAAATCGTTCGATCGAATATTTACCATTTGATCGATCGAAATGCAGTAAAATCCTTTGAATTCGATATTCGAAGGATTTTAATTCCCTTTAAAATCCTTTTTTTAACCCACGAATTTGACCCTTAGTAAATCTGCCCCCTAGAAAACAGAAGGTAATTGGAAAAAGTCGTTATTTCTGATGATCTGTCTGAAAACAACTAGTTGTTTGAAGGTGAACAACCACAGTTATGTTGTTATGAGCTAAACTGGCGTTTTCCTTTGCTGAACCAATACCTTCAATGAATGGAAACTCATCTCATATCACCAAGGGGCAGATTTATCATTGGTCGAATTTTGAATAAAAAAAAAATTAGAAAATCGACCATATGAATAAAAGGGAAGTAAAATCCTTCAAATTCGACTATCGAATTTGAAGGATTTTACCGCAATTCGCTAAATTTAAGGATCGAATAATAAAATTTGATCGATCAATCGTTTGAATTGATTGATTCAATCGATTGAATTTTTGGTATTCAATCAAAACGAATGATTCCCAATTCAGTAGCTTGATTCTGGCAAAGTAGGTGGTCGAATAAAAAGTTAAAGGGGAAGTTATTCAACCATCGAATATTCGACTATTCGAATTACTCGAATTCGAATATTCGATGGTCGAATTTGCCTAATTTGCAAATTGGAAGATTCAAATTTAACTAAAATTCGATAGAACTTCGAATTATTCATGTGAATTTAGTAAATCTGCCCCTTATTCTATCGATGAAAAGGAATAATGGATGGGGAATTCTTTAGCCTTTCTGAACGTGAAACCTTTGTAGTCAATAGTATCGGTAACATGAAACTAGACAGCTAAGGCTGACAGGGACATCACTTTTTCATTTCCCATTTATTTACAGGTTGTTGCTATTTTGTATTTTTCTGATCAATAAGATCACTTTATTTGTTTCCCTTGTATGCAAAGCGCCTGTGTTCCTGCATTCACATTATACAAGCCTATTTTTAGTCGCCTGGCTACTGCTAATTAAATTATTTTTAGTTATGTCACAAAGAAACGGCCCATCCCTATTTTACTCACTTACATTTCACCCAACTGATTAAACCAGTCCTGCAACTACAACAGGAATTCTTTTTACGTCAGAGTCAAAATTTCCTTCAAGCAAAATTGGGTTTTCCTCTTAATCACCTTTTCATAAGAATTTATGGTACAGGTATGGGATCATCGTATCTTGGAAACCCATTATCCAGAAAGCTCCGAACTCTGGGAAAGGCCATCTCCCATAGACGCCATCTTTAGCAAAGAATTAAAAATTTTAAAAATGATTTCCTTTTTCTCCTTCTCCTTGTTTGTTCACCTTCCAAACACTTTTTTTTTAAGTTCAGTTTTTTTTCCCCACAATTAAACACTTTCCATTTCCATTACATATTTTTCACTCCATCTTTAGTAAACAAATAAAATTTTAAAACATGATTTCCTTTTCTCTTAGTTGGGATCAAGTACAAGTTAATCCTTATTGGATATGATTTTTGTAGTAAATTTATGGCATGTAGATCCAAATTATGGAAAGATCGCTTATCTGGAAAATCCCAGGTCCTAAGCTTTCTGGATAAGACACTTATACAAGAATATGTTGCAGTTTTGATATTTCTAGCAGCATCTTCTCATCTTGGCCCAATGAACAAAACAAATAACGTATAGGGGTGGTTCATCTTAAATTTAACTTTTAGGGGCAGATTTACTGTTGGTCGAATTTCGAAAGCAAAAAAAAATTCGAAATTCGACCAAGGGAATAGTGGGGAATAGTTGGGAAGTAAAATCCTTCGAATTCGACTATCGAATCAGAAGGATTTTACCACAATCGAATATAGAAAATTTGATCGATCGAATATTCGAATCGAACATTCGAATGATTTTAAGTGATCGATCAAATTTTTTATATTCAATCAAAGATAATGATACCCAATTCGGTAGCATTGATCTGGTGAAGTAGGTGGTCAAATTTAAATTTAAAGCAGAAGTTATTCGACCATTGAATATTCGAATATTCAAATAAAAATTTATTCGAACCATTCAAATTCGAATATTAGATGGTCGAATTTGCCTAATTTGCATATTCGAATTGGAATTTAATAGAAATTCGATCGAACTTCGATTCTTCATGTGAATTTTGTAAATCTGCCCCTTAGTATGTTAGAGAATGGCCAATTCTAAGCAACTTTTCAGTTGGTATTCCATTTTTCTTTTTTATAGTTGTTTTTAAAAAAATTCTCTTCTTCTTCTGAATCTTTCACTGACCCCATCTAAAAGAAAATGCTCTGTAAGGGCTCTTCCACATGAAGAGATTGCAGGGAGATTTGTAGCCTGCAACAAATCGCTGCGTGTTTGAAGCAAAAAATCTCCCTGCATCTCTTCCCCCAGTCTTGCGCTTGCTTAAGTTAAAGTCGCGTGTGCCTATTCAAACGCGGCGCGGCGCTTTAGCAAATCGCTCGCCAATGCATTTTCGCCCGATTTTCAAAAGCGCCGCGCTGCGTGTGAATAGGCACACGCGACTTTAACTTAAGCGAGCGCAAGACTGGGGGAAGAGATGCAGGGAGATTTGTTGCTTCAAACACTCGGCGATTTGTCGCAGGCTACAAATCTCCCTGCAATCTCTTCGTGGGGAAGAGCCCTAAGGCTACAAATGTATTGTTATTGTTACTTTTTATTTCTCATCTTTCTATTCAGGCCTCTCCTATTCATATTCCAGTATCTTATTCAAATCAGAGCATGGTTGCTAGGGTAGTTTGGACCATACCAACCAGATTGCTGAAACTAGAGAGCTGCTGAATAAAAAACGAAATTGCTAAAAATCTACAAATAATATAAAAATGAAAACCAAAAGCAAATTATCTCAGAATATCCCTTTCTATATCATACTAAAAGCTAATTTAAAGGCGAACGACCCGTTTAGTAAAATGTTTAAGTCAGACTTAAGGGGCTGATTTAGCAAGGGTCGAATTTCGAATTCATGCAAGTTTTTTTAAACTCCCAAAAACTCCCATGAACGTGACATCCGACCTATAGAAATAAAAAATTTTCAACTCAGGTGAAGAGGATCGACCCGAAAACTCTTGAGTTTTAAAAGCTCGATTTGAGTTTTTTCTTAAAAATAAAAAACTTGAATGTCAGGAACAGCAATTTGGCAGGTTTTAGGAGGCGAATAGTTGAATTTAAGTTCTTAAAGGGCCAGAGTATAATGAATCTTCAAAGTCGAATACGAATTTTTTTAAAAACTTGAATTGAATTTGATTAACTCCCTAGTCGAGTTTGTCCGTTTTGACCATAAAAAAAAAAACTCGAAATTCGAATTTGGAATTTTCATCTCGACCCTGGATAAATCTGCCCCCTTAATATTATTAAAAAAAGGTCTCCACTTTTCCCTTACCAGCATGTTGTCGATAAGTTTTTTTAAAATGTCTGCCACTTTTCTACTTTTGGCCGCAGCGCTGTGGTACAGGACAGTCGTGGCTCCGCGGTTCCAGTCCACTAAGATGACGTTGAAATCCTGGATGTCGAGAAACTTTTTGACAATATCGTCTAGCCATACTGGCGGGGACCCTGTCGGCCTGTAGCCATGGATGATAAAAACAGTTTTCCTCGAAACGTTCAGATACTGGAAGCCCGTGGAATTGTCTTCATTTAAATCTTGCGCGCAGTTTGGATTTTCTCTGGTATAAAGAAGTAACTGCACTTTCAGCTCTGTCCCAATGATGGCGTTGTGTATGTTGAGATCTGTAAAGGTATGGCATTGTCCTTCTGTTTCTGTAAACAGGAAAAAAAAATGATGCGATTATTTTTTCAATATCTATGGATCATGTGTTATTAATTTTGTTTTGTATTCAATTTTATTTATGCAAACCCTTAAAAAAAAAATTAAAGGGAACCTGTCATGGGAAAAATATTTTTTTTATCAAAAGGCAACAGTTAATAGTGCTGTTCCAGAGGAATTCTGCACTGAAATCCATTTCTCAAAAGAGCAAACAGATTTTTTTATATTTAATTTTGAAATCTGACATGGGGCTAGACATATTGTCAATTTCCCAGCTGCCCCAAGTCATGTGACGTGTGCTCTGATAAACTTCAACCACTCTTTACTGCTGTACTGCAAGTTTGGAGTGATATCACCCCCTCCCTTCCCCCCCTCCCAGCAGCCTAACAACAGAATAATGGGAATGTAACCAGATAACAGCTCCCTAACACAAGATAACAGCTGCCTGGTAGATCTAAGAACAGCACTCAATAGTAAAACCCATGTCACACTGTGTACTATTCAGTAAATCCCAACATATGTGTGCTCCAAACAGCAGAGGCAGCTTCTTTCAGCCCCGGGTGCAAGCTAAATCCCCTGCCAAGGATTACTTAGAACAACTTCAAAAAGAGCAGCAGCACTCCGGTTATTTTGCAAAAGTGAAAAACTTTACTTCAAGTGCATTTCAGGCAACGTTTCGGGCTACACAGGCCCTTTCTCATTTTCTCTTTTTGAAGTTGTTACTGTGTACTATTCAGTTACATTGAGAAGGAAAAACAACAGCCTGCCAGAAAGCAGTTCCCTCCTGAAGTGCTGGCACAAGTCACATGACCAGGGGCCGCTGGGAAATTGACAAAATGGCCATGTCAGATTTCAAAAATGATATATAAAAAAATCTGTTTGCTCTTTTGAGAAATGGATTTCAGTGCAGAAGTCTCCTGGAGCAGCACTGATTTAAAAAATGACAGTTTCCCTTTAACCCTCTAAGCTGACAAGTAATTAATGTAGAGTCTTCAAGGACAAGGAAAGTCTAAAATAGAATAAGCCTAGAAATTAGGGATGCACCGAATCCACTATTTTGGATTCGTCCGAACCCAAGAATCCTTCCCGAAAGATTCGGCCGAATACCAAACTGAATCCGAACCATAATTTGCATATGCAAATTATGGGTGGGAAGGGGAAAACATTTTTTACTTCTTTTTTGCCAATAAGTTGCGTGATTTTCCTCCCTGGCCCTATGCAAATTAGGATTTCAATTTGGTTCGGCCAGGCAGAAGGATTCGGAATCCTGCTGAAACAGGCCAAATCCTGGATTTGGTGCAACCCTACTAGATGTATTTTGTATACTAAACATAAACATGAACTTACTGCACCACAAGCCTAATCAAACAAATGATTTATGCTTTCAAAGTTGGCCACAGGGGACTGTCATCTTGTAACTTTGTTATACATCTTTGCAAGACCAAGACTGTGCACATGTTCAGTGTGATCTGGGCTAAGCTTAGTGATCGTCATAAATGATCAAAACAGCACAAGTCAAATAATATCTGCCAGAAGCCGATGCAACAAGACTAATTAATAATCATAATATACAGACTGCACTGGGTCCTGTGTTGTCATGTAATCTAATGTGGATTTTATGGTTTTTGTATTGTTTATACAAACTCTCCAACTCTACAGAACCAGGGGCTGCAGCAAAATAATCCTCAAAATAGCTCCCCCTGCTGTTCATAAGTATGATTGTTTCCCTGCACAGCAGTAAGGGACCGTCTAACAATTCGGTGATAGCTTTCTTTTTCATAAAAGAAGTAAAAATGTGATTTTATTTTTTTTGCCTTTATATATAGCAATTGAGGCAGATATTGATATTGATCGAGGGCCAAAAGATTGAATCAGCATTTGAATATAGAACAATGAAAAGCAAAAACAATGAAAGCAAACATTTGATTGGTTGCCATACGTTACTGCTCGGGTACACACGTGTCTATTGTTGTTAAAGGGGTTGTTCACCTTCCAGACACTTTTTTCTGTTCAGTTGTTTTCAAATTGTTCCCCAGAAATAAAGACTTTTTTCAATTACTTTTACTGTTTTTCCAAAATCTAAGTTTAAAGTCGAATGTTGGTGTCTCTGGTGTTTGAGTCTGGCAGCTCAGTAATTCAGGTGCAGACTCTAAACTGTTACAATTTTGCAACATTTAATTGATACATTTCTCAGCAGCATCTCTGGAGTATTAGCAACTATTGAATCAATTCCAACAGCTGCCTGTAATAAAACCCAGAGATTCTGCTCAGCAGGGACAAAGATCAGAAATGTATCCATTAAAAGTATCAGTTTAGAACAGTTGGGGGGGTCGGCGACCCCCCCATCCCCCCCAGAGCTGCTTTAGAAAGTGAAAAATGACACTTTACACTTCAATATTAGAAAAACGGTTACAAATAGAAAATAGACAGTAACTGGAAAAAGTCGTTATTTCTGGTGATCTATCTGAGAGAACAACTAGTTGTTTGAAGGTGGACAACCCCTTTAAAGTGGTTGTTCACCTTTGAATCAACTTTTAGTATGATGTAGACAGTGATATTCTGAGACAATGTGCAATTGGTTTTCACTTTTTAATATTTATGGGTTTTGAGATACTGAGCTCTTTATTCAGCAGTTCTTCAGTTTGCCGCTTCAGCAATCTGGTTGCTAGGGGCCAATTACAGTAGCAACCATGCACAAATTCCAATAAGAGACTGGAATATGATTAGGAGAGGCCTGAAGATGTATACAATATTTGTATACCTTTACAGCACATTTGTTTTTTTAGAGGGGGTCAGTGACCCGCATTTGAAAACTGAAAAGAGTCAGAAGAATGAAAAAAGCTATAGAAAATGATTAATGAAGGCCAAAGGAAAGTTGCTTAAAACTGGCCATTAAAGATGACCCACTCGTTTAAATCTTAAACACCACTGCCGTAAGTAACAATGTTATGCGAGGGTCCCTAAATAGCAACAAAATTCAATTTGTTTCCACAATTCTAAAATTTCTACTGCTGGGTGTAAGGGTTTAGTTAGCCAGAACATTCCTCTTTTTCACTCAATGGGGCAAATTCACTAAAGTGCGAAGCGTCTAACACTAGCACTAATTCGCCAGCGTGACGTCAATTCGTAACTTCGCCGATTCACTAACAGTGTCCCTGGCGAAAATTCACTAGCGAAAGAAATCGACTTGCGCAACTTCACACCCTTACGCCAGGCGAAGTTGCGCACTGACGAAGGGACGTAACTACGCTAATTCACTAAGATGAAAATTTTTGTGAACGTTACCTCTTACGCTAGACGTTACTTCGCCAGGTCAGACCTTGCGAAGTTCAGTACAATCGATAGGAGTTTGAAGTCCCAAAAAAACGCTGTGTTACCTTTTGTAGGGTGATAGTCTGAAAAACATTTCCTAACATATGGCAACACAACTATACAGGGGGCACATGTAGGGCAATAGGACAACTTTATTTTATTTATTAAAGGTTTCCTGGGCTTGTGTAGTGGAATGTAGTGGCTGTAACATATACTTCTATTATACATTTAAGTTCGCGCCGTATGCAAATTAGGCATTGCTAGCGCTTTGCCTGGTGAAGTAACGGTAGCGCTACTTCACTACCATTCGCCACCCTGAACCCAAATTCGCATTTTAGTGAATTTGCATAGCGCTGGCGAAAATCCGCCTGGCGAAGTGCGGCAAACGTCGGCGAATTTGCCTCAATGACTCCAGTTTCATCACATCTTTGGCTTGGGCCACACTGGAAGATTTCAGGGAGATTAGTCGCCTGGCGACTAATCGCCACGTCTAATATCCCTGAATGAATTTCCACCCGCCAGCTCTAAAGTCGCCTGCGCCTATTCACACGCGGCGATATGTTTTTCATAGTCGCTCGAAATTGGCTGCAATTTCGAGCGACTTTGAAAAACACATTGCCGCGTGTGAATAGGCGCAGGCGACTTTAGCGCTGGTGGGTGGCAGGCCATTCAGGGAGATTAGTCGCCTCAAAGACGCGGCGATTAATCTCCCGTGTGGCCTTGCCTTTTGGATGTTTTGCTTTGTGGTGTTGGCTGTTTGCCTGTATCATTCCTACTCTGGAAATATTCCCCTAACTTTCAGAAATACAATAGAATTGCTCAGAAATGATAAAAAAACACACCAACACTAAATCCATATAACCTTAAAGGGGTAGTGAAACAAGTATGGCGTTTACATGCGTCTGTGTGAGTACAGCCCCCTTCAAAATAATTGACTGCATCTACTCCTGCCGTGTGTTAGAGCCCTAAGGATTAGGGCTAATATTGTTATTAGTGCAAACAGCAGTGCAGGCAGGGTGCAAAGATAAAAGAAGTCAATTAAACAATGGAATGTTTTCCCTGCAGGACAATTACATCTAATTATGTTTATGCCTCTGTTTAAGAGAAGGAAAAAATACTTGTTCTGCCTGTGGCTGCTCCAGTGGTGGTGCGGGTCCTTTAAACAGATCAGAGTGATAACATATCAGTGGAATGCAGAGCAATGTGCCTACTGTACAGGCTGACATTCCAGAATAACAATACCTCTGCATCACACCCAGCAGCAGCAGCTAAATATATATCTCAGCACTAGGTCAGACGCTTGATTTCATTCTTACAGACAGGGTGTCTAACCTGTGCGCTGCTCATATTGCTGAACTTTACCATTATGCCCATGGGAGAGACAAGAATAAGCTGATGGACTTGTTCTAGGCTGGGGTCCACTTGGCACTAGGGTTGCCACCTTTTCTTGAAAAAAATACCGGCCTTCCTATATATTTATCTTTTTTTTTTTTATTAATAACATTGGGATCAACCATCATAAATACCTTCCAGGCCAGTAAAATACCTGCCAGGTGGCAACCCTACTTGGCACCCACTAGCCCAGTCCAATGCCGAGTCTCACTGCTATCAGTGGCGCAGTGAGCGAGAAACTTCGCTGGCGAAACGGTGCAAAACTTGTCTAGCACTGAGCTTTTTCACTAGCGCTTTCAACTTCGCTGGGAATGTTTTAGTTGTGAATATAGAAGAATGGGCTGCATTAACTCATACGTTCTCTTACGATGAAACACATGAAAGAGGGGAATGGTGACTAGTCTGTAAGCGGTTATTGCGGATTGGCTACTACTTTAAAGTAGTAAAACTACTGCCACTTTTGGGTATGACTAAACGGCCGATTTTGCCGCATCCAACACTGGGCGACAAAATACCCGCATCAAGTCGGAAAAAGGAAACAAGGTAAGTAATATAAAGTCGGATGGTGTTGCAGCGCTGACTGTTGGATGAAGATGCAGCGTCGGATCACCGCTGCGACACCATTAGACTTTATATTACAAATCTTGTTTCCTGTCGCAGCCAACTTGACGCGGCCGTTTTGTTCCCAGCGTAAGATGCGGCAGAATCGCGGTAAAATAGGTTGTGTAGCTATACCCTTAATGGTAGGACTCCACGAGCATTTTTCATCGGATTGACGCCCCGAGACAAAACGCTTGCGACAAATCAGATGGAGACAAGGCGTCAAAATTCTAATCGAAAGGACCCGGGTAAGAACTATTTTACATTCGACGCGACACGACTGTCGGATGTGGACACAGTAAGCAGTGTCTTCATCCAACAGACGCCAGACAGTGTAGTTCTTACCTTCGACTTTTCATTCAGCCCAATTATATTTTGACGCATGCGCCGTGGCGGAACTACTCGCTGGTGGGCCCTGGTGCAGGATTGGCACCCGGGCCCCCCTATTGGGCTTCCCCCCCTATGAATTGTTCTCCTAGCCTCTCCGATGGGCCACTAGAGGGAGCGGACCCTGGTGCAATTGCACCCCCTGCTCCCCTGGTAGTTACGCCACTGCGCATGCGTCTCCATCCGATTTGTCACATGTGTTTTGTTGCTGGGCGCAGATCCGACAAAAAACGCTCATGGAGTTCTACCATTAAGTAATGCTGCTTTAAGAATGCCCTGGCAGAGACAGGGTTAAACTTACAAAAGCAAATTGGGTAGTGCACAGGTGCAAAACAGCTCTTGTATTTGCAAATGTCTGCTCCATAAAGAATCCCTTGGGATTGAACAGCAATGCCCCAAATCGAACCCTGCCCAATACCTCCCCTGAAATCAATTGCTGAATCTAGCTCTTTATTACGCGTAGTAGAGTGTAAGCCTATCTGCCCAACCTGACGTTCTTCTGGTGCTGCTGGTGACGGAATTCTGGAAGTTGCAGTTCAGCAACAGCACAGACATACAGGTTGGTGACCCTTGGTTTACAGAGTGCAGCTGTTCATACAGTATCCAGGAATGTGACAGATTACACGTACCTGATCTGCCCCAGGACACAAGGCAGCCCACAAGCAGGAGGCCATTGAAGTAAAACCTCAGCAGCATAAGGACAGATTCAGCGCTCAGGAGTCATGAAAGTCTGGGATGTTTGTAACGACAGAGCCGGGAGAACGAGGGATTTTCTATGATCTCAATATGCTGAGCAGGAAAGCTCCTATGTTCAGGGTTGGAAGTGACAGTCTCAGGCTACCTGAACTAAGCCCGCCCCATTAGGGAGAGGCAGTTTCTTTCAGTGGGTGGATTTTGTTAGTTCAGTTCACTTCGTTTAACCATTCATTTACTTGCACTGTCGCACGCCAGCTGTTTTTTCCCTCCAGCCCAGGGAGCCTTAGGGACGTATTCAGGGGCGTAACTACACAGGCAGCAGACCCTGCGGCTGCAGGGGGGTCCAGGAGGTACAGGGGACCCTAATTCATATACAGTTTCAATAAATATTGGTAAAACAGGTTAACCCCTCAACATTTGCTGGTCTAAAAAATAATTTGCTGTAGGGCCCAGTAGTATCTAGTTCAGGGGTTTCCAACCTTTTGGCTTCCCTGGGTCACATTGGAAGAAAAAGAAAAATTGTCTGGGGGGCCACACATGAAATACACAAACACTTTTGATTTGTAAAATTAAAGAAAATGCACAGAAAAGAACTACAATACCAGTTGGATAACCAGATGGAGCTATACACTGGAATATGGGACACCTGGATATTAAATAGACATTATTATTATATAGTGGATGATGTACCCCCTACTGTAATTGTATACAGGTCACATGACTCCGAGGTCACTTCTGATTTCAGTAGGGGGGTACATTATGCATTATAATCTACAGTGAAATGTTGGGGGGGTCGGAGGGTTCGGCGTCCAGTCTGGTCACCAGTGTCCAATTCGGGCTTGTTGGCGTCAAATTTGGACACGCGGAGTCAAATTCAGTGGCGGGGGACCCCTGTTATAAATGGCGCATTCATTGGGATCAACCATCAAAAATACCGTCCAGGGCAGGTGGCAACACTACTCCTGGTGCGGGTATCCTCGGGCTGGTGGGGGGCATTTAAAAAAAACAAAAAACTACTGTTATCCCCAACTAGAATGCCCGCACCTTTGAATGCACAACTTGTGAAATATTTTGTTCCACAATGGTTACCTGCAAAAACCTGCGGTATCCTGCGGGTTGCAGCAGGCCCGGATTTGTGGAAAGGCCACCTAGGCCTGGGCCTAGGGTGGCAGGATTTTAGGGGGCGTCATGCTGCCCAACCACAACCACATTGGTTCAGAAACACTGGGGATTTGCTGGAGATACGATAGTTTTTAAAATTTCCCATTTGCCAATACCCATTGCTCCAGTCCTGATGATGAAAACTTGTAAATAAAGGGCAGAGTATTGGGGCGACGAATGGCAGTGGGCCTAGGGGTGCCCGCTATTTAAATCCGGCCCTGGGTTGCAGGTCGAAGTTCCAGGTGCGGGTATAGACGCGGGTTTGCGGATCTGTGGGTTTGCAGGTTTTCTCAGTAGCGATTTTTACTCCTGTTTTCTGATCACGCCTACTTCCAATGATGTCGCTTCCGGTTTACAATGACAGCACTTCCTGATTCTTGATGGTCAGTGGGTCACGGATTGGGTTGCGGATAAGGTACTTGCGGGTCAGGTAGCAGGTCCAGGCAGTAGTGAGGTGCATGTTGACCCGCAACCTACATGACCCGTGGGTTGACCTGCAGTTCGGTGCGGGTTCAGATTTAATATTGGGTGTCCATGGCGGGTAAGGGTCAGGTGCAACCCGTACCCACCATGGACACCCAATATTCAACCCGAACCGGCACCGAACCGCAGGTCAACCCACGGGTCATGCAGGTTGCGGGTCAACATGCACATCACTACCAGGCAGGTAAGAATGCAGGTTGCGGATTGCAGGTTGTGGGTATGGGTCGGGTACGGGTTCCAAAAAATGGACCCACGCAGGACTCTAACCAAGGAGTTTCATGGCTATATGATATAATAGATAAAAATGTATACAGGTCATGGAACACCGAGGTGACTTCTAATATCCTCACATTTTACAACATGGGGTACTTTATTTATTATAATACACAAGTTTTAGTGAGTTGACAGAAATGACATCACTAGTCACCGTTTATAAGGATATAATTTACAAGATAATGTTTTTTTTTGTGTATTTATATAGCTATGTACAGTTCACAGTATGGCATAAATCATCCCATATGTTATATATCAACAGTAGGAGTGGATTATCCCATATACTGAAAGTAAATGTTGCATAAACGCTTCATCATTAGTAACATATCGAACATATGAACACTGAACAACAATAAAAACTACAATACGATCCTGGTTGATCATGACAATAATTTTAAACCCAGTTTTACAAAATGTATCTTCATGCAGCTCATGAGTGTGACATATTTCAGGTACACACTGATGTGCAGATATTTATTAATTTCTCTTTTACAATTTACTACTATGGGTGGCTTGTGCTAGATTTAAATGCCTCGTGTAGTGATCTTCCTAATGCTTTTCCTAATCCTGCCCTGGGAAGTATTTAACTTTAAAAAAACAAAAAACACATTTTGGTGAAATTAAAAGCTTATGAGAGAGTCAAATGTCTTTCTGGACTCCTATTCTGAAATAGAGTGATCCTGGGAGCTTAAAGGGATCCTGTCATGGGAAATTTTTTCTTCTTCAAAATGCATCAGTTAATAGTGCTGTTCCAAAATAATTCTGCATTGAAATCCATTTCTCAAAAGAGCAAACAGATTTTTTTATATTTCATTTTGAAATCTGACATGGGGCTAGACATATTGTCAATTTCCCAGCTGCCCCAAGTCATGTGACTTGTGCTCTGATAAACTTCATTCACTCTTTACTGCTGTACTGCAAGTTGGAGTGATATCACCCCTCCCTTTCTCCCCCCAGCAGCCTAACAACAGAACAATGGGAAGGTAACCAGATAACAGCTCCCTAACACAAGATAACAGCTGCCTGGTACATCTAAAGGTGGCCATACACGTAGAGATCCTCTCGTTTGGCGATGTTGCCAAACGAGCAGATCTCTCCCCGATATGCCCACCTTGAGGTGGGCGATATCGGGCTGATCTGATCGTGGGCCCTAGGGCCCAATGATCGGATCAGAATGGCACAGATACGGGCGGTCTGAGGCAAAAAGAACCACCCCTGACCCATTGTGTGCCTATTCTTCTTGTGACAGATATTCCACTCATGATCAGATCTGGCAGGACTGTGAGAGTTTGTTGGAGTAGAAGAACTCGTCCTGATAAGCCTCTCATGTGAACCCAAAGAAAGACTTCATAAAAAAATGCCTTGTTTTCCCCAGTGATCCACAACCAAAGGCTCGTGAGCAACGTTGCTTCCCAACCCCCTTGGCTGTTGCTCCCACTTGCCTAAAAGCAGGTGATTATTTTTGAATTCCACTCGATAATGGAGTGTTCAACCCTTGTATTTCCTCCTCTTAGATCAGGTGCCAAACGGTACGTTTCCCCAACCTGCCACGGGTAAGGAAAAATCAATTGGACTACAAGTATTTTTGAATTCTAGACTTGAAGGGTTGGGTTGCATTAAAACTAAGTGAACTGCCAAACAGAGTCTCCTGTAATGTTCCAGCTCACATAGGTGCTACCAGGTAGCCAATCAAATGCCCTGATTTGGCACCCCAGGAATTTTTTTCCATGCTTGTGTTGCTCCCCAACCTTTTTAGATATGAATGTGGCTCTCAGGAACAACGGTTGGGGACCTCCATCTTACAGTTTAGACTATTACTGTGAATTGTAGTGGCCAAGGTTCATCATGTTGCTTCCTTAGCAGTCTAATACAGTGAAGATTATTCTCCACTATAGTTATCACATTTCACCTTATTATGAAACCTACTGATGTTTCCATGGAATTCAGACCCTGCCACGTCACTGGTCTCTATGTACTTTGGCAATGTGCCAGAACATTCTGATCAACAACTATCCCTCGATACTGGATCAGCAAACACACCCAGGTACACCATCTGGCCACAGCACACTTGCCTCCATTCATTCACTCTACTTTGCCAAATATAAATACCCCCCACCCCCCCAAATTTCTACCTGTTCACCCCACAAAGGTGGCGTGTGGATATTGTGTTCTTTCTGCTGGAGCTGCTGGAGACACAACTGACAATCCAAGTTCAGTCTCACACGGCATGATAGATGATTAACTAGGTGAGGAATTTAACAGTTTCTTTCCCCTGACCAGGCTGGAACGTTCAGTTGGAAACATGATGAAATACGTGGGAAGTAAAGACAAATAGGATTTGAACCGTGGCACTGGCACCCATCAACATGACTGTACAGTATGTGAGGTCTATAAATACATTATTATTATTAATAATAATAATAATCTGGGTGTGTTATACAATTGTCCCAAAGCTGCAGCAGGTTTGATTATCTCTCCAGACAAAAGGTCCAACTACAATGAGCCCTCAAATTCCCCTAATGGGCTCCCTGTACTGCCACACAACCAGCAACCAATACTACCCTCACACTAAATATAATTAGGGATGCACCATATCCAGGCCCAGGTGTAATACTACTCACTGGAGTGCAGCCATTCCTTTGTGTCAGAGCCTCTAATGATGTGCTCCCGGGTTTGATGCAAGTACCTGTCTGATGTCTTCGCGCTTGGTGCAAAAATCAAATATTTAAATACTTGCACAACATAGGTCTATTTTCAATAGTTCCTGGGTGCGATTTCTTGTGTTTCTGATCCTGACACTGCCTGTCCCTGACCTTGTCTTGTCTGCTGCCTGTCCTGACCTTTGCCCTTCTGTTGACGACTCTCCTTGATCCTGCTTTGTATTGTGAACTGGCCTGTGACCTCGGTTACTCTCTCATCTTCTGTGGTTGTACTGCTTCTCCTGATTGGTATTGTACCGGCCTGTCTCCTTGTTCTCCATTCCTGCTGCAAACATTCCCTTGTCTGCCCAGAACTCTCTCCCTGGTCCTCTCACATTAAAGGAACAGTTCAGGGTAAAAATAAAAACTCGGTAAATAGATAGGCTGTGCAGAATAAAAAATGTTTCTAATATAGTTAGTTAGCCAAAAATGTAATATATAAAAGCTGGAGTGAGTGGATGTCTCATATAACAGAATACAACATCCTGCTTTTCAGCTCTCTAAATCTGAGTAAGTCAGCGACTTGAGGGGGGGCCACATGGGACATAACTGTTCAGTGAGTTTGCAATTGATCCTCAGCATTCAGCTCAGATTCAAAAGCAACAGTTATGACCCATGTGGCCCTCCCTCAAGTCATTGATTGGTTACTGCCTGGTAACCAGGGTAACCAGTCAGTGTAAACAAAAGAGAGCTGAAAAGCTAGGTTAGACTTACATTCACTCCAGCCTTTATACATTACATTTTTGCCTAACTAACTATATTGAAAACATGTTTTATTTTGCACAGCCTATCTGTTTACCCAGTTTTTACTTTTATACTGAACAATTCCTTTAAGGCTGGGGACAGACAGGGAGATTCGGGGAGATTGTCGCCTGCTAAAAACGCCAGGCGACAGAATCTCCCCAAATCTCCCTGTCTGTCCCTACCCTAAGACCTGAGTATGAGCAGAGGGCTCTGAAGACAAAGGCGGCTGTTATAGGCAGAAAAATGAGCCATGACCAGTACCTTGGGTTTGTTCTGGGTTTGGGAGTCAACAGGGGTGATCCGTGGGCTGCTACAGCCTGAGACAGCAACCCCAATGCCTCCCCCATGTCCCGCTCTGCGCTTAAAAGTTAAGCGTCGAAGCAGGTCAAAAGGGGCTGGTTTAAAAACCAGAAATTCGACTCTTAAAGTTACAGGAGGCGGCTTTTTGCCGCCGCTTGTAACTGGCCGTTCACTGCCGCCTGAGGCAAAGTGCTCATCTTGCCTCATGGCAGGGAGTC
The DNA here is from genome assembly GCA_024363595.1 of Xenopus borealis. Lineage (NCBI taxonomy): Eukaryota > Metazoa > Chordata > Amphibia > Anura > Pipidae > Xenopus > Xenopus borealis. The sequence continues at coordinate 21,111,285 of CM044433.1, read as the reverse complement.
CATACATAACACCAGGATTTGGAATTGGCCAAATCCAAGTACTTGGGGGAGCCAAATTCAAAAAGTAAAATGGCTTTTCATCACATAAACAAGGAAGTTACAATTTTTTGACTGCGTGAATTTCATGGTTCTCTTTCCTCCTTCTGCCCCTAAATATTATTATTATTAGAAGCATGGGGGAAAAAAATACAATTGCCTTTATTGTACATTTGGCAAAACTATTTTTCTAGCGCTTATTCTCTAGCATGACATCATTTCGCAACTTCGCCAATTTACTAACAGTGTCCCTAGTGAAAATTCGCTAGCGAAGTAGATAGACTAGTGCAACTCTGCACCCTTACACCAGGCGAAGTTGCGCACTGACAAAGGGATGTAACTGCGCTAATTCACTAAGATGACCATTTTACTGAACGCTACCTCTTATTCTAGACTTTACTTTGCCAGGTCAGACCTGGTGAAGTTCAATACAATAGATAGGAGTTTGAAAAAAAAAAAACTTGAAAAAAAAAAATTACTTTTTTTAGGGTGATAGTCTGAAAAATAATGTAATTTTTTGGGGGAGGGATTCCCTCCTTCCCTCCTAACATTTCCTAACATACGGCAACTCAACTATACAGTGGGCAAGTGTTTAGCGGAATAGGACAACTTTATTTTATTTATTAAAGGTTTCCTGGGCTTGTGTAGTGGAATGTAGTGGCTGTAACATATACTTCTATTATACGCTTAAGTTTGCGCCATATGCAAATTAGGCATCGCTAGTGTAAATGCGCTTTGCCTGGCGAAGTAACAGTAGCGCTACTTAGCTACCATTCGCCGCTGAAGTGCGGCGAACACCGGCGAAGCTGTCGCTAGCGCATTTCCGCGCTTTATTGGATTTGCCCCATAGTTTCAAGGGCTGCAATACTGTAAGGGATCATAATGACAATGAAAAGACCCCTTCCATGCAGATAACCCCATTGATGCACAGAGCCTCTTCGTATTCCAATAAATGGCATGGATGCCAAAAATACATTAGATATGAGGCCCCCTTTAGTATACAGGGCAAATACAAAAGGATCAAAAATAAAAGTGTTAAGTGCAGTGCCCATTATGCTTCAGAGTGACCCACCCATCACTTTGCTACAGCTGGCAGAGTGCACTTGAACTGCAAGTATGGAAATTAGGCATTGATAGCGTAAATGCGCATTGCCTGACGAAGTAACGGTAGCGCAACTTCGCTACTGTTCGCCTCCCTGAGCGCAACGTCGCATTTTAGTGAATTAGCGGCAGGATGGCAAAAATTTTCCTGCTATTGTGCTGAAGCCATCGCTAGCGCATTTTCGCCGCTTAGTGAATTGGCCCCTATGTGCTGTTTTGGTGCTACTTGAACACTATTTAAAATGCTGCATGTGCCTACAAAAGTGCCCGCTGTCTTTACCCTGTGATACCATGGATCATATATTCGGTTATTGGGTTTGCCATGAGTTATTTACTACTATTTCAAACATGTAGTACAACCTTGAAACAGTTCAGGCATTGAATGCTGAGTGTTTTTATCCCTATGAAATAAAGAGCCTTTTACTGAAGGAGTTGTGGTACTCCATTATTATGTTCTTTTTATTTACTACTATGCATGTTACAAATTTATTATATTGCTTGCCCCCTCCCATGAGTACTTTTCTACTCTGTAAAATTGTACAGAGCTGTGTATTCCTGTACCCTTTTATAAGTAAACTATATACTTACAATGCACCCTATACCACAAGTGACAATTATTCCATTCAGACCTTTTCCCATTATAAATAGGAAGTGGCCAGCTGCAATTCCTAGGACTATATCGCTGCTGCTTTGTCCCTCTTCCCTATTTCACGTGGAAAAGACCATTTTAAAGGGATACTGTCATGCTAAAAAATGTTTTATTTTCAAAACGCATCAGTTAATAGTGCTGCTCCAGCAGAATTCTGCACTGAAATCCATTTCTCAAAAGAGCAAACAGATTTTTTTATATTTCATTTTGAAATCTGACATGGGGCTAGACATATTGTCAATTTCCCAGCTGCCCCAAGTCATGACACATGGTGCATGCGCCGAAAATCACAAGGTTTTCCAGAAAACTTTGTGACTTTCGGTGCATGCACAGCAGATCCTCACCGGCAGAATGTGCCAATGGATCCAGGAAGAAGACCGTTTGGGGGAAGATGGTGCCTGTGAACTCTGCTGGAGAGAACCTAGAAGAAGGGCAAAGTAACAAATTAGGAGCATTGACCCAGGGGGGAGGTAGTCTGGGAGGAGGAGGGAGGAGGGCCTACTCAGGGGAGGGGATGGAGTTTTGCGCCATTGGGATTGAATTCCCCTTTAAGAGTGGCTTAGATGATTTCTTGGACTTTCTTTCGATACTAAACTCTATAGTTAGTATATATATGGGTATATATAATTTATGTGAAAGTATGGAGGGGTTTGTGTATGGATGCTGTGGAGGGGTTGAACTTGATAGACTGCTCTTCTTTCAACCCAATTTGACTATGCTACTATGTAAAGAGAAAAATACAATGGAGACCTCTGTCTTCAACAGCTTAGAGCTTGTTAAGACCTTAAATAATTATCAGGAGACCCGGTTCCCTCCTCAGAATTGCCTTTGTGTTGCTGAAGTGTTGCTGTACTTATGTAACAATCTGCTTATGTGAACAATCAAATTGTAAGATAATCATTAGGATTATAATGCATTTTAACTGTGGACAAATCTGTTGCAATGAGGCACATCCCCTACAGATGGTAAAATATACCCCAAAGTTTCATGAAACATTTGATATGGTAGGGGTTCCAAAAGAATGGACTGTCATGGGAAAACATGACTTGGGGCAGCTGGGAAATTGACAATATGTCTAGCCCAATGCCATATTTCAAAATGAAATATATAGAAAAACTGTCTGCTCTTTTGAGAAATGGATTTCAGTGCATAATTCTTCTGGAACAGCACTATTAACTGACATATTTTATAAAGTATCCCTTTAAAAGTTCCAAAATATATTCTTTACTTTCCTGCCCCAGAAAACATATTTGCTGCAGTGACTAATATCCAGAAAAGTAAAATACATTGAATTATATTCCATTATTGCTCATATTACAGCACAGCTATTTTTATCGCTACTTTGACATTATCAGCGATAGGACATCCATAGGTAATGGGAATATGATAGTAGAGTTCTTCTCTGCGGAGATGTGTGAGAGGGTCTGCAAATAGCGGAGCTGAAGAGCTGCCGGTGACTCGGACATGATGAGAGCTGCTTCCTTCAACGAACGAGAGGCGTTCATCTCTCCATCTGCTGCAATGACCTGCAGAGCCATATAATTCAATAAATATATATTAAATGCTCACAGATATATAAACTCATGTTTACAACGTTAGCATTGTATCTTTTTTTTTACAGAAAAATCCATGAAACTGAGAAAATAAATTGCGATATGGCGAAAAATTAGCAAAACGCATTGAAGTCAATGGGTGGGAGGGGGAGGGGTTTATCGCCGGCGGGGTTGAATTCCCCTTTAAAGCTGCCGAATTGCCATTTTAGCCTATGGGGGACCTCATAGAACCTGTCCTGAAACATTTTCTAAGTCCTGGGAATTCGAAGGAATTGAACGATGCAATAGAAGAATTCAAACTATTTTTATTCAATCGAAAACGGACCTAATTGATCGAAATAGGTCCATTTTCGATCCAAAAAGCCCTGTAAGAAAACTTCGGTGGTCAAATTCTGTTTTTTCACTTCAAAAATACGGCCCTTCAGGTATGAAGATCCACATTACAGAAACATCTGTTATCTTGAAAACCCCAGGTTTTGAACATTCTGTATAACATATCTGTATAAGAAAATATGATTGGACTTTCAACTTGCTGTAGTTCTATGAACATCATTTACAGCAAACCTAACCCTAACTGACCTTTAGGTTGAACCTCCCATCCACTACTTTCAGCTGCTGATTATTAAAGGGACAATACTTCTAATAAGAAATGGAACTCTGTTAAGGGCCCAGCCATATCTCTGCAACACCAATAATTCAGCCCTGATTACCCATTTTGAATCCTGTAAAAACAAATGCCCCGACAACTAAGTGTTGTTAAGTTAAAGGAAAATTTAACCTTTTAGGGGAAAAACCCATTACCCCCCACCCCAAGTAGACCCCCCTCCCCAGTCTAATTGCCCTCCCTGGGAAATACCACAAACTTTTTACCTACCCCTCACCGCAATTTCTGTCCTTGTAGTTCACGGACGCCATCTTCTTTCCTAGTCAATCTTCGGAAGCACAGATTCTGCTCATGCGCAGTTGGAGAATTTTTTCGGTCCCAAAAACTGCACATGTGGCGAAAGTCACAAATACTTTTGTGACTTTTGGCGCATTCGCATTCGTTCTGGACCAAAGAAATTCACTGTGAGTGCACTGAAAATGCTGGTCTCCTTCTGAAGATTTATGAAGAAAGATGTTGCCCGTGAACCCCGAGGGGTGAGTAAAAAGTTTGGGGTATTTCCGGGTGGGGGGGAGAATAAATTCATGAATCTCCCACGTAAAATTAACAGTCAAAATTTATTTTGACGCAAGTCGTGTGCATCAAAATCGTCACGCATTAACACTATTCGGACGCCCATTCACTTTAACTCTAGTGTCAGCATGGACGGGGGCATCAATTTTCGATTTTCACAAATTTTTCCTGATTTTCTAAATTTTTTCCCCCAAAATTTGCGGGAAATTCGCAAATTTTCCAGCGAAACGGGAGAAATTTGCCCATCACTAGTAACAGCCTCAAGTGGAGCAAATGCTGCTTTTAACAGCAATTGTTTTTACAAATAAATTTAAAAGCAATGAAAAGTTGTTACAAATGTATATTGGATAGTGTCTTAGAATTGCGTTTTCTGCTATTAGCCAAATTGTTATTTGGGGGTGGATTTGCCCTTTAACTATACAGTATTTTCTGTGCAAGGACAGACCCTCTGAGCCGTAGCAATTAATGTTTAAAAAAAAAAAAAAAAAACTCACTAGATGAACAACTAGAAGAACACTTTGGGAACACCGGTTAATAATTTATAATAGTATATAATATAGTATAATAGTGTATTAAACTTACTCTGTTACACTCTGAAAGCCTAAATACCTATACACATGACAACATATCCTTTCTCATAGGTTTAATGTATGGTTCAGATGTTTCTCTAATCCTTGTCTCCTTCCCGGTTTCTCAAGCCCTTTGTCCAGTTTTTCCCATGGAGGCGATGATACTGAAAATAGAATATTGACTCACTCTGCTTACACGGAGCTTTGAATAGTCTGCTCAGAGCTACACCTAATGATTCATGCCAACATTTCTGTTACGCTAATAGGGTAAAGGGTTTGCCATGTAACCTAAATAAACACAAATATGCAGGTAAATACCACCTCGGTATAATATGTCAGTACTTACTTAACTGTTATACTGTTAAAGGGATACTGTCATGGGAAAACATGTTTTTTTCAAAACACATCAGTTAATAGTGTTGCTCCAGTAGACAGATTTTATTATATTCAGTTTTGAAATCTGACACGGGGCTAGACATTTTGTCAATTTCCCAGCTGCCCCTGGTCATGTGACTTGTGCCAGCACTTTAGGAGGGAACTGCTTTCTGGCAGGCTGATGTTTTTCCTTCTCAATGTAACTGAATGGAACGCAGTAGGACATGGGTTTTTGCTACTGAGTGCTGTTCTTAGATGTACCAGGCAGCTGTTATCTTGTGCTAGGGAGCTGTTATCTGGTTACCTTCCCATTGTTGTGTTGTTAGGCTGCTGGGTGGGGAAAAAGGAGGAGGGTGATATCACTCCAACTTGCAGTACAGCAGTAAAGAGTGATTGAAGTTTATCAGAGTACAAGTCACATGACGTAGGGCAGCTGGGAAATGACAAGATGTCTAGCCCCATGTCAGATTTCAAAATGAAATATAAAAAAATCTGTTTCCTCTTTTGAGAAATGGATTTCAATGCAGAATTCTGCTGGAGCAGCACTATTAACTGAAGCATTTTGGAATGTTTTTTCCCCCATGATAGGATCCCTTTAAACCCAATTTTATGAGAAGTTTTGGCCTTGGTGTTTTTTTATTAGCAAATAAATGCCATTAAAGGAGAACTAAACCCTAATTTAAAAAAAAAAACACTACCCCCCCAACCTACATATACCTTCTTCCCTTCTCCCCCCCCAGCCTAGCTGCTATGCTACCCCGGTAAATGCCCCAAACTTTTTACTTACCCCTCAGTGCAGATTCAGGGTTTGGAGTTTACGTCAGCCATCTTCCGGGTCTTCGGTAATGCGAGTGGTGTATCAGCGCATGTGCAGTTGGAGCAAATTCCCGGTTCGTGACAACTGCGCCGAAATTGATGGAAATTGCCGAAGCACCGAAGATTACCGAAGACCCAGAAGATGGCTGACATGAACTCCAATCCCTGAATCTGCACCGAGGGGTAAGATTCTAATGGGGTTATGTAATTAAAGGCACTAAGTTTGCCCAGGGTCAGTAACCCATAGCAACCAATCAGAAGGTAGCATTTCCTATTCAACTGTTTAAATACAAGCATCTTATTGGATGCCATGGATTACTGCTCCTAGGCAATAGTAGTGCCTTATATTACACATGGGGGGTAAGAGACTTAGGGGCAGATTTACTAAATTCACATGAATGATTCGATCAAATTTTCAAAAACATTCAAATTCAAATGTTTTTGAAGACCACTTCAACCAGTGAATTTTGAAAATTAGATCAAATGATTTGAATAAAAATCTTTTTCAAATATTCGGCTGTTCGACAGTTGAAGTACTTCCCCTTTAAATTTTTATTCGACCAGATGAAAGCTACCGAATTGGGTTTGGTTATTTTTTGATTGAATTAAAAATATTCGATTGAATGATTAAAATCATTTGAATCAATTGATTCGACCGATTTTATCGATTGATCGAATTCGACCAATCAAATTGCGGTAAAAATCCTTCGAATTTGAATTTTGAGGAATTTTATTCCCTAACTATTCCCATGGTTGAATTTGAGGGTTTATTTAACCCTCGAATTCGACCCTTAGTAAATCTGCACCTTAGGGGCATTTGCCTGGGGTAGCAGCTAGGCTGGGGGTGAGGGAGGAGGGAGGGGGGTCTATGTTGGGTAGTGGGGTAGGGGTTTTACTTCTTTGTAAAGCTACAGTACAGTTTTATTGTTGCAGTTATATGTTACTGCTTATGTTTCTATGCTGACCCTCTCCTATTAGTATTCCTGTCACAGCCGCCAAGTTCCTGGTGTAAATAAACAACCAGATACTAAAAATACCAAACCGGAGAGTTGATGAACAAAGAGCCAAATAACCCAAAATAAAAAATAAAGACCAACTACAAACTGTTTAAGAACAGCAATATCTACATAATAATGGTGAATAACCCCTTTAAATCACTTTAGGGATTATAAACTCTATGTAAGGCTGTAGGACAAAGTTCAGTACAATTAACGCCAACTCTGTTCTTTTCTGCAAAATGAAAGTGTAACACACAGGTTTCTTGTGATTCATTCCTGAGGTTGCCTGACGTATTTTCCATCCTTGTACATGAAATGAAAAGTCTGCCGATACTATTTGTGAATATTTTCAATCACAGGGCCTGTTTCTACATGTCTTGCTCATGCCACTCATCTCAAGGCTACAGAATAGAGTTGAATGAGTGGATCCGGATTTTGTAACAATCCCTATGTAGTTTTGGTTTCAGTCCTGCCTTCTGCCTAGTCTAGACTGGAGCAGTTTGAGGTACGAGTTCTATACAGATCCATGACTTGTGGATCCTCAATACCCGGGCCCTTTCTTCTTCCTCAATAACTGACACTGACACCAATAGATCTGGGTTGAACAGGGCCGGGCCAAGGTAGTTTCGCACCCTAGGCAAGGGGTTCAATCAGCTCCCCCCCCGCCGTTATGTATGACTATTTCCCACTTATTCACTTTTTCTTCAAAGAAACCTTATAACACATTAATGAATCAAACTGTACGTGTGCCAGCCAGTAGCACCCAAAAAATGTTCCCAATCTGTACCTGTGCCGCCAGCATTGCCCCCTAAGTCTGTACCTGTGCCGCCAGCCATTCCCTCCCCAAGTCTGTACCTGTGTAGTGATGGGCGAATTTATTCGCATGGGGCGAATTTGCGGCGAATTTCCGCGATTCGCCGCTGGCGAATAAATTTTCGCCCTTCACTATACCTGTGCCATCAGCCATTGCCCCCCAAGTCTGTACTTGTGCCACCAGCCTGTGCCAGAGCAGCAACAAAAATATTGCCCCAGATCTGTGCCAGGCAAAGGGCAAGTAAGAGGGAGGTGGGGATTGAAGTAGAGCAGAACGCTGCTGCTGGAGACAGGGGCAAAGTTAAAACTTAAAGAAATAAAAAAAAAACATTATTTCCCTTCTAAAGTGCACCCCCCCTATGACTGCTCCCTAGGCAGCCACCTACTCTGCCTACCCCTAGTTCCGGCCCTGGGGTGGAAAGGCCAGAATTTAGTTGATTAGCAATTTATTCTAAATAACAACCCCTTAAACATACAAATTATGAACCACTCATAATGATATTCTTAAAACAATAAATAATCAGATACATAAACCATTGCTGGCTGCACATAATCACATGCAATTAACATTGTGACTTAAGTTTGAACCTGAGGCTCGTTCCCAACACACCCACATACTGTGGCCCCTAAACGGGCCTAGCCCTCCCAAAGCCTATCTCTCACTATTGAACTAACCCCCTTCCATTTTCTTTTTCCCTTTTGGCTTCCCATAGTGAAGCCCACCACACCTTCACATTGTTGTGACAACACAACCATCGCTGTCCCATCCATCCCTTTGTTCCCCGTATCCCCTGGGCAGGGAAAGCTGTCTCCAAGTATTGTATGTCTCTTATTTTAGTCTCACCTTATTATACCCTCTGTTGCCCCTCCTTCCTTTACGCTGACTGTCTACTACAATCAAGATATTGGCATGTAGATCTGCTCACAAGGTGTACTAAATATATATATGATCACAAAGAAAAAGTTCCAAAAAGTTACACTAATGTGTATCTTTTTGGAACTTTTCTTTTGTGATCATATATTTACTACACCCTGTGAGCAGCTCTACATGCCAATATCTTGACTGTAGTAGACAGATTGTAGTAGGCAGTAAATGTATATAATCACAAAGAAAAAGTTCCAAAAAGTTACACAATAGTGTAACTTTTTTTTTGTGATTATATATATTTACTACACCCTGTGAGCAGATCTACATACAAATATCTTGACTGTAGTTGACAGATTGTAGTAGGCAGTAAAAGTATATAATCACAAAGAAAAATTTCCAAAAAGCTACACGAATGTGTAACTTTTTGGAATTTATTTCTTTGTGATTAGATATATTTAGTACACCTTGTGAGCAGATCTATATGCCAATATCTTGACTGTAGTAGACATATTGTAATAGGCAGTAAATGTATATAATGACAAAAAAAGTTCCAAAAAGTTATACAATAGTGTAACTTTTTCAAACTTTTCCTTTGTGATTATATATATTTACTACACCCTGTGAGCAGATCTACATGCCAATATCTTGATTGTAGTAGGCAGTAAATGTATATAATCACAAAGATATAATCACAATAGTGTAACTTTTTGGAATTTTTTTCTTTGGGATTAGATATATTTAGTACACCCTGTGAGCAGATCTACATGCCAATATCTTGACTGTAGTAGACAGATTGTAGTAGGCAGTAAATGTATATAATCACAAAGAAAAAATTCCAAAAAGTTACACATTGGTGTAACGTTTTGGAACTTTTTCTTTGTGATTATATACAGTATATTTACTACACCCTACGAGCAGATCTACATGCCAATATCTTGATTGTAGTAGACAGTCAGCGTAAAGGAAGGAGGGGCAACAGAGGGTATAATAAGGTGAGACTAAAATAAGAGACATACAATTTACTCGGAGACAGCTTTCCCTGCCCAGGGGATACGGGGAACAAAGGGATGGATGGGACAGCGATGGTTGTGTTGTCACAACAATATGAAGGTTTGGTGGCCTTCACTATGGGAAGTTACACTATGGTCTTAACATTAAACCCCAGTCCAATGGGTCGCTATAATTCCAAATCCAAATACGTGTAGGAGACCTAGTGATAATGAATGCAGTAGAAAAAATTATACAGATAAAAAACGTTTATTTAGGACATAGTAGCCTAACGCGTTTTGTACCAAATGGGCACTTACTCACAGCCTATGAGTAAGTGCCCATTTGGCACAAAACGTATTAGGCTACAATGTCCTAAATAAACTTTTTTTATTTTTATAATTTTTGCTACTGCATTCATTATCATTAGGTCTCCTATAGGTATTTGTCTACTACAATCCCCATACTCCACCACCACTCCTACAGGCCCTATTCAACCCTTCAGCTTCATTTCCCAGGGTCCCCTGTCTCCTCCAGGTTTGGTACGACTTGGGCAAAACCATTAGAGAAAGCATTTTTTAATGAACCCACATTACTGGGTCCGTCATGGAGTACATTGAAAAGCCAGAAAACACAGTCAAGGCTATACTACTTATTGTGAACTGGTTTAATTTCTGGTTTATGGTTAGTTGTTAATTAAGAAAATTAAAAGTAGTAAAACAAACAAACAAAAAACATTTCTACCTTGGCTCTGGCTTCACGGGAAGCTTCTGCTTCAGCGGCCATGGCTCTCTGCAGGGATTGCGGTAACTTCACATCCTTTATCTCCACGCGCTCCACTTTGATCCCCCAGTCTTTAGTAGCTTCATACAAGATGCTCTAAATGTTCAAGTGTTTTCAGTTATTAGGACACCTTTGCTAACAGATCATTTGTCTTACTTAAAGGGAAAAAAATAATAATTTCTAAACGCGTCCAGCAGAATTCTGCACTGAAATCCGTTTCTCAACAGATCAAACAGATTTTTTTTATATTTAATTTTGAAATCTGACATGGTGCTAGACATGTTGTCAGTTTCCCAGCTGCCCCCAGTCATGTGACTTGTGCTCTTATAAACTTCAGTCACCCTTTACTGCTGTACTGCAAGTTAGACCAAAAATGTTGCCTAATAACAATGTAGCTCTCATATATATTATTTACATATTTTCAATAGCTATTCCTTCTGTTGCTAGCTCTGGCTACCTGAGCATGAAACTATTTTGTAGTAGTCAGCTCCATTTCAGCCAAGAACTCAATTCATACTTATGCATTTCAGCACCAAAATCCACTCTTTGTGCCAGCACCCAGGCAATGGTATAACTGGGCCCCAAAGCAAATTATTTTTCAGACCTCAAAATGTTTAACGGTTTTAACAATATTTAGGGCCTCATGGGGCTGCTATACCTCCTGGGCCCCCCTGCAGCCGCAGGGTCTGCTTCCTCTATAGTTATACCCCTGCACCCAGGCCAATGCAGTGCCTCCAGGTACACAACTGTAGGTTGAGACAAGGCTAGTTCTCGGTCTGTGTTTCATGTAAAGTGATAAAAAAAGTATATATTTCTGCTTACACTCATTTGATCAGCCATCTCTTCCCGGTCTATGAGGATTTCCGTGAGGCTTTTGGTTCCTAGCATATTCCGCAGTGTAGTCTGTGCCAGCATCTGGGTGGCTTGGCTGGCGTTATCCACCTTCACTACGGCAATGGTCGGATTAAAAATGCGATAGAATACAACAGCATCCACCATGATGGTTACAGAGTCTTTGGTTAAAACCTGAGGGTACATTTTATGTTTAGGATAATCACATGGGTGAGGTTCAAGCAACAATGAACTTTATTCAGAATCTGTTTGCGTTATTGTAAATATTTCTGACTATTTTAGCCACATATATATAACAAAGGGCATAAAGTTTGCCTGGGTGCAGCAATCAGTAGCAACCAATAGCAGTTCCTTAACTTCTGGGGGAGCAGGGAGCAATTGGGCCACGCCCCCCTAGGCAGTCTTGCGAAGTTGTGGGGGGGGTCCGGTTGCAAAGCCCGCCCCCACCTAGTTCCTCTACTGACTAATAGGGTGTATCCTTTTAAACACCAGTAAATGCAACCTGTTGATTGTTATTATAGGTGAATAGACCTGTAGGATCCTTTTTTTATTACATAAGCCCATCACAGTATATGTATTTACATTTCAGGCCATTAATTGAATGGATTGATGCCTTCCAATGATTTCAGTGTTACAGGTATGGGATCTGTTATCAGGAAACCCATTAACTAGAAAGCTCCGAATTACAGGAAGGCTGTCTCCCAAAGACTCCTGTTTCTCTGTTATAATCCCAACTAGTGATGGGCGAATCTCCCGCGATTCGCTTCGCCGAAAAATTCTTACTTCAACTTACTTGCTGCTTTCAAAGTAAAAGCAGGGAGTTTTACTTTGAAAGCAGCAAGTAAGTTGCAGGTAAAACTTAGTCCCTTTGTAAAATAATGGAATTCTTAATGAATCAGATGAAAATTGAGAGTAGGACTGGCCAGACATGGGATGACTTTGACGTAGTTGGCCAGCTTAAATATATTGCAATATATAGACAAACAATCCCTGTTGTTTAAAGGGTAAGGCATTTTTAGTAGCTGTTTGCACAGAATGTCTCAATGTCTTAAATATATTGATAATGGGTTGAGTGCAGAGGACCTCTTGTATTTGTCTATATGTATTTTGTGGTCACAGCCTCATTGCACCCCCGCCTAATGGTTTTAAAAAGTAGTGGTGAGCACAACTTTTTCTTGTTTGTTGTAGAATTCTTAATTGATGATAATTAGAAAGTTTCTTATTTCAGTATGCTGAAGCTTATATCATATTTTTATTTTCACGATAGTTCCCCTCTAATTTAGGTACGAAGGTCCAAATTAGCGAAAGATCTGTTATCTAAAAGACCCCAGGTCCCAAGCATTCTGGATAACAGGTCCCATACCTGTACAGCACTGCTGTGATTTAGTACCTATAACAATAAATAAACCCTTCTGTTTAATAAAAGCCGTTTCACTTTTCATTCATATTCAACCATTTCAAAAGTAAAGTCAGCACATAATAAACCCAAGAAATGTCCTAATAATGCTAATTACATGGCAAGTAGAATATTCATAAAAACTAAAGATGCAAATCTGTTTCATCACTGAATTTCCTAATAAAGTTTTGGAAGTTTTGGACAAACCCCATAGAAGTCAGTAAATACCTGTTTGCGTACTCATCTATATGCTGAACCCAAATATGTTTATTAGCAGGTTATGAAAAGAGAATATAGCAGGGGTTTTATATTTAGTAAACAAAAAACTTCTCACAAATGGCCACTAGATGGAAAAAATCCAGATCCTTAAAAGGATAATGTCATGGGAAACGTTCAAAACGCATCAGTTAATAGTGCTACTCCAGCAGAATTCTGCACTGAAATCCATTTCTCAAAACAGCAAACAGATTTTTTTATTTTCAATTTTGAAATCTGACATGGGGCTAGACATAGTGTCAGTTTCCCAGCTGCCCCTGGTCATGTGACTTGTGCCAGCACTTTTGGAGGGAACTGCTTTTTTGCAGGCTGTTGTTTTTCCTTCTCAATGTAACTGAATGGAATGCAGTGGGACATGGGTTTTTACTATCAAGTGTTGTTCTTAGATCTACCAGGCAACTTGCAGTACAGCAGTAAAGAGTGATTGAAGTTTATCAGAGCACAAGTCACATGACCAGCGGCAGCTGGGAAATTGACAATATGTCTAGCCCAATGTCAGATTTCAAAATTGAAATATTAAAAAAATCTGTTCTTTTGAGCAATGGATTTCAGTGCAGAATTCTGCTGGAGCAGCACTATTAACTGATGCATTTTGAAAAAAAAAAAAATTTCCATGACAGTATCCCTTTTATACAAAGTTTCTCATCATGCCTTGGCTACAACTTTGGTACAGGTATATAATTGTGCTTGACTACACTCTTTGGTTATGCAGGTATGGGATGCTTTATCTGGAAACCCGTTATCTAGAAAGCTCTGAATTATGGACAAGCTATCTCCCATAGACTCCATTTTATCCAAATTTATCCATAATTTTTAAACCAATTTCCTTTTTCTGTGTAAAAATAAAACAGTAGTTTGTGCTTGATCCAAACTAAGATGTAATTAATCCTTATTGGAAGCAAAACCAGCCTGTTGGGTTTATTTAATGTTTACATGATTTTCTAGTAGACTTAAGGTATGAAGGTCCAAATTACAGAAAGATCCATTATCCGGAAAAACCCAGGTCCCGGGCATTCTGGATAACAGGTCCCATACCTGTACCTTCATTAATAGTCAGAAATCTGGCTCTGTAATAAGCTGTGCACTTGCATCCAATTTACCCTACACACAGTAGACATACCTCCCAACATTCAAACAAAGGAAAGAGGGACTGGACTGAGAATCAAAATAGGCCCTGGCATTTCAGTTACACAGAGGCCCAAACAGTCCCCACCAGCCCACTAAATACTGATGTTCTATGGCACCTTATAGCAGCCCCTCTGGCATGTGCCAGAACCCACAGATTGCCAGTCTGGGCCTAGTTACAATTGTTGATTTGCTTATAATACACAAAAGCCGTGAATATCTTGTAAATGATATCCTTATAAACGGTTAGATCTGATATCATCAGTTATAAACGGTGAGTTCTGATTTCTGTCACATGACTCAGTGAAACTTGTGTATTATAATAAATAAAGTACCTCCAGTTGCAAAATATGAGGATATTAGAAGTTACCTCGGAGTTCCATGACCTTTTTATATGGTCATGAAACTCTGCGGTAATTTATAATATCCTTATATTTTACAATAGGGGGTACTTTATTCACTATATCTCAAATTGTTACAAATGTATCCAAGTGCAGCTGCTGAGTGTTCTGGGCTCTCTGCCAAAAGCCTCTTATTTTAATTACATTTCTGAAACTTTGTATCTTTTTCTGGCGTCAGTGCAGGAGATCAAAGAGAAAATCTGGACATTTCAGTAAGAAACCCGGGGCTGTGGGCTGAGCTGTCAAAATTGGAACTGCCTGCAGAAAATGGGAGTTTGGAGGTATTTATATGACATTAGGGGTCATACTTTGAGATCAAATGCAAATGCAAGAGCACTAGAGGGTGCAAAATGCCTCCCCTTGTCTGACCCTTGTGAATACAGTGTGGATGCACACAGGTTGTGCTGTATTCATGGGGTGAGAACAATCTCTTTGCTCCATTTTGGAACATTGCTACAAGTCTGCAAAGTGCAAAAAACATGGCAGCTTGCACATGCTTTTTGCACTGTATCCCACACTTAGTAACTCAGTAAGTAAATCAGTAAGTAATGAGTGGGATTCTAGGGGGGAGGGGGGTGCTGTTTAAAGGAGAACTAAACCCTAAAAATGAATATGGGTAAAAATGCCATATTTTATATAGTGAACTTATTGCACCAGCCTAAAGTTTTAGCTTGTCAATAGCAGCAATGATCCAGGACTTCAAACTTGTCACAGGGGGTCACCATCTTGGAAAGTGTCTGTGACACTCACATGCTCAGTGGGCTCTGAGCAGCTGTTGAGAAGCTAAGCTTAGGGGTCGTCACTAATTATCCAGCAGAAAATGAGGTTGGTCTGTAATATAAGCTGATGCTACAGGGATGATTATTAAATTCTGATGCTAATTGCACTGGTTTCTGTGCTGCCATGTACTAATTATCTGTATTAATGACTAATCAGCCTTATATTGTGACTATATTTCTATGTGTACTGTATATTGTGAGTGGGTCCCTAAGCTCAGTAAGTGACAGCAGCACAGAGCATGTGAATCAGTGAATCAGAAAAGAAGATGGGGAGCTACTGGGGCATCTACTGGGGAGACACAGATCTTTACTGCTAAAGGGCTGTGGTTGCCTTGGGCTGGTACAGAAACATAAAACATCATGTACAACATTTATACCTACTTCTTTAGTTTAACTTTCCTTGTCCTTTAATTACAGCTGGAGGGTTACATTTGCACTGGATGACATACTATGAATCCTCCCATGCAGGACATTTGTTTTCTATTTGGCAACTTACCTCTTGAGGAGGCACAGCAAATGAGACCGTTCGCAGATCTACTATCCTGATGGTATCGGCACAAGGCAAAACCCAGAAAACCCCTGCAGACAAGGAAACATAAACAAACAATATAGTAGTTCTGGAATACATATTAGAGAGGGCTATTGTATTCCAATAACAATGAGCTAATCTAGCAACAGGGCTAATGTTACAGCTCTCATTCCCATTAAGGGCTTCTGGTTTCAAGTGAGGTGCTGAACACTGCATTTAATTCTATACCCAGACAATGAGCAGGATATACTATCTGTCAGTCAGTCACCCTTGGGTGCCAAGTGACTCCCATCACTGGATATTCCATGTCATGGCTTTCACACTGCTATGACTTACTCTTGACAATGGGACTGTTGCAATAACTAAGCCATGAAAAATATAACATGTAACAGAAATAACCAGTGAAGGAATTTTATCTTGATATTTTTTTTTAATAAAAAGGAAGTCAAGGATTTCCAGGAATCGTCAACACAAGAGAATGCACTCAAATTTGATACAGTGTATTGAAAATTGGGAGTTTTCGAAATAGGAGACTTAAGGTGGCCATACACGAAGAGATCCGCTCGTTTGGCGATGTTGACAAACGAGCGGATCTCTCCCCGATATGCCCACCTTGAGGTGGGCGATATCGGGCTGATCCGATCGTGGGCCCTAGGGCCCAACGTTCGGATCAGTATGGGCGGTCGGATCGCGGGACCGCATCAACGAACAGATGCAGCCGCGATCCGACGGGATTTTTAAACCTGCCCGATCGACGTCTGGCCGACTTTCGGCCAGATATCGATCGGGAAAGCCCATCGGAGGGCCCCCCACACGGGCAGATAAGCTGCCGACACAGTCTGTCGGCAGCTTTTATCTGCCCGTGTATGGCCACCTTTAAAGGGCACCTATTGCTAAAAAATGTTACCCCCAACCAAAGGTGCAGGCTGATAGAGCCCGTATTTCGGTTGGGGGTACCAGTAGTTTTTTTTTATAAAAAAAAATGCCCGCCACCAGCCGCCATGACAGTGGATGCGCATGTGCATTTATGCGAGTGTGACATCACGCACATAGTGAAAAGCGGACACGATTTGGGGACGCTTTTCTTTATCCACAAGCCCATCCACTGTCATAGCAGTTCGCACCGGGAACTCCCTCCCGGCGTGAGTTTGCCTTCGCTGGCGGGGGGCTTTTAAAAAAAAAAAAAAAAAAAGTACTGGTACTCCCAACCGGTATCCAGGCTCTATCAGCCCGCACCTTTGGTTGGGGGTAACTTTTTTTTAGTGATAGGTGGCCTTTAAAGTGATACTGACACTAAAAAATGAATTTTAACATATGAGTGTACATTTAGGGGCAGATTTACTAAGGGTCAAATCATCAAGGGATTTTAGCTCTTGAATTTGAAAGGCGAATACTTGGCAAATAAATATTTGCCAAAATCGAATAAAATATTTGTCGGTTTTGAGCCAGAATTGTACGGTCAAACGATTCTACGAAAAGTGGCAGAAAAAAAGCTTGAATATTCACCAAAATCGTACGAATAGAGGGTGTTCGATCATACAACTGAAATTCGGCAAAAGACAGAGAAAAAAACCTATGGGGGATGCAATTCGGTAGGTAGTCGAATAAAGATTTAAAGGGCAAGTTCTTCGACTGGCGATTAGTCATGTGCTCGAATATATATTTATTCGATGCACCCAAATATTCTATATTCGATGGCCTATTCGAATAGTCGCACAATCGAATTGAGACTATTCAAGACTATTCGCACAAATATTTGAATATCCTTCATACGAATTTAGTAAATCTGACCCTAAATGTTACCTGTAGGTCATGTTGATCATTTTTTATGAGAGGTTTGTTTTTGTATAAATTGTTAGTTGAAGTTCCTAAGCCTGACTCTCTGACACTCTGACTTTGCCAACCTGACTGTCCCATCTCAGCCTGTTAGTTACAGTATCTAATGCTAACGGACTCCTGCTGCACAAATATGGCAGCCCCCTCATACAGGAACATGGGGGATCAGACAGGTAATGTAAAAGCATCATGCAAATACTTTATGGCAAAGTTAGAAGTAGCTTTCAAAGCCAGTTATTATAATAGAGGTAAAAAAGAGTTTAATTTCAGGTGTCAGTATCTCTTTAAGGTGGCCATGCTCTGAGAGATTGCCCAACGGACGTATCTCTCCCCGATGTGCCCACCTTGAGGTGGGAGATATCGGGCTGACCCGATCGTGGGCCCTAGGGCCCAACGATCAGATCAGAGCAGAGCAGATACAGGCGGTCGGATTGCATCAACAAACAGATGCGGCCACGATCCAATGGGATTCTTAGTCCCATCTGGCCAACTTTCATCCAGATATCGATCAGGGAAGCCCATCGGAGGGCCCCATATATGGGCCAATAAGCTGCTGACAGACTTTTATCACCCCATGTATGGCCACTTTTAAAGGGGTTGTTCACTTTCCAAACACTTTTTTCAGTTCAGTTGTTTTCAGATTGTTCCCCAGAAATAAAGACTTTTTTCAATTACTTTTCAAATACATTTTTTCCAAAATCTACGTTTAAAGTTGAATGTTGGTGTTTGAGTCTGGCAGCTCAGTAATTCAGGTGCAGACTCTAAACTGATACAATTTTGCAACATTTAATTGATACATTTCTCAGTAGCATCTCTGGAGTATTAGCAACTATTGTATCAATTCTAACAGCTGCCTGTAATGAAACCCAGAGATTCTGCTCAGCAGGGACAAAGATAACAAATGTATCCATTAAATGTATTGGTTTAGATTAGTTTGGGGGGGGGGGGTCGGCGACCCCCTCCGCCAGAGCTGCTTTAGGTGAAAAAGTACACTTTAAACTTCAATATTAGAAAAACGCCCACAAATAGAAAATCGAAAGTAATTGAAAAAAGTTGATATTTATGGTGATCTATCTGAAAACAACTAGCTGTTTGAAGGTGAACAATCCCTTTAAGCAAACTCTACCGATTTAATACAGTACAACATTTTCTACCCTTGGTAAGTCTTATTGGTCACAACGTTATAATGATTGGATTAAAAATTACCTGCAATTGGTACAAAGCACAGTGATAAAATAGGTGCTACCACACGTGAGGCTTACAAAAGCAACCAATTAAAGGATAAATAAACCTTTAAAATAAGTGAATGAAAAATTGATGAGGGTGCTATTCCAAATACTTTGGCAATGTACATTCATTGTAAAGATATGAAGGGATACATGTGCTGTTAATATGAATTAATATGGGCTGCTTTGATGCTCTTCTGGTTATGAAAGATTTGAGAAAGGTTTCTATTTTTTTTTCCTAACCAGAAGATAATCAAAGTAGCCGCTTTCTTTCTCCTGTCAACTCGACTACTTGGTGGTTAGAATGGCCAGAAAATGAACAGCAGGTGGCGCTGTTGTTACAAAATTCAGTTCTGTTAACAGTACAAGTATCCTTTAATATCTTGAAATTAAAAATAAATACATAATGAATGGACATTGCAAAAGTATTTAGAATAGCACCCTCATCAATTTTACATTCAATTATTTTAAAGGTTTACTAATCCTTTAACAATCAGTGCTAGCAGTCGACTACAAGTTAGAAAATGAAAGCAAAAAGCTGATTGGTTACAATTGGCAAGTGGCTTTGTGCAATTTTGGCACCCGTGTTTGTAAATAAGCCTTGCAGTATTAAACTTCCCATTATATTAATACGGGTATGGGATCCTTTATACAGAATCCTGTTTTCCAAAAAGATCGGAATTACAGGAATGCCATCCGCTAAAGACTCTATTTTATGAAAAATAATAAAAAAAAATGAACAGTAGCTTGTTCAGACTAAGATATACAGAAAACAAGCCTGTTGGGTTTGTTTAATGACTTATGGCATGGTGATTCAAATTGTGGCAAGAGCTTTTATCCAGAAACCCAGATCTCTATAATTCTGGATAACAGGTCCTGTACCTGCATTAGTTTTGCACAACCCACATTTACTACACAGTACGATTCTCACACCTTCCAGCTCCAGTCCGTTCCACTTATAAATAGTGCTACAGCGCACAATCACAGTGCTACAGCACACAAAATGAATGTTCTTTGGAAGGTGATTCTTGCCTGATAACACAAACTGCCACATTTGTGCTCAAAAGCACTTGAGTGGGCACTTTCAAGAGTCCATCATGGTGCAATGGAGGGATCAGTTTCAGCACAGAAATAGCACAGCAGCCTATAATGCCAGAAACACTCTATATCACATGCCTTTGGGGTATTTTGGATAGTGCCATAAACTAAATTTTACATGCGCCTAATGGGCCATAAACTGCATCTCTGTTCTAGTATCCAGAAACCCATTATCCAGAAAGCTCCGAATAACAGAAAGGCCATCTCCCATAGACTCCATTTTATCCAAATAATCACATTTTTGAAAAATTATTTCCTTTTTCTCTGTAATAATAATAAGAGTAGCTTGTACTTGATCCCAACTAAGATATAATTAATCCTTACTGGAAGCAAAACCAGCCTATTGGGTTTATTTAAAGGGATACTTTCATGGGAAAAAAAATGTTTTTTTTCAAAATGCATCAGTTAATAGTGCTACTCCAGCAGAATTCTGCACTGAAATCAATTTCTCAAAAGAGCAAACATTTTTTCATATTTCATTTTGAAATCTGACATAGGGCTAGACATATTCTCAATTTCGTAGCTGCCCCAAGTCATGTGACTTGTGCTCTGATAAACTTCAATCACTCTTTACTGCTGTACTGCAAGTTGGAGTGATATCACTCCCCCCTTCCCCCCCCCCAGCAGCCTAACAACAGAACAATGGGAAGGTAAACAGATAACAGCTCCCTAACACAAGATAACAGCTGCCTGGTAGATCTAAGAACAGCACTCAATAGTAAAAACTCATGTACCACTGTGACTCCTGAGAAGTAAAAACAACAGCCTGCCAGAAAGCAGTTCCCTCTTAAAGTGCTGGCACAAGTCACATGGCTTGGGACAGCTGGGAAATTGACAATATGTCTAGCCACATGTCAGATTTCAAAACTGAATATAAATAAATCTGTTTGCTCTTTGGAGAAAAGGATTTCAGTGCAGAAGTCTACTGGAGCAGCACTATTAACTGATGCATTTGGAAAAAACAAAATTCCCATGACAGTATCCCTTAAAAGTTTATATTGTTTTCTAGTAGACCGAAGGTTTGAAGATCCAAAATTACTGAAAGATATACCCCCAGTCCCAAGCATTCTGGATAACGGTCCAATACCTGTTATTTGTGTTAACCACTGGTGTTGTGTCATATTAGGTCATGTAAAGCCAGCCATGAGTATACTGTACAAGCCTAGTGTAGAGGGATCGCAGAAGCGGAGCTGTACTTGGCAGCTATCACATTCATTATTTATGTTAGCACTTATTACAGTTTATTCAGTCATCCTTTGCAATGTCTTCTTGTTAAGCTCACCTTTAAATATTCATACATACTGAAGGTCGGCTGCTATATGGCAATACGGGTATCCAGGATAGGATTTTTTAACAGTTAAAAACAGTTCTGGTGTGGTCTATATTGTGCTTTCAATACTTCCTGTTATGTATGCATGGGATCCATTATCTGGAAGCCTGTTATTCAGAGAGGCCATCTCCCTCAGACTCCATTTTATCCAAATAATCCAATTGTTTAAAAATTTATTTTTTCTCTGTAATAATAAGACAGTAGTTTGTACTTGATCCAAACTAAGATATAATTAATCCTTATTGGAAGTAAAACCAGCCTATTGGGTTTATGTAATGGAAAGTTAAACTAAAGAAGTAGGTAGAAATGTTGTACATGATGTTTAGTGCTTGTGTACCAGCCCAAGGCAACCACAGCCCTTTAGCAGTAAAGATCTGTGTCTCCCCAGTAGATGCCCCAGTAGCTCCCCATCTTCTTTTCTGATTCACTGATTCACTGATTCACATGCTCTGTGCTGCTGTCACTTACTGAGCTTAGGGACCCACTCACAATATACAGTACTCATAGAATAGAAATATAGTCACAATATTAGGCTGATTAGTCATTAATACACAGTAACGGAACTAGGTGGGGGCGGGCCCTGGTGCGGGCCGTGCGGCTGGGCCCCCCCCACCCTAGTCTGTGTTTGATTGATGCGCGAGACTGCTGGGGGGGCCCTGCGGGGGTGTGGGCCCTGGCCCAGTTGCACCCCCTGCTCCCCCGGTAGTTACGCCCCTGTTAATACAAATAATTACTGCATGGCAGCACAGAAACCAGTGCAATTAGCATCAGAATTTAATAATCAGCCCTGTAGCATCAGCTTAAATTACAGACCAACCTCATTTTCTGCTTGATAATTAGTGACAACCCCTAAGCTTAGCTTCTCAACAGCTGATCAGAGCCCACTGAGCATGTGAGTGTCACAGACACTTTCCAAGATGGTGACCCCCTGTGACAAGTTGGAAGTCCGGGATCATTTCTGCTATTGACAAGCTGAAACTTTAGGCTGGTTCAATGTATAAAATATGGCACTTTTAGCCCTATTCCATATTGTCATGGGAAAATGTGTTTTTTTCCCAAACACATCAGTTAATAGTGCTGCTCCAGCGGAATTCTGCACTGACATCTGTTTCTCAATAGAGCAAACAGATTTTTCTATATTTCATTTTGAAATCTGACAGTGAGCTGGACATATTGTCAGTTTCCCAGCTGCCCCCAGTCATGTGACTTGTGCTCTAATAGACTTCAGTCACTCTTAGGGTTGCCACCTTTTCTTGAAAAAAATACCAGCCTTCCTATATATTTATCTTTTTTTCCTATTAATAACATTGGGATCAACCATCAAAAATACCAGCTAGGCAGGTAACATACTGGACAGGTGGCAACCGTAGTCACTCTTTACTGCTGTACTGCAAGTTGGAGTGATATCACCCCCCTCTCCTCTGCACCCCAGCAGCCTAACAACAGAACAATGGGAAGGAAACCAGATAGCAGCTCCCTAACACAAGATAACAGCTGCCTGGTAGATCTAAGAACAGCACTCAATAGTAAAAATCCATGTCCCACTGAAACACATTCAGTTATATTGAGTAGGAGAAATAACAGCCTGCCAGAAAGCAGTTTCATAGTGCAGCACTGGCTCTTTCTGAAAGCACATGACCAGGCAAAATGACCTGAGAAGGCTGCCTACACACCAAAGAAAATACACTTGATCCAGGAATTACATTTTTTATGGTAGAGTGAATTATTCGCAGTGTAAACAGTGTAATTTAGAAATAAAAACTACACCATAAAAATTATGACAGAATCCCTTTCAGGTATGAAGATTCAAATTACAGAAAGATCCATTATACAGAAAACCCCATGTGCAGAGCATTCTGGTAACAGATCCCAAGTATCATGTCATACTTTCAAAAACATGAATTTTACAGTGTCAAATAATAATGTATAATAAACCTGGTCCTTTTGCTCCACTTCTGACTCGGCCCAGTCGAAAAATCACAGCCCGTTCATATTCCCGAACCAGCTAGAAATATGAAACGACAGATAAATAATGACTTAGTCATTGATTTGGACTTAACTGTTAAATAAAACATGAAAGATTCAGGGTCAGATTTACTAAATTCATTCTGGATTCGAAATTTTATCAAATTTTCAAAAAGATTAGAATTTTATTTTTTAAAATATTTTTGAAGGCCTCTTCGACCATCGAATTTTGAAAATTCCATCGAATCAAATGATTTGAATAATTCAAATAATTTCTATGGAATGCTCCCATAAGGTTTTTTTGATTGAATAAAAAAAATTCGATTGAATGGTTAAAATCATTCGAATCGTTCGATTGAAACGATTTAATTGTTCGATCGAATTTTTTTTATTCGATTGTTCGTTTGATCAAATTGCGGTAGAAACTTCAAATTCGATATTCAAATCTGAAGGTTTCAAATTCGACCACAATACGATTGGTCGAATTCGAGGGTAAATTCCCTCTCAAATTCGACCAATAGTAAATCTGCCCCCAAGTGTTAAGTTAAAGGAGAACTAAAGCCTTCTCACAGATTTTTTTTTTTACATTTTATCATTATTACTCTGGCCCCAGGCTTCCTTCTGAACTGCATCACTGGGAACTATCATGAGCTCACTGTGCCCATGTATCTCTGAGAGTGATGCAGAGCTGCACTCGTCTGTTGGCTGCCATCTTCCTGTGCCATGTCACTTCCACTTCCTGCTTGGTTCCCTGTGATCAACAATCAGGTGCATGTGAACTGACCATGGACCATGGGTCGACCTAGCACTTGTTCCATGGCAGCTAGCATTTTCATCTATGCTGGGGGTTTCCAGATAAGCACACATGCTGCAAATAACAAAGAACTGACCAGAAATGTAGAATCTATGATGCCAGAATTATTTATGTAGGTGCCATAGTCTCTTATTATCAAAATGATAGAAAAAGTTCAGTTCATCCATGTTACTGTAAATCAGGGCTAATGATTGGGCTGTTAACATTAAATAATTTTTATTGGTCTACTTTTGCATAAAACACAAGGGGTATGCTATGAGACATCTTACATACAGAAAGTATAATGCAGATATATTTTGGTACCCTTGCAAAAAAAAATAGTAGCTGCTTTTTTACTTAAACAATACAGAAAAATAGTAGATGAGATTAAAAAAAAACTAAGGGAAAGTAGCCTAATTGATGTGATAGCTGACCCTACATTGTAGCATGCATGCTGCAGTCTAAGCCATGGTACAAATGAAGGCAGCACTCCATTAAGAAGGCATGGCATATTTATTTGGTAGGCAGTTAAGGATACAAGGCATTTTACGTTGTGAGTGCTGATGTCACACAACATATTCAGCGGAAGTGACATCAGCGTGCTGTGAGTGTGACCACTTCTGCATTCTTCCATGGCCCCCCTGCATTCTTCCTTGGCCCCCACACCCCCTCAGCTCCGTCACTGGATTGCCAATGAGGGTTTAAAAAAACAAAACAAAAATTTAAAGATAGGCACTCCAAAACTGTGCTACCCAAGGGACAGACCATAGGGGCCTATATATAAGTATGGCCCTGGCCTTTAACCCCTTTAGGAAACAATCACCAATATCCAATCACATTGGCTCATTGAACTATTCAGGTAGGTGTTGACTGAAACTCACAGAGGTGTGAAAGTGAGATCTAGTCTGAATGGTACCATAACGACTGCATCACACCTTCACAGTTTGAGCTAACACCTACCTGAATAGTTCAATGGAACTATCATTGATCATTATGTTTTGTACCAGTAACCCCTTGCAATAACTCCTTCCAAAACCACTTATCCAGACAAGCCTTGTCTCTTGGTCGTGATCACCAGCACAGAAAGCCACCAGGTCAAGCTCAATTTCACCTACTCCCTAACTGTTCTTGGCACACAGATCAGCTCATAAACTTTCCCATCCCAAAATCTCATAAGATTTTCCATGCAAAATCTCATGGTGACATCACTGGAGTCACCAAGTAGGGATTTTTTTCAAAAAACACTAGTCAGCCATCCCTACACAAGCTCAAATACAGTAGATACATTTGTGACAGAGGATTTTTCTTTTCTTTTAATTTATCTTATAATTCTTAAGGCAACAATGTTTTGGGACACAGCCCCAAGATTTCCCCTGGGAGGAACATATACACAGTTTGCAGGGACATACTTATGTTTTTACCTTTAGGCAAAACCAGATTGAAAGCGGAAAGGTGATGATAACCAGGAGGGCAGAAAAGAAGGCCAAAACAAACCCACAGCAGTTGACATCTTGTTTTTCTAAATCTGAAATACAGGGAAAGTGCAGAGAAAGTGCAGGTTAGTAACATTTCAAGGCCTCCATTCAGAATATATTTTTGCAAAGTTATGTCACACTACTCAGCACTAGTGCTTATGGTCAGCACTGCATCTGCAATATTGCTCTTACTGTTCTCATATCTCAACATAGACTTAAAGAGGTAACTTTTTTTATGTTATACAATGGCCAATTCCAAGCAACAATTGGTCTTCATTATTATATTTTTTATATCGTTTTTTTCATCATTTGCTTTTTCCTTCTGAATCTTGTCAGCTTTCAAATGGGGGCCACTGATCCCATCTAAAAGCCAAATGCTCTGTAAAGCTACACATTTATTGTTAATGCTACTGTTTATTATTATTACTCCTTGCTGGAGAGCTGCTGAAAAAAAGCTAAATAACGCAAAAGCCACAAATACAAAAACATAAAAACAAAATGCATATTGACTCAGAATACCACTCTCTACAACATACTTAGGGGCAGATTTACTAAATTCACATGAAGAATTCGAAGGTCGGTCGAATTTGTATTAAATTTGACCTTTGAATCTTCGAATATGCAAATTAGGTAAATTCGACCATCGAATATTCGAATTCGAATGATTTGAATATTCAAATAAAATTTTATTTGAATATTCAAAAATTCGTTGGTCGAATACTTCCCCTTTAAATTTTTATTCGACCACCTACTTCGTCAGATCAAAGCTACCTAATTGGGGATCATTCACGATCGATTAAAATCGAATTTTCTATATTTGATCGATCAAATTTTCTATATTCGATCAATCGAATTGCGGTTAAAATCCTTCAAATTTCGAAGGATTTTACTTCCCAACTATTCCCCACTATTCCCTTGGTCGAATTTCGAATTTTTTTGGCATTCGAAATTCGACCAATAGCAAATCTGCCCCTAAAAGTTGACTCAGAGGTGAACAACTCCTTCAATATATATTTTAAAATGCTGTGTAACTTGCTGGTGATGATGAGTAAGATGATTCTGCTCATGGCAATATCAATAGCAACCAAGGCATTTCCACCTAATGAGAAATCACGTGTAGAATAAGAAACTGAAAATAATTTTGGTTTTCCATTGGAGATTCTGTTCTTTGTAGAGAATACGCCAATGTATCAGAAATGAGCATTGTGCAGCGTATGAGCTTTCTCCTGGCAGAGTTACCCAAGTGGCTGTTGTTGGCATGAGAAGCTGCACAATTGGGAGTCAGGAGGGAGCAGAATGATAAGCAGCTGGTGCTCGCTGCAGGCAAAATGTACACCAGCTGTCCTCCTTTATTGTGCAGCAATGGATAACTGTTTGAGGGGCTCATTATTCACAAATGCTATTTCTCTGTATAATTTTCCCATAACAACAAATGCCCCAAATTTGTCTTTTAGTTAATTTGTTTCAGAACATTTTACTGAATTTTGAGTCTTTGTTGTCTTAT
The DNA here is from genome assembly GCA_024363595.1 of Xenopus borealis. Taxonomy (NCBI): domain Eukaryota; kingdom Metazoa; phylum Chordata; class Amphibia; order Anura; family Pipidae; genus Xenopus; species Xenopus borealis. Next base: position 21,083,975 of record CM044433.1, on the reverse strand, counting down.
ATATTCAACTCTTCAAAGGTATATAGCACCGTGCAGATGGAAATAATCTAAGAAGATTTGCAGTTGGTCTCTGGATTTTGACCTATTGTCAGTCAGGAAATTAAAAATTCTTTCTGGTTGCTAGGATCAGCAATGAATTCAGCTTCTGACAACTAAACCGCCATGTAAATGCAAGTTCCTACCAGCAAATCTATTTATGCAAACTATTAGAAGATATAAGAGATCACTGAAGAAAGCAACTACAGTTGGGTTTACACAAAAATTAGAGCAATTGTTATGTAAAATATGATCAACACCAAAAGGTTATTTTATTGGGGGGCTCATTTCTCATTTGTTTGGTATGTTATCTGAATTGGCATCCTTTACTAAAAGTACAGGTATGGGACATGCTATACAAAATACTTGTTACCTGGGGTTTTCGAATAAGGGATATTTCAGTAATTTGGATTGCCATACCTTAAAAGCAGAGACACACGTGGAGATTCAGGGAGATTAGTCGTCCGGCGACTCCCTGAACTTCTATCCTGCTGGCTTGAATCTATATTGATGGTGGGATGGCACTCGGAGCTCTTCGTTTTCATAAGTCGCCCTAAGTTTCCTTGTGGGGCAACGTCTGGAGACTTCAGAAAATGAAGCACTCCGAGTTTGGGGCAGTTCAGGGAGATTAGTAGCCCAAAGAAGAGGGGATTCTCCCAGAATCTCCACTTGTGTCTCTGCCTTAAGTCTACTAAAATCATTTAAAAATTAATTAAACCCAATAGGATGGTTTTGCTTCCAATAAAGATTAATTATATCTTGGCTGGGATCATGTACAAGTTAATATTTTACAGGTATGGGATCCATTATTCGAAACGTGTCATCCAGAAAGCTCCATATTACATAAAGGTCATCTCCCCTACAGACTCCATTTTTTCCAAATAATCCAATTTAAAAAATTTCCTTTTTCTCTATAATAATAAAACAATATCTTGATCCAAACTAAGATATATTTAATCCGTATTGGAAGCAAAACCAGCCTATTGGGTTTAATTAAGGTTTACATAATTTTCTAGTAGACTTAAGGTATGAAGATCCAAATTACAGAACTATCCGTTATCTGGAAAAGCCCAGGTCCCAAGCATTATGGATAACAGGTCCCATAACGGTATTATTACAGTGAAAAGGGGAATCATGTTTTAAAGTTTTAATTATTTGATTAAGATGGAGTCTATGGGAGATGGCCTTCCTGTAATTCAGAGCTCTCTGGATAACGTTTTTAGATAATGAATCCCATGCCTGTACTTGAGTCTAAACACGTTTCTTGTACTTTTGCAGAGTTGTGGTTAGCTGTAGTAAGTCCGCCCACCTCCTGTACAAATATGGATACCTGCAGGGCAATTGTATCCAATTAGTCAAATGCTGACACATAATTGTGAGTGTTTATGGGGAAAAAGCAGAGCATTCTGAGTAAAAAATATTGTAAATTGTGTCCAAAATTGTACATTGCACACTGTGCTTGTAGTAGTAAAACCCTGTAGGGTTGAATGGGATCAGTTGTTCAACTCATAACTGAGCAACACACACAAATTATACAATTTAACTGTGTTATAATTTGTAGTCAATGTAAACAATCAGGCACAAATACATGGAACACACAACTATACAACAAAAACATATTACTGTAGACAACCTGCTAATTTATTTGCTGCCTTTCTTTATAAACCCAAGTGACCCCAATAAGGGGTAACAAAGAAGTGATACAAGTTACCAGAGTAAAATTCTGCCCGTTTCACTGAATCTCCTGATCTCCCAGGCTTCTCTTGGTGAGACTCTGGTTCCATTGCTGGTTCCACTCTGTTAATTTGATAGCATATCAGGCTGGGCTGTCCGGTTTCCACATGCATACAGACAGAGTCTTTAGGCCAAAGCGTGTGTATAAAATAAACAGCACAAAGATATCAGGAGGAACTAACAGACTTGCTAAAACTGGGTACCATCAATGCATCTGTAAAGCCCAAGTTCAAAGCAGTCAGTATGTAGCTAGCCACTCATTCCACAGGTATAAAACTGGTTGTTATATTGGCATTGTCTTGAGCTTTGTAATATGAGATCAACATGACTTTTTAAAGGTGACTGAATCATCCCACAGCAACAAACACAACCATCTCCAAAATAACTGAGCTTCATGTTTCTCTGACTGTAAGATGCTAATTAACAGACAGGCTTGTGTTGCCTAATTTCTACTGCTCTGTTTTCACGCCCTTGAGCTCCAGATGGAGCACACTTTAATGGTCCATTATATCGCAACACTGTACAAAAGAAAGTTGTGTTGTGGTGCACTGTGCGAAGACACTATATACGGCACTGTGCCAAAGACACTATAAAAGCTTGTTCTGTATGTCTGTATTTAGTAAACCATTTAGGAACACTTCTTGGTGCAAGGTGTCTCATGTATAAGCAGGCTAGATATAGGGATAGAGTGCAACCACAAAATATTTAGTAAGGTTCTGTGGCACGTGCAGGCAGTGATTGAGCAATAATCAAAGAAGAAGTGAAAAAACTCATGATCGCTAGGCATGTGAATCCACATGCAAAAACATACGGCTATCAAAAGACAGGCATCATCTTCTATTTTGATCAGGTGCAAGCAACTTGGAGTGTGCCCACAATTATGCAGGTATTATGGAAAATGCTACATTTTGGATAAAAACAACATGGTGATTTGCATCCAGAATTAACCTTGTGCATTTATATTTATAAATACCCCCCTCCAGTCCCTCAGTGGCTGTCACACTGAAAATAAATCACCATAAAAAGTGATTTGGTAGAGTGAAATCTACCTAAATGTGTTTTTGCATCAAATAAATGAAAACAATACTCTGGTCTTTTTTGCCCCTTGATCTCCTTCTTTATCTGTGGTGGGCTGAAATTAAGAAAAAAGAAAAGAAATTCCCTATAGACTGTGGAATTTTGGTAGATTTTACAGAGCTTTGGGTCATCTTCTTTTCTTGATAATCTTCAAAATGAGATAGGCGTATCAGCACATGCACAGTTGGAGACATTTTTTGTTTAGTGACAACTGTGCTTGCTCCAAAACTCACGAAAATTTGCAGAAGTGTCAGTCTCATTCTGAACATTTCCAAAGCAGCTGACAATGGCACCCGTGAACTCCGCTGGACAGAATCTGCACGGAAGTTTCAGTAAAGAATTAGGGGCATTTGCCCGGGAGGGGCAGCTAGGCTAGGGGGGAGGAGGGATGGAAGGTCTATGTAGGGTAGGGTTTTTTTTATTACGGGGATGTTTCTCCTGGAAACGGCACTCCTGGATCTCTGTAAAAATATATATCTCATTTTTATTTAAAATATATCTTTTTTTCAATAGTATGTACTAAACTGCAATGCTAAATTCAATTGCTCTGGCTGGTGCAAATTCCATTCCTCTGGCTGGTATGGGCCCACACTAAGGTTGTCACCTGGCTGGTATATTTGATGGTTGATCCCAATGTTATTAATAGGAAAAACGATAAATATATAGGAAGGCCGGTATTTTTTTCAACAAAAGGTGGCAACCCTAGCTCACACACAAACCAATGGCACGCATACATGCTAGGTGACATCAGCCAATGAATGGATAAAGCCAGGCCCGGATTTGTTGCAAAGGCCCGGGCCTAGGGTTGCCACCTTTTCTTTTAAAAATACTGGCCTTCCTATATATTTGGCTTTTTGTCCCATTAATAACATTGGGACCAGCCATCAAAAGTACCAGTCAGGCTGGTAAGAAAATGGCCAGGTGGCAACCCTACCTGGGCCTAGGGTGGCAGAAAATCAGGGGCGGCATGACGTCCATCCGCACATGTTAGTTGTGCATGCGCACATTCAAGATAAGTGCATGTGCATATTCATGTAAACACAAGGGAAGGGATGCAGAAGGGGAAAGAAAGGGAGACGGGGATGGAGGAGTGCATGGAGCAGAGACAGCCTAGGGGCACCAAATTTAGAAATCTGGGCGTGGACAGATATGTCTTTTACTCCAACACGTTTTCCTGTTTTACAGTTAGAGCTGCATTATTTCCTGTCAGGTGATCTCTGAGGGAGTAACATAAGCCATCACAAAATGGTGGCCCAAGTTAAAATATGTAAACAGGCAATAATTACTAATCTGTGTATGATAACTTTATACATTTATTTGATAGGTTGCTTGTTAAGATACATTTGTGTTCAAAACTTAAATTTCCATTAGCTGGCTGGATGTGCCAGCCTTTGTGTGAGTAAAGGTCTGGCACCTGGGCTTTGACGGCCCTATGGTTATGTTTTGCTACCTCCCCTGATAAAAACTCTCCACATGTTTGTATGTGAACCATATGCATCGTATCAATGACAAATGCAAAAAAATCAGCTGCCTGGTTGCTGGGTTTGAAGACCCTAACAACCAAGTAGTTATATTTTGCATCTCAGTTCTGGAGAAAAGTGAAAAAGGCATGCTTCAGATCTAAAATGTTGACACAGTATTTAAAGGGGTTGTTTGCCTCTGAGTTCACTTTTAGTATGATGTAGAGAGTGTAATTTCAGCAGTCTGGTTGCTTAACAACCATGCATTGATTTGAATAAGGGACTGGAATATGAATAAGAGAGGGACTTAAAAGAAAGACGAGTAATAAATACACTACCAATACATTTGTAGCAGTTCCGGACTGAGAATTAAAATAGGCCCTGGCATTACAGTTACAGGCAGCTGTTAGAGTTGATACAATAGTTGCTTATACGCCAGAGATGCTGAGAAATGTATCAATTAAACTGCACCTGAATTACTGAGCTGCCAGACAAACACCAGAGACACCAACATTCAGCTCTGAACTTAGATTTTGGAAAAACAGTAAAAATAAATAATGGAGAGTAATTGAAAAAGTCTTTATCAGTACTGGGCCAAATGGACCTGCCCCCCCCCCCCCCATCCGTGCATGCGCTGTGTGCAATGTATGCGCACTCTGCGCACACATCCCCGGAGCTCCCCCTGGAGAGATTGCAAGAGGGAGGGTAAGCGAATGACAGAGGGGAGAGAGCTCCTGCGCGGGGGGGGGGGGGAAGAGCAGGGAACATGGGGTAGGCAGAAGACAGGTACCTGCCCAGCGCCCCCCTTTGGTTGTGCCTCTTCTGCCTACCCCTAGCTCCAGCCCTGGTCTTTATTTCTAGGGAAAAATCTGAAAACAACTGAAGTAAAAACAGTGTTTGGAAGGTGAACTACAGTAGATGTACAGATAATATTGTACGAAACTAATTTACATACAATATTCGGTGTGTGTATGGTGGGAGATGAGCCAACCAATATCGGCAGAAGACTTGGATATTGCTTGGCTGATTGATCAGGCTGGCCGGAAAATTTTTATTGGATGCCTTTGAAGGCACCCAAACATCGGCCATTGTTAGTGCTGAATCATCAGATACAGGTAATTCTATTGTTTCTACCTGTATAAGGGTATAATCACACAGACTACTCCCATGCATTTTCGGCAGATCCGAAGCGCTGCACCAAAACGCAGGTGTCAAGTCGGATGTGATGGAAAACAAGGTAAAAAAATACAAATGTTGGATCTTGTCGCAGCGTTCACCACAGCATGCAGCGTTTGCATTGGACAGTTGCGTCGGGTCGGATAAACGCTGCAACACCATCCGACATTACTATTGCCTACCTTATTTTCTGTCGCATTCGATTTGACACCTGCGTTTTGGCACAGCGAGTTGGATCGGCCAAGAATGCATAGAGGTCGCCCATGTAGTTTTACCCTATCCGACAATTCAGCTCTACACGTGCATTGAAACGAACAATCTTTCTTGGAAAGAGCATTTGTTTTTAAATGGGGTTAGTGAGCCCGATTTGAAAGCTGGAACGAGTTGTAAGAAGTCATCAAATATTTCAAAAACTATTACAAATAATTAACATCAATTTTAAAGTAAACTTTAAAGGTGAACCAGTTCTGTTCTGTTCTGTTCCCCATGTTTTAGCCCTACTGATTTTCCACAGAAGTGTGTGTGTGTGTGCGTGTGTGTGTGGGGGGGGGGGGATAAACAACAGGAAAACTGTTCTTTTTCACCCCCCCCCCTCAATTTTCACATTGTGCAGGGATATAAACCTAAAGTACCACAGGAACCATAAAGAAACTAAGACACTGAAGGCATTGCTGCATATAGAAGCCAATGCAGACTGATCTGAATTGATTACAAATAAGCTAAGCAGCATGTGTTTAAAATGACGAGCATAGAATAGGTACTCTGCTGCGATACATGTATTATATAGAGAGGGGAAGAAAAAGAATCTCTGGAGCCCTGCAGGAGAGCAGCAGCCAGCAGAATAATGCTCCTGTGCTAGTTCTATTTAAGTGAGAAGCATAGGGTTAAGTCCAGAGAGGGGCGGGCCAGAGGGAGGCAAAGGGGAAATGAAATCATAGGAAGAGGGGCAGCATTAGTCTTGCTGCAGCATGAGTAGATAATGGTAATTCTAATCTCACACATCTGCCTATGCCCTGACTCGTCTACCTGCTGCCTGTGCCCTAAACAGAATCTTTTTTTGCTTAGAAATCCTCTAGCCATGCCTGTTTGCTTAGCAGTGGGAATGGTTTCAGTTATCTCATGCTGAACTGCAAATAGCAACATCTTGCTGCTGCTGGAGACTATGCAGAGTTTTAGTTCAGCAACACCTTGAGGGCTGCTGACAGGGCATTCCTGAGCTAGGAGCAGAGAGTGAACAAGGGCATATTTAGGTATTTTAACGCATCTGCTATTGCAATCTCACTACAATGTATACACCCTTCCATTGGACAGGGCTGCGGAAAATGCTGGTGCTGTAATAGCAGTTGTTTGGCCTTGGGCCTAACATAGAGGCAGTAGGATTGTAGAAATGCCTTTTAATAGTCACCGATATATGCATTTTTTTTTTATAGTTATTTAGTTTCTTTTGACTTTCGTTTTGGATTTTACTGGAAAAGCTGGAAAGGATGAAGAATGATACTGGCCATTAAACCATACTGCATGCATGGATCAACACTACTCAGGACTGGCATGATTCATTAGCACGGCTGGGGCCTGACCATGTTTAGGAGACAAGAGGAGCTGGATCGGACCCTATTCGTGAGAAATTTAGACTGCAGTGTCAACGAGGAGATTCTGTATGAACTCTTTCTTCAGGTGACTGGCATGTAGAATGGCATGAGAGGGTGGGATAGCCAGTGCCCTGAATAAGAACTGCAACTGCAAAATAAAAAAACAGCTGTGCAAACATTCCTGCTTTGCATCGCTCTTGGTTTCCACTGATTGGTTACTGTGCAGTAACCAGTGACTTGAGGGGGCCACATGGGCCATAACTTTTTGTATCTGAGATGAATGATGAGGATCAAACGAAAATGTAATGAACCGTTATGTCCCATGTGGCCCCCCTTCAATGACTGACTAACTCAGAGTTAGAGACCTGAAAAGCAGGAAGGAGTGTTCTGGCTATTGTTAGACAACCAGTCACTCCAGCCTTTATATGTTACATGTTTGCCTTACTAACTAAATTAAAAATATTTTTATTATGCCCAGCCTATCTATTTATCCAATATTTATTTTTATACTTTTTTTTATATTTTTCCTTATTTGTTAAGTGTCTAACACAGTTAATAACAATATCATCCCTTGTTTGTGGGGGTGCAGATAGGGTTGCCACCTGGCTGGTATTTTACTGGCCTGGACGGTAAAAATGATGGTTGATCCCAATGTTATTTATAGGAAAAACTAAATATATAGGATGGGCGGCATGTCCGGACTGAGAAATAAAATAGGCCCTGACATTTCAGGTATACAGAGGCTCAATCAGCCGACATAGAGGCCCAAACAGTGCCCTCCAGCCCACTAAATACTGACTTTCTATGGGACCTTATAGCAGCCCCTCTGGCATTTGCCAGAACTCACAGATTGCCAGTCTGGGCCTGAAGGGCGGTATTTTGTTCCAGAAAAAGTGGCAACCCTAGGTGCAGACAATGGTGGGGCTGTAACCAAAATACAGAGGAAGACTCTGCTTTGTGTATCAACCTTGTCCAGTGAGGAAACACTGTGCCATTGATGGGGTTTCAGCAATGAATAGACAGCCTTGGCTTTCCCTTTAGTGCCCTTTTACAGATCTTATACCCACAGGGCTAGTTTTGTCAAACTGCACTTTAATATTTGCCTTTGTCTTTCAGGCCGGGCCTCTTACCAGAGTAACTATAGCAAAAGACAAAGAAGGGAATTCGAAGGCATTTGGCTTTGTCTGCTTCAAGCACTCAGAATCTGTGCCTTATGCCAAGGCCTTACTCAATGGCATCCGATTATATGGACGGCCAATTAAAGTTCACTATCAGTTTGGTAAGTTCAAAGACCCCTCCGGGGGAGTTTTCAAAATGGTCCTTAAAGGGATACTGTCATAGGAAAATGTTTATTGTTTTTTAAATGCATCAGTTTCTCAATAGAGCAAACAGATTTTTTATATTTAATTTTCAGTTCTGACATGGGCCAGCTTATTGTCCGTTTCACAGCTACCCCCAGTCATGTGATTTGTGCTCTGATAAATTTCAGTCACTCTTTACTGCTGTACTATTGTTGTAATGATTTCACCCCCCCACCCCTATTAACTCATGCGTTTTGAAAAAAACATGTTTTCCCATGACAGAATCCCTTTAAAAGTTGATTTTCTGTCTTAAAGGAAAAGTAAATGTTTTTCTTTTTCTTTCTGTAAATTTGCTCTAAACAGCCCCCCAGATTAATGTACCTTAGTCCCTGCTGCAAGTCTGCTCTGGTTTCTGTGTTATCAGCAGCTTGTTTCCCCTTCTTCCTGGTGCAGAGTGAAGCCCTTCCCCTTAGTTTACTGAGCAGTCCATTTGCTGCTGTTCCACAATAGAGAGGAAGAGGGAGCCAGTGTGTGCATTAGTAAGCTAGTTTCCCTAAGCAAAAGGTGCTGCACACACTGGTCTCTGCTATGTCATAGTATGCAAATGATCTCCTGGACTAGTCCAAGATATAAGGTCAGCTCAGTAAGCTAAGGGGCTGGGCTTCACTCTGCACCAGGAAGAAGGGGAAACAAGCTGCTGATAACACAGAAACCAGAGCAGACTTGCAGCAGGGACTAAGGTACATTAATCTGGGGGGCTGTTTAGAGCAAATTTACAGATAGAAAAAAAAAAGGTTTACTTGTTCTTTAAGGCATAGTTGATTAACTTTTAAGGTGGCCATAGACATAGAGATCCGCTCATATGGTGATGTCGCCAAACAAGCAGATCTCTCCCCAATATACACACATTGAGGTGGGCGATACCGGGCTGATCCGATCGTGGGCCCTAGAGCCCAATGATTGGATCATAATGGGAGCTATATGGGCGGTCGGGTCACGGGACCACATCAATGCACTTATGTGGCCACGATCCAGCGGGATTTTTTAACCTGTCCAATCGAGATCTGGCCGACTTTCGGCTAGATATCTAGAGATATCCCATTGGATGGCCCCACACGGGCCAATAAGCTGCCGGGGGTCTTTAGAGCCATTTCACACCAGACGATTTCTTCACGGTTTTTGCAGAGGGAGAAAACGCTGACCTGCTTCACTGGCCAATGTCTTGCCTGTGCATAGTGATGTCGGGACAAAAGAAGCAGATCAGCGGTTTCTCTACCGGTGTAGATCCTTTGGTGACATTCCTCTTTGTCATAGTTTTAGCAACTTTTCAGTTGGTCTTAATTTGCCCTTTTCTGATGCTTTCCAGCTTTTCCTCCCCCATCTTTCTATTTAGGCCCTATTCTATTTTTTTTCTAGTCTCTCTTCACACCACTGCCCAGTTGCTAGAGTAAGTTGGACCCTAGCAACCAGAGAGCTGCAAAAATTCCAAGTTGGATGGCTGCTGGAATTATTTAAAAAAAAAAAAAAAACACTCAAAAAAATGAAAACCAACTGTTAATTGTCTGAAGACATAATTTAACCGTAAACTATCCCTTTAGGTTATTTAGCAAGTTTGTTTTACTGTTTCATAGGAAGTTCTTTTTCCTCTGAAGAAACTAACACACCTCAAAGTTCAGATAATGGTTTCATCCCAAATCCTCAAGACTACGGGTAAGTGAAACATTTAAATATTAGCCAGAAATAGGTACTCGGACATGGTATTTTTAATGGCTTTACCTTTAATAGGGACCTGGAGATTCAGGGGTTGTTTATTACAGCTCCCTCCTCTCCCTCCTCTCCCTCCTCTCCCTGGAACTATTGTGTTGGTCCGGTTGCAGGCACACACAGCTTATTTTGGTAAAAAAAACGAGACCGCATTCTCATGCTGTAATCAGCTGCTTGTGCCTGCACCAAAAGTACTAACCTAAATTTCACATTTGTTCTGTAGAGCTGAGTGGAATGAGGGGGTACATTAGTCCCACTTGCTTCTCAAATGTAAGGGAGGGGGGGTAATATCTGCTTTTGCTGCTGAAAATTTTTCAATATGAAAAGCTCTTGCATCTAAACTTTCTCATGTTTCCCATTTAAATCATTTAGAACAATAGGAGATGGCTGTGAGTTCTTTTCACTGTGCCCAGAAGAAGGGGAAGTACTCGCTAGAGGCAGGTGAGTGGTAGGTTATGCTGCATATATATACTATGGGTATGCTAAACTTCATCCCTTTTTTTAAAGGAGAACTAACCCCCCTTTGAAAAAAACCCTACCCTACATAGACCCCCCTCAGCCTAGCTGCTACCCAGGGGCAAATGCCCCTAACTTTTTAGGGTGCAGATTCAGGCAATCGGCGTTCACGGGTGCCATCTTCTTATCTTCGGAAATCGTCATGATGTGAGCAGCGTATCGGTGCAGTTGGAGCAATCTTCCTGTTCATGACAACTGCACATGTGCCGAAAGTCACGGAGATTGCCTAAAGGAAGGAAGAAGACCCGAAGAGTTCCGAAGAGCCAGAAGATGGCGCCTTTAAACTCCGATGCCTGAATCTGCACCGAGGGGTAAGTAAAAAGTTAGGGGCATTTGCCTGGGGTTTCAGCTAGGCTGGGGGGGGACGGAGGGTGGGGGTCTATGTAGGGTAGAGGGGTAGGGTTTTTTTTTTTCAAAAGGGGTTTAGTTCTCCTTTAATGGTTAAGAGGATTTAAGAGATTAACTGAACCGATTTTCAACATTTTGCAGAATGAGTGCTGCAGAGAACAGATCAGATGCCTTTTCACCCATGAACATTGTGGATAACAACTATTTTCAGCAGGCATTTATGTTCTTCCAGGGGATGGTAAGAATATTTACAAGATACTATCTATATGTATAATGGGCAGAGAGGCTAATTTGCTTACATTGAAACCTCAATTTTTTTTTCAATTTTCTACTAATTTTACAGTGTTTTTTTTGTGGCCTTACCAATATATAATGCATAATGTATTTTCCTAATGTTTCATTTACCTTTTATACCATTTTTTTTCTGATCCCCCCCCAAAACATATAATGGGTGTTCTACTGTATATGGGTTGTAAATTCCACTAGTGCAGTTCAAAGTAGCAACCAATCAGAGTTTTCGTTTGTTTTATTTGTTGTAGACTGAGCTATATTGGTAAATGATCCCCATAATGAGAGAGGCGGAACCCAGTCTACCTCTGCTGATTGCAGTAGGGCATTTAACAGAAACTGTGGATAGGAGAGCTAAAGGTGATACAATTATAGCACCTTTATGTATAAACATGTCCTTCCAAATACACATTCCTGATCACATTGGAGACCCGAACCTCTCTTTTTTACCCATGAGCCACATTCAGATGTAAAAATCATTGAGGAGCAACACAAGCATGGAAAGTGTTCTTGGAATGCCAAATAAGGGCTGTGATTGGCTATTTGGTGGCCCCTATGAGGACTGACAGCCTACAGGAGGCTCTGTTTGGGAGAACACATGTTTGTTATGCAACTAAAACCAGGAATTCAAAAATAAGCACCTGCTTTTAGGCCACTGGGAACAACATCCAAGGGATTGGTGAGCAACACTGCTGAGCTCTCACTGGTTGGGGATCACTGCTGTAGATAGGGTTGCCACCCAGACGGTGTTTTACCGGCCTAGCCAGTAAACAAAAAAAGAGGGGTGTTGTGGATGCACACCTAAGGCATATTTCAAAATAATTAAAAAATACTTCAATATTTAAACCCCTGTCTAAGTACTTCAAGTAAATAAGCAAGTGCATGTCATTTTGAAAAACAGGTTTTTTTGTTACAGGGTTGTGTTCATAAAATTGATAGGCCACCATACCACGTCAAGGTAAACCCCACATGGTGGTCCCTAACTTGTTTACCTCTAATCACAATTTAAACGGTATCCAGTTAGGACCACCATGTGGGGTTTACCTTGATGTGGTATAGTGGCCTATCAATTTTATGATCATAACCTTGTAACCAGTGTCGGACTGGGGTGCCAGGGGCCCACCAGAAAACCTTAGACCATGTGCCCACTTTCCAAACTATTGTTCCTCCTCTCCTCTCTCAACTATTTTATTCTCCTAGCCCTTTATAACTACTTACTATACGCTATTCTTCCATTATTAAGCCTCTTTTTTTTCCCCATAAAGAAATAGGGTATGACAAGGAAATAGGCCAAATTGTTAGAAGCAAGAGCACCCACTGACACCTGGGCCCACCGGGAGTTTTCATGGTATCCTGGTGGGCCAGTCCGGCACTGCTTGTAACAAAAAACACAGTTTTTTTCAAAATGACATGCACTTATCAATTGGTTATTTACTTGAATTACTTAGACAGGGTTTTAAATGTTTTTTAAGTATTTTTATAGTATTTTGTAATTTGCATTAGGTGTGCATCCACACAGGCCCGGATTTGTGGAAAGGCCACCTAGGCCTGGGCCTAGGGGCTTCAGGATCTTAGGGGGCGGCATGCTGCCCAACCACACCCACATAGGTTCAGAATTGAAAATTTCCCACGTGCCAATTCCCATTGCTCCGTCCCGATGATGAAAATTTGAGCAAATAAAAGGGAGGGGACAAGGGCAACAAACAACATCGGGCCTAGGGGTGCCCACTATCTAAATCCGGCCCTGCATCCACAACCCCCCTCTTTCTAACCAGTAAACGCCTGCCAAAGCCGGAGCTGGTATTACAAATTTACCGGTAATGTAGCTGCTGGTAAATTTGTAATACCCTTAACATAACCCCTTGACCTGCCCCTAATCTGCTGTAAATTTAACAGCTTCAAGATGCCGCGACCACAGCCCCTCTTACGTCACAGCCTGTCCCATTTTGTCCCCATCCCCCCACCAGCCGCTAAAACTTTTTGGAAAAGGTGGCAACCCTAGCTGTAGACCCTCCCTTCTTTAACTGCAGACATATCTATTAGCAATTTGATATTTTACATAATTTTTTTTCTCTTGAAAAGTTAAACCAGTGTTTATCTTATGGATGGATGGGCCAGCAACCTTCCTGCTCAACGCCAGCCTTTCCTTGGAATGACTCCCACTTTTCATGGCCAAACGAATCAGAAAGTGGCTGTACTCCTGGGCCAAGTTCTATGAACTGGAACGTAAACGACTATAGTGCATACCAAAACTATGAACACCCAAATAAAAAGAGAAAGAAACAAACCCCTGAATCTACCAGTAACAGCTCAGACCCCACTGCTGGGCAGCATGGACAGAGCCTAAAACGGAGAAAGAGCAAGAAAAAGAAACGGAAGTCTTAGGTGCATTTGGGCAAAAGCAGGGAAAATGCTGAATGTTCCAGCATCAGGCGAAAGTATGGAATAGTATGTAGTGTTCATCAGTACAATGGACCAAAACTGGAATCTGATAGCACTCGTGTGGACTGTCATGTTTACAGGTGGTGCATTTTAGAATGCTTGAATAGTTGAAGGGGTGGATTACCTTTAAGCTAACGTCTAGTATATTATAGCCAATTCAAAGCAACCTTGCAATTGGTCTTGATTTGCCTTCTTCCAGCTTTCAAAAGGTGGCTACTGACCCCATCTCAAAATAAATGCTCTGTAAGGCTACAAATGTATTTCTACTTTTTGTTACTCCTCTTTCCATTCAGGCCTCTCCTATTCATATTCCAGTCTCTTATTCAAATAAGATTGCTAAAACGGCAAACTGTAGAGCTAAATAACTCAAAACCCCCCCAAAAAAAAAAAAAAAATGAGAACCAGTTGAAAATTGTCTCCGAATATCACTCTCTAAGTCATACTAAAAGTTAATTTAAAGGGGAACAACCCCTTTTAATAGGTTTGGTTAACTATGCTATGTATATATGATGCGTGATAGAAGATTCCCAGTAGAGCAATATCTGCACTAAACACGTATGTTCCATGCACTGCTGTGATATAGATATATATCAAGGACACTTTACTGGAAAGGCCACACATTTTACTGGTCTATAACAACATATGTGCAAAGCCAGTTCCTCAATAAGATGAATAAGATGAACATTTAACTACAGATTTGTTTTAGAGCTGTGGGTTGCACCAAAGACTAGTGAATTAATTGGCAGAGGTAATTTTATAGGAAGAGAGAAGAAGGGAAGAGGGTTCTGGCCCAGTGATAAAAGTAAGAAAGAAAATGTATGTTTACATTTAAATCTAAGCAGAAATAAAAAAATGTAATTGTTCTTTAGTGGCCAAGGACAGTTATGCTTGTCAAACAGATCGCAAATTTGTTCTGGATTTAGATTTGATTTGATTTTGTATTAAAGGGATAGTTCACCTTATAAGTTAACTTCTAGTATATTATAGAATGGCTAATTCTCAGCAACGTTTCCACTTGCCTTAATTTTTTGTAGTTTTCATATTATTTGCCTTTTTTCTTCCTGTTTTCTGGTGGTGCATTTTATAATGGTTGAAGGGGTGCTTTACCTTTAAGATAACGTTTAGTATATTATAGAATAGCCAATTCTATGCAACCTTTCGATTGGTCTTTTTATTATTTATTTTTCATAGTTTTGAATGATTTGCCTTCTTCTTCTCAGTTTTCAAATGGGAGTCACTGACCCCATCTAAAAAACAAAGGCTCTGAAAGGCTACAAATGTATTGTTATTACTACTTTCCATTTTCTATTCAGGCCCTCTCCATATTCCGTTCTCTCATTCAACAGTACATGGTTGCTAGGGTAGCATGGGGCCTAGCAACCAGACTGCTGAAATTGCAAACTGGAGAGCTGCTGTATTAAAAGCTAAATAACTCAAAAACCACAAATAATAAAAAAAAAATTAAAACCAATTGCAAATTGTCTCAGAACATTACTCTGCTTCATAGTAAAAGTTTATTTAAAGGTGAACAACATTTTCATATTAAGTGGTGCCCAAGCATCCAGGTGTTTATACCATTCAGGGGAGCTAGTAGGCTACTACTCTATGGGGGTGACTTATACTTTGCTGTTCGTACAGATACTCTGGGCTGACCATGCTCTTTGATATAAATTTTCAATACTCATATGCTAAGTCCGGCAGCGGGTCGGGAACGCGCAAAAACCTACGGTACCCTGCAGGTTGCGGGTAGAAGTTCCAGGTGCCGGTATAGACACGGGTCAGCAGGTTCTCAATAGTGGTTTTTACTACTTTTTTCTGATCATGTCTACTTCCGATTTACAGTGAGAGCACTTTTTGTTTCTTGATGGTCAGCGGGTCGCGGATTGGGTTACGGATAAGGTACTTGTGGGTCGGGTATGGGTCCAAGCCGGTAAAAATGCGGGTATGGGTTGGGCACGGGTTCCAAAAAATGGCCCCCTGTTTTGGAAAAGACAGATTCATTTGGATCCCATTCTATTCACCTTTTAAGCAATGAAGGATTCCAGCCTGCCAGCAGAAGACTCCCTACATACAGTGCCCTCTGTTCCTTCAATGTTGCCTGCATTTGCTTGGTTAGGAGGCACAGGGCAACTTTTATAAGCTGATTTGGCAGAAGCACGGTCTATCGGGATCATGTCCTATCAGACACCAATGTGTGAATTCTTTCCATCCAACATATATACATATAAACATAGTATGTTTAAAACAATAAATAAATAGCGCACCCTCAAAATGGGTGTATTTATCCCAATAGTGAATAACCAATGTACCAATAGTGAGTGTGAATTAAAGTAGGGATGGACCGAATACAGGATTCAGCCTTTTCCAGCAGGATTCCAATTCGGACAAATCCTTGTGTGTGGCCGAACCAAATTCTAATTTGCATATGTAAATTAGATGTGGGAAGGGAAATCAAGTGACTTTTCGTCTCAAAACAAGGAAGTAAAACATTATTTTTCCACTTTTTCCTTTCCCACTGCTAATTTGCATATGCAAATTAGGAATTCTTTCAGCCGATTCTTTCACAAAGGATTCCGGGGTTCAGATGAATTCCAAATAGTGGATTTGGTGCATCCCTAATTTAAAGAAACAGCACAGCATCAAAATATCCAAAACCAATGAGAGGTGATTCTCCCTCCACCAACCAACACTGTGAGGCAGCCTGCTCATCAGACCCACACTGGGAATCAGACAGTAACACGACTCAAAAGATGAATGGGAAACTCCACTGCTTCATTAGATGCCCAATATAAATATAAATGCCTCATAGCTCCTGTGGGATGTCACAACAATCATACATACAAAATCAGGAAATAGTATAATACGTTTATTTAAAGTGGACCTGTCACTCAGACATAAAAATAGGTATAATAAAAATCCTTTTCAAATTAAACCAGAAACCCAAGATCTTTTTGTTTTTCTTTATTAAAGCATTCATAGTTGCTGTAAACTCATTTAAAATATCTCAGCTGCCAGTCAAGTATTGCCTGCCCCTCCTCTGTGCCTTAGGCATAGGGGCAGGTAACTACTTTCACTTTCCATTCAGCACTTCCTAGATGTCTCTGCACTCCCCACATTCCCCCCACTCTCTTTATCATTTAATTGTGTAGCCAGTGCATGGGGATGCACTAGGGTTGCCACCTGGCCGGTATTTTACCGGCCTGGCCAGTATTTTTGATGGTTGATCCCAATGTTATTAATAGGAGAAAAAGATAAACATATAGGAAGGCCGGTATTTTTCTCCAGAAAAGGTGGCAACCCTAGGATGGACATCAGGTCCCCCATTCTGACGCACAAACAGAATCTGGAGATGAGTCCACAAAATGGCTCCAGCTTGTCTGCTATAATTATGAATTCCCAGGCCTAAAGAAATAAGATTCAAATAATTTATATAGTGTAATTACAGGTTTATTTTGCTTGACTAACACGGTAAAAAAGGATTTGGAATTATTTTTTAGGGTGACAGGTCCCCTTTAAAAGTTATACAATACCAAGTGGTCCACTTGCAACAATCCAGTAGATATCAAGAGACACAATTCAACTGGTTTAGAGTGGAAGGGATTCACTCCTGATGGTGCGTCCATGTCCCAGACCATATTTTCCTGCTGAATTCAATACACTTGTTGTTGCAACACAACAAATTATGAGCTGAATTTCCTGCTCTGTGTATGTGTGTGTTTTGGAAGTTCAGGCAGGAGCTGGTTTGCACAGGACTGTAATAGCACCAATTTCCTACTTTTGGAGACATTTGGAGACATTGAGAGATATGTACTTGGTAGTATAATTACTGAAGCAATATTTCTGGTTACTGCTAAAGTTAAAGGGATACTGTCATGTATTTTTCAAATCAGTTAATAGTGCTGCTCCAGCAGAATTCTGTTGGCAGCTTTTATCGGGCCATGTATGGCCACCTTTAGGGCTAGTGGTAGATTCAGGGACATTTAGTCGCTGAAGAGGCCATTAGTTGCCTGGCCACTAAATCTCCCTGAATCTACTCGTCTGCCCAAACTGCCTTCTGTGTGCCTGAATGAGGAATCATGTGCGCTAATGCACTTGCGGCACTTCGATTCCTGAAGTTGCCCTGTGTATTTGCACGGGCGATTCAGTGTAGAATTCTGCTGGAGCAGCACTATTAATTGATGCGTTTTGAAGAAAACGTTTCCCATGACAGTATCCCGTTAAGGTTCAAATGGTAAGTTCGAATGGTAAGTTCGAATTTTCTAAATCTCACTAGTTCAAATTTAAAAGCACCAACTCTAATGTAAAATCGAATGTGAGATTTATCATACCTCGACCATGGAAACAGTCCTAATTCGTATATTCACCACATAAAACCTGCCAAGTCAATGTCAGAGGTCCGTTGACCCATTTCAAATTGTTAATAGCCTTCCTGACATTTTCGTTTTTTTCAAAGGAAAAACTCGAATCGAGTTTGATTCGAATTCGATTCGAATTTTAGACATTCAAGTTTTTTCTTAAGTAAGATAACATTTGTGTTTTGAGTATATTCAGATTTATTAGAGTAAAAAAAAAATCACATAAATTTGACTTTTGATTTTGCCCCTTATTCTCGTTTGGTGATATCGGATCTCCCTGTCTATGGGCACCTTAAGTATTAGGCACGGAACGCTTCAGGCTTTGAATGAAGATTTTCTACTTTTTATATTGTTTGGGCTACTTTTTCAACTAAAAGTAAGTCTATCCCGCTTTTGTTTTTTGTTTAGTAACAAAGAACTTGCTGATTATTGTAATATAAGTGAGTGGAAGAGCAAAGTTGAGTAAGTACAGATGATCTTGCACATTACCTTTAGAAGTGTGATGGAATATTATTTGCTCACTGGTAGAGCAACATCTTAGTGAAATGGATCTTCTCCAATGGAAGCCTCATAGGGATTGTAATAACCCAATTCCCTTTCCAGACTGTGGTCCCTACACTTTAGGAAGATGTGGGCCTGGAAGTACTAACTCCACACTACTTCTCCCAGGTGGAGCAGATGCTGCTCATGCTAAGCTGGCCTATCTATCTCACAACTCCCATGAGTGTGCTAAGACAGAAACTGCTATCCACTGCCTTTACACTGTTCCGGGGTCCTGCTCCCAACTTCTTTCCAACTTAGAATTCAATGGATGAAACTGTGCTTTACGTTCCAGGCTTCCAGAACATCCAAGCCTGATACTAGATGGAAACCAACAAGGAAGAACCATGCGTGCTGCTCCTTATATAAGCTAGAGACACAAGATCCCTGGGTGAATGAAGGGACCTCCTGAGCAGCAGAGGAATTTATCCTTTGGGTTATTTATGAAGCTTTTCTACCAGATAAATAAAATATTAGTAAAACAGTAGTTATTTCTTGATGTGTTTGTGAAAGGAAATTCTATCAGTGTGTCCCATTGTTCTCATATTGCTGGTGTTGTAAGAGTATCATGTACACACAGAAATGCCTCTATGGAGGGGAAAGGACAAACAATGCATGTAAATATAAATATCAACATTCATTTGTGCTAGTTTCACTGTATGCAGTGTGTACAATTGGGTTCTATAGAACTTCCTTGGGTAGGCCAATCAGCAGCTTCAGGCAATTTTTCACAGAAGGATACAAATGTATAATGTGTGACCATGTATAACGGTGTTGTTCTACGATGTAGAGAGTGACAATTTGAAATTGGTTTTTATTTTTTATTATTTGTGAGTTATTTAGCTTTTTATTTAGCAGCTCTGCAGTTTTCAGTTTCAGCAGTCTGGTAGCTAGGATCCAAATGACCCTAACAACCATGCATTGATTTGAACGAGAGACTGGGATATGAATAGGAGAGGGACTGAATAGAAAGATGAGTAATACAAAAGTAGCATTTGTAGCCTTTTAGAACATATGTTGTTTAGATGGGGTCAGTGACCCCCATTTGACAGCTGGAACAAAAAAGTCAGCCACCTCTGGTAAGTTTAAGAGCCGAATTTCCATTTTTTAAAAACAGCGCATGCTGCACTAGTGATGCGGCCCCTCCTCCGCCCGCTCCGACACGGAGCGGGAGGGGGGGTGGCATCGGGGCTGCTGCCTCAGGTGGCAGCAGCCCCCGAAACACCCCTAGTTGTTATAACAGTATAATTAAAGGCCATGCAAACTGCATATATTTAGGCCTGGATTTGTGGCACAAAGGTCCAGTCCTTGGGTGGCATGCTGGCCAGCTGCACCTGAACGGCTCATGGTGGCTCTCTATGGGCAGGGCTGGATTTACACTGCCGTTCGTCGCCCTTTATTCACAGATTTTCATCATCAAGACCAGAGCAATGGGGATTGGCGCATGGGAAATGTAAAATCTTATCTCTTTGGTATCCCCTGTGTTTCTGGACCAATGTGGGTGTGGCTGGGCAGAATGCCGCCCCCTAAAATCCTGCTGCCGTAGTCCCGGGCCTAGGTGGCCTTTCCACAAATCCGGGCCTGTCTATGGGGTCTAGCAGCGTAGGAGGCCTCTGTGCTTCCTTATTCTCTGCAGTCCAATGGATGCGCTTGCACATGATCGGAGGGGGGTCGATGTCCCCAACCTGCGCCTACCGACCTGTGCATAATCCTAGTGGGGGGGTGTAGGACAACCCTGGGTGCTCCTACACGGATTCCAGCCCTGCATATGTTAGTGTGATGCCCTGGCATATGCATACCAGCGCTACTAAATATGTTGGTGCTATAGATAATAATAATAAAATATAGATAGCACCATAATAATGGAGCGCATGCCAGAGCCGGGCCTGGCCAGCAAGCACATCCGCAGCAATGACCAGTGGCGTAACTATATATTACTGGACCCCACAGGAAATTATTTTTCAAGCCTTCAAAATGTCTTGACCTGTTTAACCAATATTTATTGAAACCAGGGCCAGAACTTGGGGTAGGCAGAGTAGGCGTGTGCCTAGGGTGCAAAGCTGGTGGGGTGCCAGGCAGGTCCCTGCTCTGTCGCCTACCCCATGTCCAGTCCCCTCTCACCTTGTCGTCTTGCACTTCCACGCATGTGTACCGCCGAATAGTGCTCTGCACAAGCGTCAGCTCGCACCCACGCAAGCGTCAACTGGAGAACACCAATTCGTGCATGGCCACTCTCTGCCGGTGCTGCGGCTGGCCAGGTTGCCTACTAGGGCGCTTGGCCAGTCTGGCCCAACTCTGATTAAAACATACCTCCCAACTGTCCCTTTTTTGGTGGGACAGTCCCTCTTTTGACAGCTCAACCAGCAGTCCCTCATTTGTACTGGAAAGTCCCTCTTTTCTCTGCACTGAACAGTCAGAAAAAGAAACAACGTTTCTATCTCAATTGACTTTTGGCAGAGAGCCCAGAACAGGTAACAGGTGCAAATACGATTCTTTGTAACAATTTTGAGATAAGAAAATAAGTAATTGTAACAGTTTAGATAAGGAGAAACAATTTCAAACTTTCATAACCTCCCAAATTTTGTAGCTTGAACATGGTAATTAGGGGGTGTGGCCACCAGCGGCGTTTCTGGGGCTGCAATTGTGCTCTCTGCACTAGCGGAGCCGAATTTCCAGGTTAAAACCTGGAAATTTGGCTCTTAAAGTAACAAGAGGTGGCTTTTTGCGCCCCTTGTAACTGGCTGCTCCAAGCCACCTCTAATATGAATTAGAGCCTCATGGGGCCCCTATATCTCCTGCCCCCCCGGCAGCCGCAGGGTCTGCTTCCTCTGTAGTTACACCCCTTCCAATGACATTACCATGTTTGTTTTAGAAAATTTGGCAGGTTATGAAAGTTTGCAAATATTTATCCTTTTCTTAACTGTTACAATTACTTATTTTCTTATCTCAAAATTGTTACAAAGTATCTTGGTTGCACCTGTTAGGTGTTCTGGGCTCTCTGCCAAAAGCCGATTAAGTTGGCTGTTCAGTGCAGAGAAAAGAGGGACTTTCCAGTGCAAATGAGGGACTGCGGGTTGAGCTCTCAAAAGAGGGACTGTCCCTCCAAAAAAGGGACAGTTGGGAGGTATGAATGACTCAGCACTCAGGATTTGCTTAAAAATGAAATAATCCTTTTTAGTGAGCAAAAATCAATGTTTTGTTCACAGGTTCAGACCTTTACCAAGATAGCAAATCTGTTTCCAAGTGTGCAACTCATCTACGCTCCCTGCTTATGTAATTTTTCTTAGCCCTTATCCTATTTCCCAAGTCTGTGAGAGAGAATGGATGTGTATATCCCTTTAAGCTCCAAAGCTGTCAGTGTCATGAACAACAACGCGAGTACAGTGTCCCCGCCCCAGCCTGTGATTGGCTGATCCAGGAAGGGAGGAGGGACTGGCAGTGCAGTTTTCATCAGGACTGAATGAACAGACCCGGAAGCAATGTGCACTGTGTCTTGGGCATAGCAGCGGTCAGGGTAGAGGGACTGGGATAAACAGGGTGCTCATGAGCAGCAAAAGGTGATTCCCATAGCAGCAGCAGCAGGAGGCATTTAATGCAGATCCAGTAGAGAAGCATGCACAGTTACTGCTATGTGTCCCAGAGGAGGAGGCACAGCTGAACTGTAGAGGCAAGGTGGAAAGTTAAGATCTCTTTGGTGCCACAAGCAGGAGTTGCTGCTCAGAGCAGGAGGGCACAACAGCACAATCCTGAGAGACAATGCTGAAAGCTTTCATTGGAAGCAAAATTGCCTATACACGGATCTCTAACAGCGGCAAGGTAACCCCTCTCTTGTGTTTTTCTTATAGACTGTGCCCAGCTGGTGGCAAACTACAACTCCCAGCATGCACCGCAAAGCAGCTCTTACACTGATGCCTTTGTACCCTCTGCCTGTGTAAATTACATGTGGTTTTATGGCATGCTCTCAACCTCTTTCTCATTGTGGGAATCAGCTGAGCTACAAACGCTTGAATTGGCTTACAATGGATTATG
Source organism: Xenopus borealis (assembly GCA_024363595.1). Lineage (NCBI taxonomy): Eukaryota > Metazoa > Chordata > Amphibia > Anura > Pipidae > Xenopus > Xenopus borealis. The sequence goes on along the minus strand of CM044433.1, from coordinate 21,061,320 downwards.
TACATACTTATTTCTAGTGAGGAGAAAAATAGCACTGTATAAAAGGAGATATTCACTTTTTAGCATGATGTAGAGTAGGGGTGTCCAAAAGGCAGATTGGGATCTACCAGTAGATCTTTACCTGGTGATCAGTAGGTCTCAAGACACTGTCAACAACCCTTATGTTTTATTCTTTTCATTCACATATTTATTCTGTTGCATAAGAACTAGTTCTTTTTAAATATAGTAAGAAATATAGGAATATAAATAAGTTCTGTAATATACAATGGAATTATTCAGAAGCTATCTGTTATCTACTGCGTATCCTGTGCTTGAATGGCTGCCCCCATGCCTACACAGCAGCTTGTTTATATAAACTATAGTAGTACTTATCTGTTATCTACTGTGTATCCTGTGCTTGAATGGCTGCCCCCATGACTACACAGCAGCTTGTTTATGCAAACTATAGTAGTGTCCCTGATACAAAACACACCTGTTTTACCAGTGCATGGCATCACTACATTATATTGGCATTCCTTTCAAACACTTTCATTTTTTGAAGTTTCTTTTCCTTTCCAAATTATTTTTGTACTTTAAATGTTCTTTATCCAGTTGTTTTCCCACTGATACCACTCCTTTTATTCTCATTCTATTTCTAGAAAGACAATCCGGAAAAAAATGCATCTTTGCTCAGCCGACTGACCTATTCCTGGTACAGCAGGTATGTGTGTGTGTGAGTGTGTGTGAAATGCTGTCATTTGTTCTTCATTGTGAAATTCTATTTCCAGTTCATGTCTTCTAGTCAGCAACTGGAGACTTGGCATGGGACACATTGCTTTCTGGGGGAAAACGTGCTATAATGTATTATAGGGAAAGTTGTGCTCAAAACACATTTAAAATAAAAAATTAAAGGGGTTGTTCATCTTTGAGTTAACTTCTAGTATAATATAGAGAGTGATATTCTGAGACAATTTGCAATTGGTTTTCATTATTTATTGTTTATGGTTTTTGAGTTATTTAGCTTTTTATTCAGCAGCTCTCCAGTTTGCAGTCAGCAATTTGGTTTCTAGGGTACAAATTACCCTAGCAACCCTGCATTAATTTGAATAAGAGACTGGAATATGAATAGGAGAGGGACTGAATAGAATGATAAGTAATAAAAAGTGGCAATAACAATACATTTGTAGCCTTACAGAGCATTTGTTTTAAGATGGTGTCAGTGACCCCCATTTGAAAGCTGCAAAGAAACAGAAGAAAATTGCAAATCATTAAAAAACTATGAAAAATAAATAACGAAGACCAATTGAAAAGTTTCTTAGAATTGGCCCTTCTACAGTATACTAAAAGTTAACTTGAAGGTGAACCACCCCTTTAAGCGGGAGGTTGTGACCACATTGTCTATGTGCTATAATGTATATTGCTGTGGGAGTTGGGCTGGTCATCAGTGAATACCTACCAACATTTTGAAAATAAAAAGATGGACAAAAAAAATTGTCATGTGTAGCATGTCGAAATGTTTAGAACACGCAAGTCATGTGACTTGTGCTCTGATATACTTCAGTCACTCTGCAAGTATACTTCTGTACTTCAAGTTGGAGTGATTTCACCCCCCCCCCAGCAGTCTAACAACAGAACAATGGGAAGGTAACCAGATAACAGCTGCCTGGTAGATCTAAGTCAGAACACTCATTAGCAAAAACCCATGTTCCACTGCGTTCCATTCAGTTACATTGAGAAGGAAAAACAACAGCCTGCCAGAAAGCAGTTCCCTCCTAAAGTGCTGGCACAAGTCACATGACCAGGGGCAGCTGGGAAATGGATTTCAGTGCAGAATTCTGTGGAGCATCACTATTAACTGATCTATTTTGAAAAATTACAGTATCCCTTTAAATATATATTTCAGTTTGATAAGATTCTTTAATACGCCACTTAATTTGATGTAGACTGTTGCTCAAATATTAATTTATGCTGCCAGTCCACATAGAACAACTCAGATTTCACACCCTCAAGAAATGTATCTTGCTCTCCAACTTGTTTTACATTTGAATGTGGCTTACAGGTAAAAAGAGGTCGGGGACCCCTGATCTACAGGATCAGAATCACCCAAAGACTCACAGGAAATGGGACCTACCAACAGGCCAAGAGCCAGCGAATATCTGGGTCTTTAAAGGGCTTCTTCTCCTTTAAATTAACATTTAGTATAAAGAAGAGAATGATAATCAGAGACAATTTGCAATTGGTTTTCATTTTTCATTATTTGTGTTTTTTTTTTAGTTATTTAGCTTTTTATTCAGCAGCTCTGCAGTTTGCAGTTTCAGCAATTCAGTTCCTTGGGCCCAAACGACCCTAGAAACCCATGCATTGATTTGAATAGGAGACTGAAATTTGAATAGGAGAGGGCCCAAAAAAAAGATGAGAAAAAGTAGCAGCAACTATACATTAGTAGTCATCCATAGCATTTGTTTTTTTAGATGGGGTTGATGACCCCCATTTGAAATCTGGATAGAGTCAGAAGGAGTCAAATAAACTATAGCTATAAACTATAAAAAAAAAAAATGAGGGCCAGTTGAAAAGTTGCTTACAATTAGCCATTCTATAACATGCTAAAAGGGGAATTCAACCCTGCCGGCACTAAACCCCTCCCTCCTAGGCCTCTCCCCCTCCTCCCCCCGGCCTACCTGTCCCGCAGTAGGACACATTTGCTGGTTTGTACTGCTGAGCATGCGCCCGAAGTTCAATTGGCAAACTACGTGAACCTTGAGCGCAAATACTTTGCCAATTGATCTTCGTCAACTTTCGGGTGCATGCGCAGTAGTACAAACCAGCAAATGTGTCCTACCGCGCTTGCGCAGCCAGTCGACGACGGAAGAAGACGTTGTGGCCGAAGATGGCGCCTGTGACCCAGCACGAAGGGACCTGCGCTTTGCGGTAATATACAAGTTAGGGGCAATAGCCCGGGGGGGGGGAGTAGGGGGGAGAGTCCTATGGGGAGAGGGGTTCAGCACGGTTGAATTCCCCTTTAAAAGTGAACCATTAAGTGTTAAAATGTGTCATGACTTAAAGGGATACTGTCATGGGAAATTTTTTTTTTTCAAAATCAGTTAATATGCCGCTCCAGCAGAATTCTGCACTGAAATCCATTCCTCAAAAGAGCAGACAGATTTCTTTATATTTCATTTCGAAATCTGCCGTGGGGCTAGACATATTTTCAATTTCCCAGCCGCCCCAAGTCATGTGACCCATGGCAGTATCCCTTTAAGCAATGGCTAAAATCAAACACCCCACATTGTTCAGAGCTGAATCCAAGACATGAGCACTGTGAACCATTTGCCATAATACGTGTAGCTGGTGCCTTATGGGAAATATTACTTCTCCACAGTGAAAACCACTGTGTTTAGCCCGTATATGACTGATAAGCTTGTGAGCATTAAGTAGTGTATGTACACAAAGAAGCTTTCATTGTGGCACACCCTTCCCTGTGATACCGTGTTGAATACAACAACCAAAAGGCAAGTCCTTGTTTGTTTTGCAACAAATGCAATCTGATTGCTAAACTGCCATGTGCTGCTGTTCTGCTTTTAGACTGTTTTGTAAATATATGATACACATCTAGCAATCACTAGTTTGTGAGTCATTTATTGTGGCCCCACAACACTAAGGGGGTTATTTAATGAAAATCAAATTTGGCTTTTTGGGGCAAAAACTCAAATTTTTCAAGGAAAAAAAACCCTAAAATTTTTCAAGATTTATTATATCCCGATGCTGCAAAAAGCCAGAATCTGAAAATCCGCCATTTCAGACCTATCGCGGTGTTAGAGACGCCTATCTCAATTTGAAGATATCATGGTTTGCTGTGGGTTTAGCCCGATAATCTAAAAAATTTGGGGGTTCCGGACAAAACCCAGCACTCCATATCATCATACACACCGACTTCAAGGCATACATGGAAGCACTTGTTATTGCGATCACAGTATTACTAATCTTTATACATTCCCTGCGCTGTCTGTACTAACTGACTTGACCTATTAACCCGCAGTTTCCATCAAGCTACATTTCGGGATTTTCCCGTATATATGCCGATCCACAAGTACTGCTAAGTGCCTGCCCTGCATTTGGAAACTTTCACCCCTGGCCCGGCTTTGATTCATTTTTGGATAATTAAATTTCTACAACTGGAAATAACCTGGGAGACTATTACTTTGCCGGTTGGATTATAAAGGGCTCATTTAACCCATGGGGGTATACCTGGATTGACTACACAGGACTTGCACTATTACCCTACAATTACTTATATTGTTCTAATTTCTCTATTTTTTTACCAATTATTTAGGCACCCATGGGTGAAGCATTCCCAGTGCCCATGCAGGGCTGCATGTTTTTAACCAGTTTTTAATTTTTAATTTGGCATGGTGGTGAATAAAAATTGCCTTTTATCTATGTATACTTCGTTTTGTATACTTCAATATTGTGCCGTTACTGGGTATACGGGTCGTGGTGGTTAAGTCCCATTTGCTGGTTTGGTTTAGTTTTAAGTATACATTGTATGAGGACACCCCAGAGTCCAGACCCTCTAGTATAACACTCATTTTCTAGTATCTCTACCATGCCTTATTCATTTTGTATGTAATAATGGTGTAGTTTTACAAGCTGTGCTGCTGAATGGAATATACAGTGCAGGTGCACACCCATATACCTATGGAACCTGTTAAACAGAATGCTCGGAGTGTAGGTTTTTCTGTATAAGCGGTCTTTCCTAGTGTTGCCAGTGGAGACTGGGCAGGGGGCGGGGGTTGTGATCTACCAGGGGCAGGGCTAGGATTCATCGATCCGTTATTGGCAGATCGTCATGTCAATTATGGGGAATCCTGCCCAGTTTTCCTAAGTTGGAAAACCAGGCCGGAGGGTTTGACCCGGGCAGCCCTTCAAATTACTGTCATGTCTGGGTCAAAACCGGAAAGGTGGCAACCCTAGTATTTCTGTAGAATGGATCTCCATATTTAAAGTTTATTAAAAAAAAAAATCAATTCTAAATAAACCCAACAGGATTGCTTTGCCTCCTATACTGCTTTACTAATGCAGAGAAAAAGGAAATACATTTTAAAAGTTTGAATTATTTGATTAAAATGGACATTATGGGAGACTGCCTTCCTGTAACAGGGAGCTTTCTGGATAACAGATGCTGTACCTGTAATGGCTTAGTTTAAGTAGCTATGGCTGCATTACACATTCCTCCATTGTATTTGGGAAATTCCCAGACCCTGCCGGCATGGACTCACTTTTGACCGGTTGTAAACCGGCTGTAAAACTATTCTCTAATTATTTTGTCAGTTTGGAGGCTCCTGGCCATTTTGCTTGAGGTTCTAGCAGTGATCGTCACAAGTTCTGTCCCACTAAAAGTGCTGGTTAGTAGAAAACAGGAAGTTTTAAAGGGGAACTAATCTCTAAAATGTTTTATTCTCTTTGGTGCCTGTGGGATGGTGACAAAAAAAAACCAAAAGTGATTTGCATGCTAATTCATGCCCATGTCATGATAACGAATATCTCATGAGATACACAGTGGGTTTAATACAGGGGGTGGTGTGATTTATACTTTACTGTAGAGTTATAAGATAAGCTACCAGTAATGTTAGGGTGCTGTGGACAAAAATAAAGACAATTTGGTGTTGTTATTAAAGGGATACTGTCATGGGAAAACATGTTTTTTTTCAAAATGCATCAGTTAATAGTGCTGCTCCAGTAGCATTCTGCATTGTCAATTTGACAGCTGCCCCAAGTCATGTATCGGAGCACAAGTCACATGACTTGGGGCAGCTGGGAAATTGACAATGCAGAATTCTTCTGGAGCAGCACTATTAACCGATGCATTTTGAAAAAAACATGTTTTCCCATGACAGTATCCCTTTAAACACAGCATTTATACATTATATCTGTTTGGCTATTAGTAAATGCTATTGCGACATGAATAGCACAACAATCCACATGCCCAAGAATGGTCGCCCTTCCCTCACCCTTCTGTTTGATAGATATTTAACTAGTTGTATGGAGAACGCGCAGAGAGGTGCAGGAGTATCGTTATCTTCGAGATGCCGGTACTTTGGTTCCTCAGCAAAGACAAAATGAGTCTACAAAGGAAACATGCTGCAAACATTTCAGGGAATTAATCAGAAGCATATTATACAGACTTCATCCATGCAGAGTAAAGCAGCAGAGCTCACGGGCACATCTTCCGCATATGTGGTTTTCTTCGAAAAAAGGGACGCCGACACTGAGCTATTTGGCACCTGGTATTCAATACCCAGTTGGTATCCACGCCAACTATACATGGGCCAGAAAACTCTGTAAATTGCCAACGGGAAGGAAGAGGATCTGAAGAAACAGAAGAAGTGTAAGGTGGTGCCATGAGCTCTGCTGGGCTACTCTGCATAGATTAGTCAATGTGACATTTTGGGATACTTTTTTAATAATAGACTATGTGGGGAGGAAGCATAGAGCAGGGGTCCCCAACCTTTTTTACCCATGAGCCACATTCAAAAATAAAAAGAGTTGGGGAGCAACACAGGCATGCAAAAATCTCCTGAGGTGCCAAATAAGGGCTGTGATTGGCTATTTGGTAGCCACTATGTGGACTGGCAACCAACAGGAGACTCTATTTGGCAATGCGACCTGGATTTTATACAACCAAAACTTGTCCACAAGCCTGGAAATCAAAAATAAGCATAATAAGAATTAGCTGCTTTGAGGCCACTGAGAGCAACAGCCAAGGGGTTGGAGAGCAACATGTTGCTCCCGAGCTACTGGTTGGGGATCACTGGCATAGAGGATGGACATGGAGGGTAGTGGATGGGGCTTTTCTTGTTGGGATGGTTTAGTATTCCTTTAAATATAACTCAATGCATTTCAACCATAGCATAGGGTTCTTTTCCAGGGGCACAACAACAATAGTCAGTTTCCTGATGAATGCCCCTCATGGTTGAAACCCATGAATTGTTTTGAATCAATGATTTGGAAATTTTAGGTGCCCTGTGTAGCCTCACATTGTCCATTAGGTTGGGCATTTCTCAAATGATACCCACAGTGAGCACCTTGTTTATAAAATGGAGTATATTTGGTGCCTTTTTATAACTTACTGTATATACCCCAGTCAAAGACCAGGGCAGCTCCAATATAGTCTGCAAATGTATTACAGGTATGGGATCCGTTATACTCTGATAGGTCATCCCCCATAGAGTCAATTTTGAACAAATAATAAAATTTTTTTACATTATAAATAAAATAAAACAGTACATTGTACTTGATCCAAACTAAGATCTTAATTAATCATTATATAAGGCAAAACAAACCTATTTGGTTTATTTAATGTTTACAAAGTACAGAAAGACCCCTTATCCAGCAAACCCCAGGCCCTGAGCGCTGTGCTTGAATGTGTATAGGCCTCTGCCACTGGCTTCCAACTGTTGAATAAACTTGTTTATGGTATCAATTTGCTCCTGAAATACAACAAGGTTGCTTAGCTGGATCTTTTAAAGTTAACCCACGCAAAGCCGGTGAAAAATGCAATGTTTTGGGAAGCACAGAGCAAGAACTTGAAAAGTGGATATTTGATATTTAGAGAAGCTTATTTTTGTAATTTTTTCAAATTCATCAGTAGACTAAAACTTGGCAAAAATATTAAAAAAAGAAAATATTCCTCACACCTTACAAAAGTTGTAGGTGAAATCAACTTGAATAAAAAAAATATTTTGCTTTTTTGTAGGGTTGGGGTTAGATTCCTTAAGGCACAAGGCCCACAAGATGAGAACTTCAGGAAGATTTTTTAGTTGGCTAGCTCCAAAGGAAATCCTCAGAAAATAGGATTTTCACGCCTATAATAACAGTAGGAGCTGGAATGGCTTTGTTTGTGGGCAGTGTACTCTCTGACGTTCTTCCCTGGTAGCTGTCCTGACAACACAGTTGTTCTTGGCACAAATATATTTCATGTGTGGAACCGGATGTGTTGGGAAGGTGTTGCTGTTATGTAGCAATGATTTAATGAGGTTCTCTGAGACTCCTGTGACTCACATTGCCATTTTATCCAATTAGCTTTCTATTGCCCCTGGGAGTCAGTGCCAGATTTAAATCAGGGTTTAATGATGACTTGTTGGTATTGGTGGATTGTTTTTTTATACTGTGTTGCAATGGTCTAATGCAGTGATCCCCAACCAGTGGCTCCTGAGCTGCATGTTGCTCATCAACCCCTTGGGTGTCTCTCCCGGTGGCCATAAAGCAGGTGCTTCTTTTTGAATTGAAGGCTTGGAGGCAAGTTTTGGTTGTAGAAAAATCAGTTGTCCTGCCAAACAGTGCCTCCTGTAGGGGCTACCAAATGGTCAATCACAACCTTTATTTTGCACCACCCGTGGCCATTTTCCATGCTTGTCTTGCTCCCCAACATCTGAATGTTGCTCACAGGTAAAACCGGTTGGTGACCCCATTTGATCACCCCATAAGTGACTAGCAGTGAAAGGAAAATGTTGCTCCTGACACTTTCATACTATACTTGCCAGTCTCAGAGTCGTTTTATATTTTAAACATTGACACCCCGTTATCTTAATCTCATGTAAAATATAAAATATACCCTTTTTAGTTGTATGTCACACCTCCTACTACTACTAGTAGCAGTGTGTAGGGCAAAATGCCTACTATTCAGTACAGGTAGCTTAAAAATTACATGCGAGACAGTGTAGGTCTCCTTTTGAACCCATTATTATTATTATCCATATTCTGGCATATTCTGTCAGTGGCCAGTACAGGTATGGAACCTGTTATTCAGAATGCTTGCAACCTGCTGTTTTCCATATAACCGATCTTTCTATCATACAGTTCTTTCACCTTTGTGAACTCCGCACAGGTATAGGTATGAGGCCTCCAAACATATTTCAGCAGCACTCCGATATAGTGAAAAATCAATTTATTTGAACTTTCTGGATAACAGGTCTCATACCTGTACACAAACACACACAGTAGTGCTACACAATCCTCACCGCTTTTTGTAGCGTCGGGTGCCGACTGTGACATTGTCTGCTCAGGTCCGATTCATACTCCGATATAGTGAAAATTAAATTTATTCAGGTGAAGCAATGTTTCAGGCCTAGCCAGCCCTTTATCAAGCTTGATAAAGGGCTGGCTAGGCCTGACGAAATGTTGCTTCTGATAAAGGGCTAGTTAGGCTCGAAACGTTGCCTTTGATAAAGGGATGGCTAGGCCCGAAACGTTGCTTCACCTGTTGCACGAATAAATTGAATTTTCACTATATCGAAGTATGAATCGGACCTGAGCAGACAGAGTCACAGTCGGCACCCGAAGCTACAAAAAGCGGTGAGGATTGTGTAGCACTACTGGGTGTGTTTGTGTACAGGTATGAGACCTGTTATCCAGAAAGTTCGAATACTGGGGTTTTCAAGATGACGGATCTTACCGTAATTTGGATCTTCACACCTTAAGTCTACTAGAAAATCAAACCCAATAGGCTGGTTTGGCTCCCAATAAGGATTAATTATATCTTAGTTTGGATCAAGTAAGAGCTACTATTTTATTATTACAGAGAAAAAGGAAATCAGTTTTAAAAATGTGTCTATGGGAGATGACCTTTCTGTAATTTGGAGCTCTAATAATAATAATGCATCTCATACCTGTATGTCAAGCAGACCAAGCAATCCATTTGATATAAGCTTTACTACATGCAATGGTGTAGCAGACAAGGCTTTGCTTTCCAAGATATTCTAGACTTCGTATATACAGCGTATATTTTACTGTTGTTCTGTTTTACTGCAGTATAATAACTCTTGGCTATAAGAAGCCATTGGAAAGAGAAGATCTTTTTGAACTTAACGAAAATGATTCATCTTACACTGTCATCCCAATCTTTGAGAAGAACTGGAGGAACGAAGCAGCAAGACAGGAAAAGAAGGTGAGTAAGCCATCCTACTTCCATTTTATAGGCCAGGGCTGTCCAACTGGCGACCCCCTACTTGCTGTGTTTGCTTGTGTAGGATTTAAATGGTATCACTACAGAGATTAACTGGCTAATCAGACTAATCCACTGTATTGTTCACACTAATGATCCCCCTGCATTGTTCACACTTGTAACACCTCTATTGTTCACACATAGTGATGGGTGAATTTATTCACCTGGGGCGAATTCACGTTTTTTTCTACGCCTTCAATGCTCTGCCTGTGCGCCCCCTGCTCTGCCTGAGCGTCCCCTGCTCTGCCCGTGCATCCCCTGCTCTGCCCATGCGTCCCCTGCTCTGCCCGTGAGTGCCCTACACTGCTTGTGTGCCATACTCTGCCTGTGAGGGCCATACTCTGCCTGTGCGTCCCCTGCTTTGCCTGTGCGTCCCCTGCTTTGCCTGTGCGTCCCCTGCTTTGCCCGTGCGTCCCCTGCTCTGCCCGTGCGTCCCCTGCTCTGCCCGTGCGTCCCCTGCTCTGCCCGTGCGTCCCCTGCTCTGCCCGTGCGTCCCCTGCTCTGCCCGTGCGTGCCCTACCCTGCTTGTGTGTGCCATACTCTGCCTGTGAGGGCCATACTCTGCCTGTGCATCCCCTGCTCTGCCTTTGCGTCCCCTGCTCTGCCAATGTGTCCCAGAAAAATTTTGGCCCTCAGAAGTTGGACAGCACTGTGCTAGGCTATATTTTGTCTTTAAATTGATTGCTTAATGGACCAGCATCAGGGTCCAAAGACATAAGAATAACATGAATTATCCAGGGACCGTGACATATTAAATTAATAGTGGTGCAGTTTTTCCTCCTTCCATTATGCCATCACCAGAGATCTCCATATCAGTAGATAAGTATATTGTGCTTTTCATAGTCCTTTTCCCCATACACACCCTTTTGCTGGTCTGGTAACCTATAGCAATAATCAGCAGATAACATTACTGGTCAGCTGTTTGGGGGAAAAATGGTTGCTTAGGGTTACTAGACCTGGGCAAATGTGTGTCTTATATTACATTATCCTTATTTCTCTTGTCTAGAAATATCGCCCTGACTGCTCTTTGCAGGCTGCCCATGACCTTTGCTCCTTCTCAATAACCACCTCCCATGATCAACTCCAAAAGTCATCTCTGGCTGCACCTACATTTTTGGAATTCCTTATTCATATAGACTTTCTTTTTCCAGACTTTTTAAAAAACTCCCTTACGATACAAATGTGAAAGACCTGTTTATTTACCCTGTGGCAAGATCACTGGGTCTGTGTAGGGTACATAGGTGAAACTCTTGGGCCGGCAAAAGATCAGTCTAAGTGAAATAATTTAAAAAAAAAATTGCCTTTTAGCTCATTTTTTGGATAATTTAAAGACAAGTGGTATTGAAGCTAGAATGATCTCATCACTCATACACTCATCATAAGTTAATTTTCAGTATGTTTTAGAATAGCTAATTCAATGCAAGTTTGTAATTGACCTTTATTTTTTATTATAGTTTTTGAATTATTTGCCTTCTTCTGACTCTTTCCAGCTTTCAAACAGGGGTCATTAACCCATTCTAAAAAATAAATGTTCTGTAAGGCTACAAATGTTTTGTTATTGCTACTTATTACTTTGTCTGGTCGTCTCCTATTCATATTCCAGTCTCTTATAATAAATACATGGTTGCTAGGGCAATTTGGACCCTAGCAATGAGATTGCTGAAATTGTAAGCTGGAGAGCTGCTGAATAAAATGCTAAATAATTCAAAAACCACAAATGATAAAAAATGAAAACCAATTGCAAACTGAAAGAAAGAACAAGGTCAGAGTTGTCAATGAACATGAATGATACAGAATTTGCTCAGAGCACAGAAAAGAACCACTATATTTAGTATTAGAAAGTACTTAAAAATATTGAATACTGCATTTAGTGGTTTTTAGTGGATAAGGAACTTTTCTAGCACATTACAGTTTGCTGCACAAGTGGCACTTTCTAGGGAACGCCACAGCATTCCTATGTTAAGGGAAAGATATACCCTATACAGGTATAGGATCTGTTATCGGAACCGTTATCCTGAAAGCTCTGAATTACGGGCAGGCCCTCTCCCATAGACTTTAATCAAATAATTCCGAATTTTAAAAAGTATTTCCCTTTTTCTCTGTAATAATAAAACAGTACCTTGTCCATGATCCCAACTATTTACATAATTTTCTAGTAGACTTAACGTATGAAGATCCAAATTACGGAAAGACCCCTTATCCAGAAAACCCAAGGTCCTCAACATTCTGGATAACAGGTCCCATACCTGTGTATGACTAGGAGAGACTGGCTAAAATGTAATGTTTATAAAAATAAGGGATGCACCGAATACACTATTTGGGATTTGGTAGAATCCCCGAATCCTTCATGAACGATCCGGCTGAATACCTAACCAAATCCGAATGCTAATTTACATATGCACATTAGGGACAAGAAGGGGAAAAAGTGGTGAAATTTTTTTTACTTTTGTGATGAAAAGTCACGTGATTTCCCTCCCCACCCCGAATTTGCATATGCAAATTAGGATTCAGATTCAGTTCGGCCAGACACAAGGATTCAGACGAATCCTGCTTAGAGAGGCTGAATCCCGAACCGAGTCATGGCCAAATCCCAAACCGAATCCTGGATTTGGTGCATCCCTAATAAAAATGCCCAGGATCGCCTTCAATTGGTCAGATTAAAAGAATCTGCTGATGGTGTTTGCTCCAGGCAGGCATATTAGGGAAAGGGTTTTTTTTTTTTTACCTTTTCTGGATATAAATACCTTTTTTCTCTATTATTAACATTGGCATTAAGCATCATGTTTCTGGACAGATCAGTAAACTACTGGCCAGGTGGACAAAATGCTTGGAATCTCTCCATGTGCCATCGCTGTATCTATTTAATATTTTCTGTACACCAGGGAACCCTGAGCTTTTTCACCCGTTGGCAACATTCACATGTAAAAAGAGTCGGGGAGCAACACAAGCATGAAACGTGCACCTGGGTGGTGCCAAGTAAGGGTTGTGATTGACTATTGGTGGCCCTATGTGGACTGGCAGGCTCTGTTTGGCCTGGAATTCAAAAATAAGCTCCTGCTTTGAGGCCACTGGGAGCAACATCCAAGGGGTTGAAGAGCAACATGTTGCTCACGAGCTACTGGTTGGGGATCACTCATTATTTGTACAGCAGTGGTTTGTAGGTGTAGAGTCTGCACTTACAAATCATTGTTGTCCAAATAATGAGTGATGGAGATATGAGACAAATGAACTTTTTCACTGTTTGTGTCAAAACCTATAGTTCTTTTCAGGCCCAGATTTGTAGGAAGGCAACAAATGTCCAGGCCTAGGGTAGAGTCCTGTTCGGGTCCGTTTTTTGCAACCCGGACCTGCAACCCACATTCTTACCCGCCTGGACCCGCTACCCGACCCACAAGTACCTTATCCTCAACCCGGACCCGCTGGCCATCAAGAATCAGGAAGTGCTGTCATCGTAACTGGAAATGACAATCGGAAGTAGGTCTGATCAGAAAAAATTAGTAAAAATCGTTATTGTGAAGACCCACAGAACCGCCGATTTGCGTCTATACTCACACCCGGAACTTCAATCCACAACCCGCATGGTACCTGCAGGTTTTTGCGGGGTAACTGCAAGTACCCGGCCCGCTGCAGGATTGTAGCCTAGGGCACCAGGATTTTAGGGACGGCATGCTATCCAGCAGCATCCACATTAGTTTAGGTTTTTTAAATTTCCCACGTTCAATCTTCAGTGCTCCGGACCTGACAAAAGAAATGTTTGCCATGCCCACTTGTTAAGGGGAGGGGGCAGGGCTACAAATGGCAGTGGGTAGAGTTGCCCCACATGTAAATCCTGCCTTGGTTCTATTATTCATGACTGAAACAGATTGTATTGTATTGGGGTAGTCACTGCATGGAATTAAATGATAATTTCTTACTTTGCATTTATAACAGGGCACAGGGTCCAAGAATGTATCGCTGCTGCGAGCCTTGTGGAACACGTTCAAGTCCTCACTCATCCGGGTGGCTTTCATGAAAGTGATAGCGGATATATTGGCCTTTTCAAGTCCTCAGATTTTAAAGTAGGTGTTACCCTCTTCTTTTGTTTTGGTTTGTAGAGAATTAGAATTTTTTTCAAGCTGATGTTTAGCAGTGGCTAAGCGCAAAGGAAGGCCACTCCTTTCTCCAAGTCAACTATGGATTTCCAGACAGGTGAAGGGTTAGAGCAGGAGTTCCCATACTTTACTTATGCAAGGTCTACTTTTAGCAATGTTGCCCCATTGTGATCTACATCCATAAAAGCATTGTTAGCATTCTTTTCCATGGGAAATATTACTTAAATGTTGATTTATGAGAAAATTATTATTGCAGTACAGGTATGGGACCTATTATCCAGAATGCTCGTGACCTGTGGTTTGCCGGATAATGGATCTTTCCGTAGTTTGGAATCTACTAGAAAATCATGTAAACATTACATAAACCCAATAGGCTGGTTTTGCTTCCAATAAGGATTAATTATATCTTAGCTGGGATCAAGTACAAGTTACTGTTTTATTATTACAGAGAAAAAGGAAATCGTTTTTTTTTTAAATTTGGATTATTTCATTATAATGGAGTCTATGGGAGACGGCCATTCCGTATTTCAGAGCTTTCTGGATAGCGGGTTTCCTGAGAAGGGATCCAATACCTATATTTAAAGAAGGAAAGTCTGTTTGCACTTAGAGGTGCCAAATGTTAGGCACCCCCAAGTGATTGTATTGACTTAACTGAAACTTCGGGCCGGTGCTCCTATTGGATTATACCAGTAAGCACTTAAAATTTCCAAGCGTAAACACATGCGCAGTTGAACAAAATAGACAACTTTTTAAAGTTAAAGTTCGGCTTTTTGCTCTACTGCGCATGCACAGCCGCGCAAAGAAAGAGGAAGTAGGAAGAGGATCGCTCCATGGTGTAGGTTACTATACATACTGTAGCTAATTTACAAGCTTGTGTTGGTTACTATTCATACTGTAGCTAATTTACAAGCTTGTTTAGGTTACTATTCATACTGTAGCTAATTTACAAGCTTGTGTAGGTTACTATTCATACTGTAGCTAATTTACAAGCTTGTGTAGGTTACTATTCATACTGTAGCTAATTTACAAGCTTGTGTAGGTTACTATTCATACTGTAGCTAATTTACAAGCTTGTGTAGGTTACTATTCATACTGTAGCTAATTTACAAGCTTGTGTAGGTTACTATTCATACTGTAGCTAATTTACAAGCTTGTGTAGGTTACTATTCATACTGTAGCTAATTTACAAGCTTGTGTAGGTTACTATTCATACTGTAGCTAATTTACAAGCTTGTGTAGGTTACTATTCATACTGTAGCTAATTTACAAGCTTGTGTAGGTTACTATTCATACTGTAGCTAATTTACAAGCACGTGTAGGTTACTATTCATACTGTAGCTAATTTACAAGCACATGTAGGTTACTAATCATACTGTAGCTAATTTACAAGCACATGTAGGTTACTATTCATACTGTAGCTAATTTAC
>CM044433.1:21012825-21044301 GCA_024363595.1 Xenopus borealis | reverse complement strand
TTACAAGCACATATAGGTTACTATTCATACTGTAGCTAATTTACAAGCACATGTAGGTTAAGAGATCTGATATCGAAGCCTTAAACTCCAGCATGCAGTAATGATAAACGCAATGTTTTTTTTTTTGTTTCCAGGCAAATGATAGCTTTCACTGAAAATTGGCATAAGGGTGACTATACTGGATACGCCCTTGCTTTGCTTCTCTTCTTTGTCACTATATCGCAGACGCTCGTCCTGCAACTGTACCAACGCTTTAACATGCTCACTGCTGTGAAAATGAAAACGGCCGTTACTGGACTGATTTACAGAAAGGTAGAACAAACACCGAGTACATATTATGAAATGCTGCAACAGAAAAAAAAATCTTCTTTTTTAATAGGAAACTGAAATGAAGGTTTTCATTCGTCCAGGTCATGGTATAGCTAATATAAGTAACTGGACTTGCTGAGTAATCTTTGAAAATGTCCAGTTTATATGTTTTATAATTTCCCCATTCATGTGCAGCGTCAGTGGGTTTAATTCTCTTTTCTGGAGGCTTATGCCATCACATGACTTGTATTGATCTACTTCCCAGGGATGTGATTGGCTGAGAGGGTCGGAGGAACTTTTCTTAGCTCAGCACAATTCTCTGTTAAACCTCTGCTTCGTTTTATAAGGGCATTCTGGTGACCTGTCAAAAATGTACATGAATGTAAGCATTGCTGGCGGGCAATTATTTTTTGCATATCCCCACTTATATAGTGTGGCCTGTCTAGTGTAGGTAAAGTTATGTGTCATGGGATATCTCAGAGTGGCTGGACTGGTTTGCTCAGAAATGCAGGTGCAGTGGGTTCATCAGACTGGTGGGGTTATCAGAAGAAAAAACTAGAGGGCAGATTTATTTACTTAAAGGAGAACTAAACCCATTTAAAAAAAAAAACCCTACCCCCACCCCATGTAGACCCTCCTCCCCCCAGCTGAACTGCCCCCCCCCTCAGGCAAATGCCCCTACCTCCTTACTTACCCCACGTCGGAGTTCATGGCAGCCATCTTCTTCTTCTTCGGAAATCTTCATGACTGACCGGCATTTCGGCGCATGCGCAGTTGGAGCGATTTCCCAGCTACAGACAACTGTGCATGCGCCGAAACTCACGGGAATTGCCGAAGAGCCGGAAGAAGACACGAAGATTACCAAAGAAGAAGAAAAAGTAGTAATCTCTGATGATCTGTCTGAAAACAACTAGTTGTTTGAAGGTGAACAACCCCTTTAAATTAGAAACCACTCGAGTTGTGAGTTCATTCGAGGTCTAAAAAAACTATGAAATTTCACCTTTGATAAATAACCCCCTCGGTATTTTATGCTGTTGCTTTGATTTTCATTGGCTCCTATAAATTGCTGTTACTAAGTGAAATGAAAAGCGCAAGTTGTGGCTAAGAGCAAGAAAGGGCTGTATGTACCATATTGGTACCTGAGGGCCTGAGCTTTAGGAGGTCGGCCCAGGAGCCATTTAAGCATGCTCCAAAAGTGGAAGAAAGAACTTAGAAAACTGTTCTAAACTGATACATTTCTTATCTTTGTCCCTTCCAAGCAGCATCTCTGGGTTTCATTAAAGGGGTTGTTCACCTTTAGATCGACTTTTAGTATGATGTAGAGCAGTGATCCCAACCAGTAGCTCGTGAGTAACATGTTGCTCTCCAACCCCTTGGATGTTGCTCCCAGTGGCCTCAAAGCAGGTGCTTATTTTTAAATTCCTGGTGTGGAGGCAAGTTTTGGTTGTATAAAAACCAAGTGTACTGCAAACAGAGCCTCAATTTAGGTTGAATATCCACATAGGGCTACTAAATCACAGCACTTATTTAGCACTTTATTTAGTAAATTTTTCATGCTAGTGTTGCTCTCCAACGGCCTTTTACTTCTAAATGTTGCTCACGGGTTCAAAAGGTTGGGGATCCCTGATGTAGAGTGTGATATTCATTTTTTATTATTTGCGTTTTTTGAGTTATTTAGCTTTTTATTTAGCAGCCAAAAATTGGCCAGATGTCGATGGGGCAGGGTTAAAAATCCCATTGCATTGCGGACTGTATCAGTTCATTGATGCAGTGCTACGATCCAACCTCCCATATTCCCTGCATTATGATCCGATCGTTGGGCCCTATGGCCCACGATTGGATCAGTCCGACACAGCCCACATCAGTGTGGGCATATAAGCAGTGTCGGACTGGCCCACCAGAATACCAAGAAAACTCACGGTGGGCCAAGGTGTCGGTGGGCCCTCATGCTGCTAAACATTTGGCCTATTTCATGGCAATTTCCTATTTCTATGAGAACAAAGAGGCTAAATAGATGGAATAAAGTAAAATCAACAGACTAGGAGAATAGAGGTTGATTGAGGAGATGAAGAATATTAGTACTGAGAGTGGCCCCCTGGTGTAAGGTTTTTGGGTGGGCCCCTGGTGTAAGGTTTTTGGGTGGGCCCCTGGTGTCCCAGTCCGACACTGCATATGAGGGAGAGATCCGCTTGTTCAGCAACATCGCCAAACGATCGGATCTCTCTGTGTATGGCCAGCTTTAGATGAACAGTTCAGGGGCCAGTTAATCTCTTATTATGAGCCAAAAAGCTCTTCACAAGCAATTAGATGCAAAGCGAAACCTTCTGAAAACAGAAGGTATTTACTTGGTTCTGGACAGAGGGACATAAAGGAGTGATTTGCTTGTCTCTGCCCATGATGCCTTATGGGAGAATTAAAACCCTTTTTTTTTTTATTTAGGTAGTGCTATGTGTATTGTACGAGTAAATACCTTCTGTTTTCAGAAGGCTTCATTTTGCACTAAAGTCTTATAGAAACTCTGCAGGGCCACCTTGTGGTCATTGGTATATTGACAGTCCCCCTTTAAAAGAAGTCTCTGTTCCACAAACACAAATGATAATGTTCCCGGTGATTACAGTCATTGCAGTTGGCGTACTCATCTCGGAAGAAATTCACGACAGGGGAACTGGTCAACCTGATGTCGTCTGATGCTCAGCAACTCACGGACCTGGCGGTGAACCTCAATCTTCTATGGTCGGCGCCGTTCCAGATTCTGATGGCTGTTGTGTTCCTGTGGCAGGAGCTGGGGGCTTCAGTTCTTGCCGGTGTGGCCGTGCTCATTCTAGTCATTCCAATAAATGCATACGTCGCTTCCAAAGTGAAACAGCTCAAGGTGAGAAAGTAATACCTCAATGCACACACTACATTTTAGCAGTTTTCACTTGCACTATGGGCCCTATTGTCTGCAAGATTTAGGGGAGGACAAAAACATTTTGATTATTTTTGACTGGAAAATACTGCAAGTGTTTTTTTTTTCTTATACAGAAAAGTCATTTGAAGAGTAAAGACCAACGCATCAAGCTTCTGAATGAGATTTTACATGGAATAAAGGTAACTACTATGATTTGTTACAGTAACTGGTTGGTAGTGCATTGCATTATTAGCCTATAGAAATAATCAGAATGGTGAAATAGGGAGAGGAGGAATAAACTGGTGCAAAGATTTATCCAATTCTAGTAACCCACTGAAACCAGCATATACAATGTTCTTTCAAGAAACTACTGATGGGTATCTTAGGGGCACAAAAGCAGACCTCCTCTGATGAAGCGCCCAATAGCGCGAAACGCGTCAGGAGGGAGTGGCTAACACAGGTAGGCAGACAGAGAGATAACACTGCACTGTGGATGTTGTAAAAAAGATGTGTTTGTAATTTTATTTTTTGCTGAGATTGCACAAATAAATGTTTTTTAGTATGAAGCTGTACATATTTGAAAGTTATTTATAGTCATAATATGTGGACCTAGGTACAGCTTCTACTGTTGGAAGACAGCGGTTTGCCCGACCAAATATTTAATTATATTTAATACTAAGCACAAAAGCATACCCCTTGGTATATTTTGGACTTGTGGCACAGACATTATTTCACTCATTACCTTGCGGTTGCGCTGGTGGGGGCAAAGCATTCCTCTCCAAATGTGCCTTGCCCAGTATGTCACCCATGAATTCAGTGATGCCTCTACAGAATGCGATCATGAATACAGTTCTGCCTCTACAGAATATGATCATGAAACAGTGCTGCCTCTACATAATGCTGTCATGATACAGTGTGCATCTACAGAAGGCGGTCATGAATACAGTTCTGCCTCTACAATATGCAGTTGTGAATAAAGTGCTGCCTCTGCAGAATGCAATTGTGAATACAGTGCTACCTCTATTCAATCATCTATACAGTTTTGCCTCTACACAATGTGATCTTGAATACAGTGCTGCCTCTGCAGAATATGATCATAAATACAGTGCTGCCCCTACAGATGATACCCTGCATACAGTTCTGCTTCTACAGAATTTGATCATGAATACAGTGCGGCTGCTACAGAATGTGATGATGAATAAAGTGCTGCCTCTACAGAATACTATCATTACTACAGTGCTGCATATACAGCATGCAATCATGAATACAGTGCTGCCTCTTCAGAATGTGATCATGAATACAGAGCTTTCTCTACAGAATGTGATCATAAATTCAGAGCTTCCTCTACAGAATGTGATCATGAATTCAGAGCTTCCTCTACAGAATGTGGTCATGAATACAATGCTGCCTCTACAGAATGCGATCATGAATTCATTGCTGCCTCTACAGAATGCGGTCATGAATATAGTTCTGCCTCTACAGAATGTGATCATGAATTCAGTGCTGCCTCTACAGAATTTGGTCATGAATACAGTACTGCCTCTACAGAATGTGATCATGAATACAGTGATGCCTCAACAGATTATCATGAATACAGGGCTGCCTCTACAGAATGTGATCATGAATGCAGTGCTGCCTCTACAGAAAGCGAGCATGAATTCAGTGCTGCCTGTACAGAATGTGATCATGAATTCAGTGCTGCCTCTACAGAATGTGATCATGAATACAGTTCTGCCTCTACAGAATGCAATCATGAATACAGTGTTGCCTCTACAGAATGTGCTCATGAATTCAGATTTTCAGTAGCAACATCACAGCACCATCCAAATCTTTTGTAATTATAAAAAACCCTTATTGGATTCCAGGCTAAGATCTCGAACAAACAACGTTTCAGGCCTGCATGGCCTTTTCTCAAGTTACTGAACTACTCATGGTTACACAAATTTATACTCACATAAAAGACGCCACCTATGGGCGAATGACAAGAATAGATTGATACAAAATAGAAACATAAAGTCCACATTGCCAGATACATTGTAATATATCAATAAAGTATCTACTTATTTCCTGCTGGTTATACTCATCCAAACATGGTTTTGAATGTTGTGGTATATTATCTGTAAGACAACAACAATTATCTGAGCATAACAAATAAAAATAACCATAATAAAAATCTATAGTGATGTATCCTATATACCGATAGATTTTTTATTATGGTCTGTTATTTATGAGATCTGAGCCACAAATCCAATAAAGGCTTTTTAATAATTACAAAAGATTTGGATGGTGCACAACTAGCACGTGCACCTGCTAATCAGTTTTGGGGTTTGGGTTGAGTGCTGACCAATTGTTCCAGCATGAATTCAGCACTGCCTCTTCACAATGCAGGCAACACCATATACGTGGGGAATATACAGGTCTTTGCACTTCATTTTGGAGCAAATGTGCAAAAGCATGGTGGCTACGTCAATTCTGCTGCTCTGCCCTTTGTAAAAGAAGCTCAAAGTCTTATAGGTAAATGAGCTTAAGGGCAGTTGATGGAACAATTTTTTGCAGTGGAAGAGCTAAAGATATTTACTGTATAGGATTTGCTTCTCCACTTCCCTAACAAAATGAGATGGCACTTTATGTTCTAGATAATTTCCCTCCAAGGCCTCTGAAACTGCAGAACAGAAGGGAAGATGGAATAATATCAAATTCTCAATGTTAAAGCTCCTGTCCTCCCCGTGTTATTTTAGCTGAAACAGTGATGTGGTTGTCACCAAGCACAAAGACCACAGACTCTTCCATGTAAAAGTTGGCTGATTTTGATGTTTATACATAACTACTGTGTTCACAGATATTAAAACTGTATGCGTGGGAGCCTTCGTACCAGAGGAAAGTGTCTGATATTCGAGAGAGTGAAATGGACGTACTGAAATCGTCTGGCTACCTGACCACCTTCTCTATGCTGACCTTAACTTGCATTCCGTTCCTGGTGAGCTTGCCCCAGCCTCCCCCCAACACTGCTTGGATTAAACTCTACTTCCTACATTCTACTTTACATAAGAAAGCATGTTTTTAGACAAAAATGTTTCTTAATATTAAGCCATGTCTTGTGCCGGAATTGTCTGCCACCTCGTAGATATTTAAGGGGTTTTTAATCAATACATCGGTGGATCACTATGCTTTTGATCTGCTTGGCACAGGATTACTTCAAGGGGTATTAAACATATAAGTAGAGGGGAACTAGCGCAGCATGAATGGGAGGTATTCTTCTGATTCTGGCACAGGTATCATTGTGTTTGCGCTGCATTATGTACATAATAAAGGGAGCTGCAGTTCCCAACCTTCTCAAAAATGTTACGCTAGAAAAAAAAAAATCAATCCCGCCCTCTAAACCTGTTCCGGTTATGCTTTAGGTTTCCATGGCTACCTTTGGAGTGTACTTCTTATTGGATGATACCAATTTTCTGACGGCATCCAAAGTCTTTACGACCATATCTCTATTTAATATCTTGCGACTGCCGCTCTTTGATTTACCCATGGTGATCTCCTCCGTAGTGCAGGTGAGTGTGCTTTGCTCCAAGAAGATGAACTGTTGAAAAACATTTTTTTTTTCTTTTTACATAAGAATTGTATTTCCTAAAATGTACAAATATTAGCCAAGCACTTTGACATTTATTGTAAGCCTTCTCCAGTAGAATATGAACCAGATTGCTTAGTTTATTTTAGGAAAGAAATACACCATCAAATTGCCAGTTTAACTTTTGAAGGCATCCCCATCCCACAGGCTTATAGCTGTACATGCTTAGTAGTGTAAAATCCAAAACATTTACTTTACTGTGCACAAGTCTAAAGAGGGACCCCTGAGAAAGGTAAGGTGGAGCAGCTGCATTCATTTTCAGTTTTCTGTTGTCACAAAAGGGTTTTACAAGTAATTTATTAGCATAATCAGGTCTTTGTTTTCATTTTCTAACTGGTGGTAGTAGACTGTTCAGATTAATTGTTGATTGGTTGCTACTGACTACTGCATTTTTGTAATATACTGTAGCACCTATGACCATAATCCAATCCCAGTAAATCCGTGTGGTTGGCTAACAGTGAATCGGATGCACTGCCATCCCAAACTTGGTTTAAAGGAGAAGTAAAGGCCTATTTAATTGGGGGAGTCAAAAGTTAGGCACCTTCAAGTGGTTATATAGTTATCTCACACCCGGGGCCGGTGCTGCGATCAAAAGTAAACTGCACCAGTCTGGGAGTTCTTCCAGTGAGCACCATGATCAGCTTCCTTCTTCTTCTTTCTTCAAATTTCCGGGGGCAGATGCATGCACAGTAGAACATAATCATTGACTTCTTTAAATTCTGCTTTTCGCACTACTGCACATGCCCACCCGCATGAAGAAAGAAGAAGCTGATCACTCCATGGTTATCCAGCTGTAGTTCCAACAATATATAGAACAGCAAATAAGTGCTCACTCCTAAATCCTACTTCACTTGACCTGCTTACAGGAGTATC
Source organism: Xenopus borealis (assembly GCA_024363595.1). NCBI lineage: Eukaryota > Metazoa > Chordata > Amphibia > Anura > Pipidae > Xenopus > Xenopus borealis. The sequence continues at coordinate 21,036,604 of CM044433.1, read as the reverse complement.
CAGGAGAATCTCACCCTAAACAGCCTTCAGGCTGAGCTTCCCTAGCTACTGCTGCAGGCCCCTCCAGGTTTGGGAAACTCTGTCATGCACCATATACACCATATGCTCACAATAAAACCAGTAGAAGAGGTCATAAAAATGTAGTGCTGTTTGGTTTCCTGTTGAAGTGTACAAAAAGTGTCTTTACAGGGGTGAGTGAAGACTTGCATCATTTTATTCTCTTGTTTGGTGTTTCTGAAAACAATTAAGAAAGATTTCTCATCTAATAAGGCCCCGTTATTGGATTTTCGGTTTATAATGGGCAAGTAATGCACAGTTCTAAATGAACCGGATCATTAAAAATGTAGCTGCTCACTGGCTGCTATGGGTGGGTTCCTCGACAAGACAAAACATGCTCTTAGCATCATATGACCCGAAGCCAGGGGTTTAAAGGAAAACTAAATCCCCCCTACCAAAAAATCCCCATTAACTGACTGGCATTGCCCCCTCTCCTCTCTTACTACCCGCACTGTGCATTCCAGATGCTGCGCATGTGCAGTTGGGTCAAGTCACAAATTGGCTTCAACTGCTCATGCTCAAATCCCGAAAGAATACCAAGCAGCTAAAGATGGTGCCTGCATTTTAGGGTCAGATTTTTTTATGGGAATTCTTTTTTACTAATACACAGTGCAGGAAGGGAGAGGGGGAAATACCATCTAGTTAAGGGGGGGGGTTGGAATGGTGGGATTAGTTCTCCTTTAAGATTGTAAATTGAGGTGTTTACTTTTCTTTATGCTTTCATTATGTTTGGGCGTTGTATATTCAAGACAAATCAAATGACTCGTTTTGTTTATAGACCAGAGTGTCTCTCGGCCGGTTAGAGAACTTTTTTTGCGGTGAAGAAATCAACACAGAAAACATTGAAACCAAATATAGCGGAAGTAAGTGAACACTTTCTGTTAGACATTACATTGCCATTGTGTGTTGACTGGAGATATTTTTTTATCTACTTTTATTCTCCTTTTTATAGGCCATGCTGTGGGATTTTCAGGTGCATCTTTTCAGTGGGATAGAACAGGACCTTCCATCTTGAAAGAGTAAGATATTTATATGCATCATATTGTGATTTATGCCCTACATACAGTAGAGGTGAAGCAGAGTTTGATGTTGCTTTCAAAATACAACATGGCACAGCCTATCTTCTACTGATATGAATAGCTTTCCTGTTCTACAGGTTGAGCCATAATACACTATAGTAATACACTATAATAATACACTAGAATAATACACTATAATACATCTTAATAGGGTTAAGATGAATCTTGGCACACGCTGCTGTTCCAAGGGGGACCAACCCCTAACTTTTATAATGCCAAAACCATGCAACATTTCTGGCACATGTCCCTTCTTCAGAAAAGTTATAGAATGTATGGGTGTTGGGTTTTATATATATATATATATATAATTATAAATTAAATTATGTGTAATGTTGAATTGGTTTGAAGCCCTGCAAAGCAAGAAGGGAAAGGTAATGCTCAATTTCTCCTCCACAGTTTGGAATTGAAGATTCCGGAAGGATCGTTAGTCGCTGTCGTGGGGCAAGTTGGCTCTGGAAAATCTTCTCTGCTTTCTGCCATCCTGGGGGAAATGAACACACTTGATGGAAAGGTTCAAAGAAAGGTAAGTTCATGAGCACAGATGGAATACATTAGGGTTGCTGGGCTCTTTCTTGCCAGCTGTATCACCCAAACTATGTGCATTAGTTACTAAGTATCCATTCACCCCATATCCTGTGTATTAAAGTCCTAACTGCTTTTATGAATAATATACGGATATTCATTTAGGGCTAACATGTGCCTGTATCTGTATTTAGGGTACCGTTGCCTATGTTTCCCAGCAAGCATGGATACAGAATGCTAGGTTTCAAGAAAATATCCTCTTCGGGTTGACATTCAATAAGCAGCATTATGAACGAGTCCTGGAAGCCTGTGCTTTGCTCCCTGATCTGGAGCTTCTGCCGAATGGGGATCATACTGAAATTGGAGAAAGGGTGAGACAGATTGTAATGTTCTCCCTAGAAGTATCCAAAGTCAAATATCATACTTTTTTTTTAATATAATTGTCTCTAGGTGGCTTAGATCTCCAAATCCTGAATTCTTTAAAAAATCACAGCTTTATTGTGCAATTCAGAATTTGGCTCCTGATTTCTCGGCAGGGTTTGTTTGAATCCAAGTGCTTTGCCAAACTGAATCAGAATCATGACTTTTCATCACACAACAACAGAAGTTAAAAATAATCCTGACCCATATGTAAATTAGAGTTTAGATTCGTTTCAGGATTCACTGAATCATTCATGAGGGATTTGGGATTCGGCTGAATCCCAAAATAGTGAATTTAGTGCAAATTCCAAGAGCCATTGTCACCACAAAGTTTCCAACAGTTCCTAAAGTGTGTGACCTTCCCCTTGAGATATGTGACATCAAACAAATCCATATCCTTATTGGTTGCTGAAGCAAGATAGCAGTGATCACATAGGTGCAGTAGCAATAATGCTATAACTTACAATTTTTTATTTGAATATAGGGTGTAAACCTAAGTGGTGGGCAGAAGCAGAGAGTTAGCCTGGCGAGAGCCGTTTACAGCAATGCCGACATCTTGTTACTGGACGACCCTCTTTCTGCAGTTGACGTCCACGTGGGAAAGCACTTGTTTGATAAACTCATTGGACCCAATGGATTATTAAAAAATAAGGTAATGTTACAGAATTTCTGCTATGTCACAGCACTGAATGAAGGATATTATAAACAAATATTCATGCTCTTAAATTGAAATTCTTGTGCTAAAATTCATTAATAACTACAACAGGGAATTAATCAAAAACCCAAAAACATTGCTGTTGTTATATCGAATAAAAGTAATTCTAAAACAACTGGACTTGAATAATGATTGAAGACATTTCATTACTCATCCGAGCAGCTTCTTCAGTTCAACTGGTTGGTGTGGGAAGTTTTCGGCATATAAACTCTTCCACTAATCCAATCACAACGGCACATTGTAACTGTTCAAAGACATCTGAAACTTACAGAGGTGTTGATTCTGTGTAGTTACTGTAATAGGATTGCTATTGTGTCATGCAACTCCTAGACACAGGTGTTACTTGTGAGAATTGCATGAATGGATGTGTAAGGTGTTCTGAAACCACTGGGGTACAGATGTGCGAACAGCATTGTATGTAGCAGACAGGTGGTGCTGTCGAAGGCCCCCACCTCTGTTCAGGGATGGTTACTCCACCTTGACATGAATCGCCCATTTCACGCCTCGTTCAAACCAGCGGTCTTCTCTATCCAAGATTTGGACATTGTTATGTTCAAAGGAGTGTCTTTTAGGTGTAGAAAGACAGCCCTGTAGTGTTCGTCCTCCTATGCTGAGCTATTCGCTTGCTGAGCAGTTATTTTGTCTCCCCAATGTTTAGATCTGTGCACTCCTCGCTACACTGGACTCCGTATACCACATTGCTTTCTTTCTCTTTTGGTGTTGGATCCTTTGGGTGTTCCAGTTTTTGTCTCAGTGTGTTGCTAGGTTTGAAAAACACAGGGACGTGTTGTTTGTTCAAAATCCTCCTGAGTTTCTCTGACACTCCAGCTACATATGGAATGACTATGTTTCGCTTACTTTGTGTCTCTGGGTGGTTATTTCTATTGGTGTTCTTGTTGGGCTTGGTTGTTGCGGTTTTGGCAAAGGCCTAGTCTGGGTAGCCAGGGTGATTATTGGAAGAGTTTATATGCCGAGAACTTCCCACACCACTGAGTTGAACTGAAGAAGCTGCTGAGTGGTGAAAAGTCTTCAATGATTACTCAGCAAGTCCAGTTGTTTTAGATATACCATGACCTGGATGAATGAAAAACGTCAGTCATATTGCTTTTGTTCTAAACTCTCTGGCTTTCTCATGGGTCTATATTTTCCCTTCATACCTCATGTTAATGTATCAGTCAGTGAGTTGCAATGGACTCAACTGAACTCTGTAGCAGCTATTTTAAGTAGAGATTGGCAAATTTATTTGGCTGGGGCGAAGTCGCTGTGAAATCCCGCGATTGACCTCCGGCAAATAAATTCGCAAATGCTAGGAAAAATTTGCTTGTGTCTCGTTTTGGACGCTGGCATCCGTTTTTGTGATGATCAGGTTCTTCTGGTGTAAATTGTATGGCCAATAAAAGGATCATTCTCTGCATAGATTATACTCTGTCTTACCTCAGACTATGGCAGACAGCGTTGGACTGGGACAGTGGTCCCTGGTCCCAGGCCCCCTGACCCAATCCTATCTGCAATATTGTCGCTCTCTTGCTGCCCTTCCTCCCAATACTGCGACAACATAAATATAAGATGGCTTGGGAGAAGGGGGATAGGGGCTGACATTTGGTGGGTGAGCAAGCATGCCCCTGAGGGGGTGTGGGGGCCTCTGGAGTAGTAGCCCTAGTGAGCCTTGCATACCCCAGTCCAACACTGATGGCAGAACCTTGTGTGCAACCACATATGTGGCCATATCAATTGCAACTGCTTAAAATGATGGTGCTATTTAATACTCAGAGAATAGACTCGATCTGTTTGTGTTGTTTGCAGACAAGAATCCTGGTGACCCACAGCCTGACGGTCCTTCCTCAGACAGATCTTATCATCGTGATGGAAGAAGGCAGAGCAGCTCAAATCGGAACATATCAAGAGCTCATGTCCAAACGTCAGAACTTTGCAGATATGATTCAGACTTTCAACAAGGGAACAGAAAGTGAACCTCTATTTGACACAGGTAGTCTTGTTATCGTCTATATACATTCTAATCCAATCAGTCAACCTACAGGCTGAGTGTCAGATCTCAATCAATTTATCTGCAATAGCGATGGTTCTCTAGCTTTTCACTAAGATGGACAATACAGATTTAAGCTGTTTGCTTAATGTTATTATGTCAGATGCTGAATGTAAGGTGCAATAAAATGAGGACAGGACAACAGACGGACCATTGTGCCCTTACATTTTCAGATGGGCTTGAACCATCAGACTACTGACTTACGTTGGAAGCTGCAAAGTCTTACTTTGCAAGAGTTGGAAGAGTGTAAATTTCATTACTTTTTCAAACTAGGTAAAGTTGTGCTCACCGCTAATTTTCAAAAACATTAGACGGGGGTGCAATGAGGCTGTGACCACAAAATACATACAGGCAAATACAAGAGGTCCTCTGCACTCAACCCACTATCAATATATTTAAGACATTGAGACATTTTGTGCATACAGCTACTAAAAAATGCCTTACCCTTTTAACAAAACAGGGAATATATTGCAATATATTTAAATTGGCCAACTAAGTCAAAGTCATGACTGACCAGTTGTAATGTCAACTTGCATCTGATTCATTAAGAATTGTATTGCTTCATAATACATTTTACAAAGGGACTAAGTTTTACCTGCAACCTACTTGCTGCTTTCAAAGTAAAACTCCCAAACTTGTTTCTCAGTCCAGCCCCAGACTGAATGACAAATGGAACTGTGAAAAGCATGGATGCAAATAAAATAACAGGACAAGCTTACCGTTCTCCACGGTGGGTCTGGGTGCTCATGTCCCAGACCTTCAGCAAAAGGGGAGCAACACACAAGTAACTTGAAAAAAGGCAGGCACCACAACGGAACACCAAAGTCAGATTAATCAGTTGAATACAGGAGTCAAAGTTTTCAAAAAAAGTACAAAAACCCTTTTTTTTACATCATGTACAAAAAGCCTGACGCGTTTCGTGTCCCCCAAGGACACTTAATCATAGGCCAAGACTGAATGGTCAGATCTGTCCAATTGAGTGAATTAAATGCGTGGCCTAATTGCTTGTACTCCAGTGGCAAAACTTTTGTATCACCCAATAATTCACCAGTGTATGGCATCCACTTGTACGTGGGCCTCAAACAACTACATCAGAGTAAAGAATATATCAAGAGTAGGACTGATCTCTGAACAGAATCCTTGCAGTGTGTATTTTAAAAGAGAGGGTGACTTTTTGTATCTTTTACATTCAACTGATTGGTTTTAAATTACATATTTATTTCCTGCTTTTTCTGCTTTTCTCTTATTCCAACTGGAGAGCTGCAAGACAGTAAGTTTACTTTATTGACTTTGTGCATGGTGGATGAAATATATTAAAATGCACATTACCTGTACTGACTGAGACGTTTTCTGGCCTTTGTGCAGCTGGTGCCATCAGAGACCCCGGAGCTCTTCCGAGAACGAAGTCACAACATGAAGACGGATTTATTAAAAAGGACAGGTAGGTTATTGGGCTCAGAATAAGGATGCTGTCAATGATTAAATGCTGGAGCCGGTCTAGATTGCATGCAGTATTAACTCTTACATATCTCTGAAAGGATCAAATCTGCATTTGCACTTGTGAATGAATGAATGAGCAGAGTGAAAATGCTAATATAAGCACTCATGTAATAAGAAATGCTACTGAAATAAATATTTATGCGCCTTTTTTACTCAAAAACTGCAAATAATAAAAAATGAAAACCACTGCAAATTGTCTCAGAATATCACTCTACATCATACTAGAAGTTCATTCAATTGTGAACAACCAACTTAAGGTATATTAATTCCAACTACATTCAATATGCAGCTCTGCAACTGTCTTCTAAAATCTACAGATGTATTGCATATATATATATATATACCACTTATTCTAATATTTTACCAGGACATTAGCAGAAGTGTCAAAGCTCCCAAGCATGAAGAAAGAGAAGGTTGCCACTGGAAATGTAAGTTCTTAGCTGTTACTTGTAAATGCTATAAAGATGCAATGTCTTTTTTTTAAATTAAAATGCTTTTTTTCTACATAGGGGTGGGTAAGGTTCAAATTACAGGTTGTGAGCAGTTTGTGGTTCCTCCCATTGGCTTTGGTTTGAAGCAGAACACAACTCTCCCCTCTGCGTAGCTGTTGTGTTTGGTAGCCGAGGATCATGAACATATTTAGTAGAACTACGGCAGACCGTAGCAAAGTGACCTGGTTTTAAACATTTGCGGCACTGTATAGCCTTTGCTGGACATTTAGCATAGTTTGCAAGGTGCTGTGAACCACAGCGAAAGCAGTATTTATTTGTATTCGCTGCACAGTTTTGCAGTGAATCCCTTTCCTTAGCACTGTATTTTTCCTGTGACTGCGTATTATTAGACCACAGTTTTGAATTCACAATCTGTATATTCCCAGCAGTTCCCTGACTGACAGTTTTAGCCTCTGCCACAGCCGTTTCAATTTGACAAGCAACTGTAATAGCCTTTGCAAGGGTTTAAATCTTGCTCTAGGAGCAGTCTCTCTCTAATGCGTGGTGAGTTTGTTTTTTCCACTATTTGGTCTCTTAGCATTTCATCTGTTAGAATCCCAAACTCACAGGTAAGAACCATCTCTCTCAAAGCTGATACAAAATGTTCTGTGGATTAACCATTACACTGTCCACGTTGAAGGAATTTATATCTTTCAGCAACCACATTTAGTCTTGGCACAAAAAAGTTCTTCATAGCAGTAAGAGCAGTTTCATAACTTTCATCAGGTGATGGTAATGTATAGAATATACACTGTCCCTCTTCCCCCAGGCAGTCAATAAGTAAAGCACGCTTTCTAGCAGCAGAAATCTCCCCTTGTTCAGCAGCAATAATGTAATTATCAAAAATATGGATCCAAGCAGTAAAAGGTATGGTAGGCTCACCAGGGTTTGGTAGAAAAGGTGCAGGCTGCTGCAGAGGTAGAAAAGACATCCTTGTCGCCATTTGTTGTGTTTGGTAGCCGAGGATGAGGAGGGTATAACAATGCTTTTTTAGCAGGTTCATGCAGCCAATACATAACAGCTGTAAGTCTTACTTTCACTTTCAAGCTGTACAGAAAGTCCTGTGTATGCACAGTGCCACCTGCAGGCCATTTGTATAAACACCACAGTAGCTTTATTATAAATGTGCTAGTGCTGTAAGTCTACATTTCTGTGTATTCATTGCTGTATTACTAGCATCTTGTCAACTAATGTTTTTGCTTTCTGCAAATAGTCTGGCAAATAAAAGATTAATTTACAATGCTAAAATGCACTATAAGAATAAGAGAAGGATACATTAGATAAATGGCAAATACAGGTATGGGACTTGTTATCCAGAATGCTCGGGACCTGGGTTTTCCAGATAATGGATCTTTCTGTAATTTGGACCTTCATACCTTAAGTCTACTAGAAAATCATGTAAACATTAAATAAATCCAATAGGCTGGTTTTGCTTCCAATAAGGATAAATTATATCTTATCAAGTGCAAGCTACTGTTTTATTATTAGAGGAAATCATTTTTTACATTGTGGATTATTTGAATAAAATGGAGTCTATGGGAGACAGCCTTCCTGTAATTCAGAGCTTTCGGAATAATGGGTTTCCGGATAGAGGGTCCCATAACTTTATCATGTCACTGGCTTTGGGACCAATTGGTGCAGCCCTACTGTATAATTAGTATCCTGATCTAAGAGGAGAGTGTGTGGCTTCTCAAGTGATTCACCATATTGCTTTTTTTTCTTCTGTTTTATTTGTAGATGAAAATGTCTGTTGTCATGAAGTACCTGCATGCATTTGGATGGTACTGGGTATGGTTTACTGTCATTGCCTATGTTGGCCAGAATGTATTGGCTGTAGGACAAAATGTGTGGCTCAGTCGATGGTCAACGGAGGCCAAGGAAATGAAAACACTAAGTGAATGGACAGAGCTCAGGAACAACAGACTGGGGATCTATGGGCTTCTGGGATTTGTGCAAGGTAAGCATGTATGTAATTTGATTTTATACAGTCTGTAGATATGGGTGCAACTAAGTCTGAACTGGCCATAGACGCAAAGATCCTATCGTACGAATTAAGGATTCGTACTATTTTCGGACCGTGTGTCCATCTCCCGACCTGCCACTAAACTTCAGATTAAATAAAGTAGTAAAAACACAGGTCAGCCTATGTTCTGCCCCTATAGGGATCGTACGAAAGTTTATGTCAGACAAAACCTAGTGACAGTCTCCCACTGAGATCGGCAATACACGCAGAGATATTATCGGCAGCCGAAAAATTTTCTAACCTGGCCGATCGACCAAAACGACAGATCTCTGCCGGACGCAAAAGATTGTTGCGTCTATGGCCAGCTTTCAATATATGGAGCCACACTAACTCTAGTTATGCAGTTGGGAAGCTTACCCATTTATTGCAACACCAAAGATCACATTAATTAAGGTTCAAATAGTTTTTTCCTTGAAAATTCAAGATTTGGAAAAAACTCACATGTTTGGGTAAAAAAAAAGCCCTCTTATCAAATTATTTAAAAAAAAAACAAAAAACCTAGACTGAGATTTATTATTACCTTTAAATAGCTTGAATCTGAATATACACCACCTAAATCCTAAAATTTTCCTAAAAATGTTTTTCTTAAATAAGATACAATTCAAGATCTGAGTTCATTCAAGGTGAGAAAAACTCTTAACACTTAACCATTGATCAATAACCCCCCCAAAGGTCCAGATGAAGGGATGGTGTACCCCCCAAACTGTTGATACTTTTGATGTCGCAATAAATGGGGTAAGCTCCCCAACTGCATAACTACAGTGTAGTCCATATATTTTATAGTTGCTACAGGACCAAGCCAGGTCAATGGATAGCCAGCACCAGCAGTTCATTGTATGAGCAAACTGGTGTTCAAGAAGTTTGGAAGAGCATGCTATTGGCTCATTTGCCATGAACAGGGGTATGAGTACAGCCCAATGCTGAGCTTTGCAGGCACAGAACACCTCAGTGACATGCACAAGGGAACCCTCTAGTTAATGCCTCTAGTTAATGCCTGCTATATGCATGAGGAATGCACATGGCTCCCTAGTGCCTTTCATTCTCCAGGAACCCTTTCCTTCTTCACCTACGTTCTTCAAAGCAGAGGAAGAAACGCATACAGGGAGCGGTGGAACCTATTGACTTCAAGTCATGAGAGAGAACAAAGAGTTCAGCACAGTCTAGGAAAATGCTTTTGTATTTTGCCCGCCTCCATTTATAAATCTTTCAGAATATCTTGGCTCAGGGCACCTTGAAGCACTTTGCAACCATGATATAAACATATCTCTGCTATCATGACCGTCTACTAATTTTATCTACATAATGTAGTGTTCACCAGTGTTCTGCTAATGGCAAAGTACATTGTTCAGGTATATCCAGTAGTGTAACTAGAACTAGTTATTTTCAGGCCCCAAAAATTTTTAGAGGTTGACTTGTTTTGCCAATATTTACTTTTTAGAAATTAGGTCCTCATGGGGCGCCTATACCTCCTGGGCCCTTCTTCTATAGTTATGCCCTTGGGTACATCAGTGTTTGTTTCTCATTAAAGTGAACAATGCTGTTATTTCCATGCAAATATTTATTTGAGAAACCTTCTCTCCTCCTGTTAACGTCATTCATTTCATTCACGATTTCACCAGGCATTTTGGTATGTTATGGCGCCTATGTGGTGACTCGAGGAACGATTTGTGCATCACGTTCATTGCACAACCAAATGCTGGACAATATTTTGCACCTTCCCCTTCAGTTCTTTGAAACCACACCCATGGGACAAGTTCTTAACAGATTCACCAAGGTAAGAAATGTGGCTGTATATTTATTTTAGTACCGCTGAGGCACCACTTCCCGCCAGATAAAGCCCTTTGAGGGATTGGGGATTATAACAGAGAATTTCACTACTGAAACTGAGAAAAACTGTGCACATGTGGCTTCTTTCCATTTAAATCATGGACCTAAGTATACAGATATCCTTAGGGGTAGATTTACTAATGGTCGAATTCGAGGGTTAAAAACCCTCGAATTCGACCACGGGAATTGTTTGGGAATTAAAATCCTTCGAATTTGAAGGATTTTACCGCAATGCGATTGGTCGAACGATCGAATAGAAAATATTCGATCGATCGGAAAAATCATTCGAGTCGAACGATTTTAACCATTCGATCGGATTTTTTTTTTTCAATCAAAAGAAAACCAATTAGGTAGGTTGAAACTGGCGAACTAGGCAGTCGAATAAAAATTTAAAGGGGAAGTTAGACTGTTGAATAGTCGAATATTGGAATAGATTTTTATTCGAATTATTTGATCTAATTTTCAAAATTCACTGGTCGAAGTGGTCTTCAAAAACATTCGAAAATTCGATAAATTTGATAAATCTGTCTCTATCAAACTGGTATTACATGGCCTTTATTTGTACCCCCTTGATCAGCAGAGTCCATAAAGCTGCCTTAGAAGGAGACTTGTTGTTTGTATATCAGCACTGGATTTATCTGCTCCACCAGAAGATCTTTTCCCCTTTTATGCCTGTTTTAAACTTAGACTTTTGTTAAATACATAATAATAGAAATAGTGAATACTGGACCCCCGTAATATAAAATATAATGAAATTAGAAGTCACCTGGGAGTTTGAAATGCCAAGTAAGTTAATACGGTTCACAGAACTATAAGGTGGTGTCCCATAGCCTTATAAATTTTCTACTGGGGGTACATCACAAACACAATTTCAGTGAGCCATGGGCCATTACAAGTGATGTCATTAAGCACTGATGACAACAGTAATCACGGCTTATATATTTGCAGGATATTCATGGCTTGTGTGTGTTGTAAAATGATTGATTACATCATTTTCAGTTGTCTATGTTACTTGTTAAAACATAAAAATATAAATAAACAAATATTGTGTTAAACAAGACAACAAGAAGGATTTGAGTAATTTGAAGTTATGGTTGTAGCTTTTTTTTTTTTTACCCAAATGATTTCCCAGGATAACTCGGCTACAGAGTATAATCTAGTTTCTTAGCGGTTCTTTTGATTCAAATGGCTGAATAGACCATGAACGTAAGCCAAGATTACATTGTATGTTGATCCTGCTTAGAACGAACACCGAGCTGACAAATTCATGGAAATTATGCGATACTCTACCAAGGGACCCATTTATTAAACCTTCATTTTTTATGTTTGGGGTTTCTAGGGGGCAAAAGCAGCCTATTGGGTTTATTTAATGTTTATATGATTTTTTTTAGTAGACTTAAAGGGGTTGTTCACCTTTGAGATAACTTTTAGTATGATGTAGAGAGTGATATTCTGAGACAATTTGCAATTGGTTTTCATTTTTTATTATTCTTGGTTTTTGAGTTATTTAGCTTTTTAATCAGCAGCTCTTCAATTTGAATTTTAAGCATCTGGTAACTAGGGCCCAAATTACCCTAGCAACCATGCATTAATTTGAATAAGAGACTGAAATATGAATAGGAGAGAGTCTGAATAGAAGGATCAGCAATGAAAAGTAGCAATAATAATATATTTGTAGCCTTACAGAGCATTTGTTTTTTTAGAAGGGGACGGCGACGCCCATTTGAAAGCTGCAAAGAATCAGAAGAAAAAGACAAATAACTATAAAACTATAAATAATAAATAATGAAAACCAATTGAAAAGTTGCTTAGAATTGGCCCTTGTATAACATAATGAAAGTTACCTTAAAGGTGAACCACCCCTTTAAGGTATGAAGATCCAAATTACAGAATGTTATGAAAAACCCATGTCCTGAGCATTTTGGATAAAAGGTCTTATACCTGTACCCCAAAGCAGCTAAAAATCCGAATCCGACAATACTTCATCTCAAGCCTGTAGAAGTCAATGGCAGGTCCCTTTTACAATTTGAAGATATCGGCGCTGGGTTGCGCCTGATAATCTGAAAAAATTCTGGGTTGTTAGGGGAAAGTTCGAAAAATTCGAGAGATTCGGGCTTCAAATCAGAAATATCAAGTGATTTGAATTCTTGCTTGATTTTGTCAAGGCTTTTCCCGATCAGACTTTTTAAAGTTGATTATTTGATAAATGAGTTTAAAAAGTTGGTAGGAGTTAGTTTGAGTTTGTTTTACTAAAATAAAAATGATAAATAGGCCCCTAGTGTTCCATCAGTAGATTCTTTCTTTCAAACCCATCACTAACATGTGAACGGCTTATTTTTCAGGACGTGTACGTGATAGACGAGCGTTTCCATTACTACTTACGCACCTGGTTGAACTGCATGCTGGATGTCCTTGGAACCATCATTGTAATTGTGTGTGCGACTCCACTTTTCATACTTGCAGTTGTTCCTCTTGGATTCCTGTACCTGCTTATCCAAGTGAGTCCCAGAAAACAAATCACGTCTTTGAACTAACTGGTAATTACTGTGCTGTGTGGCAAATATCAGCCATATCCTCCTTGGTGAACAAAGACTATAGAGTGATCCTAATAATAATAATAGTTTTCAGCGTGTCCAGTTAGAAACTAAGCCCATAAAGTACATAGGAAAGTTGTTGACCAAATTGACCTGCGTGTTTTCCAATAAATGGTTCCTGATTATTTTAATCACAGCCCTGGAGTGCTGGTCCTTCTTCTGATGCACCAAAAATTGCCTCCCCTAAATTATATGGCTGGGGGGGGTTTTCACCCAGGTCCAACTAATGAACCTATCAAATGATGGTGCTATTAACATAGATATGGGTAGGGATGCACCAAATCCACTATTTTGGATTCAGCCAAACCCCCAAATCCTTCGAGAAAGATTCGTCCGAACCGAATCCGACCCCTAATTTGCATATGCAAATAAGGGGTGGGAAGGGGAAAACATTTTTTACTTGTTTTGTGACAAAAAGTCATGCAATTACCCTCCCCACCCCTAATTTGCATATGCAAATTTGCATATGCAAATTAAGGTTCAGATTCATTACTGCTGGGCAGAAGGATTCGGTTGAATCTGAATTCTGCTGAAAAAGGCCAAATCCCGAACTGAATCCTGGATTCGGTGCATCCCTATATATATATATATATATATATATATATATATATATATATATATATATATATATATATATATATCCGGAATCCCATAGACTCCATTATAATCAAATAATCCAAATTTTTAAAAATGATTTCCTTTTTCTCTGTAATAATAAAACAGTAGCTTGTACTTGATCCCAACTAAGATATAATTAATCCTTGTTGGAAATAAAACCAGACTATTGGGTTTATTTAACATTTACAAGATTTTCTAGTAGACTTAATATTTGAAGATCCAAATTACGGAAAGACCCATTATACGGAAAGCCCCAGGTCCTGAGCATTTTGGATAATAGGTCCCATACCTGTACTAGCTGTATAACTGTCATTAGGAGGTGAGTCTATAAAAGGAGCGAGGGACTTCAAGTTGCATAAAGGGGTTGTTCATCTTTAATATGACGTAGAGAATAATATTCTGATTTTTGAGTTATTTAGCTTTTAATTCAGCAGTTTGGAATTTCAGCAGTCTGGTTGCTAGGGTAATTTGAACCCTAGCGATCAGACTGCTGAAATTTGAATAAGATTTTTATAAGAGACTGGAATATAAATAGGAGAGGCCTAAATAAAAAGTTGAGAAAGACGAACCACTGCTTTAAGTGTTGAATATCATAACTCAATATCATAATTCACTATGAATTCCTAAATCTTTAGATTTTTTACATCTCTTCCCTTAAACCATTAGTTGTTGTACTTTTTCGGTTCAATTCCTCCCCAGAGGTACAAATTTAAATCAGACCCCCCCCCATTAACTCATAATAACAAGTTTAGAGACATAGAAAACATTACTGTATCCACAATTTCAAGAATATCTAGTACAGGAAATACACGTTTATCCTAAATCTTCCCCTAACTGATCTTCAAGCTGGATTCCGGTTGTACCTAGGAGAGGAAATTTATTTATACCAAATATTTTGGGATAACTGCAATTCAGGCTGAGCACCCCGATCACTGTCCCACAGTTTGGGTACCCCTTATACAGAGCATGAGACTGTTACTTATGGGGGTAAATTTATCAAAGAGTGAAGTTCCGCCACTAGAGTGAAATTTCGCCACTCTCCATTCATTTCTATGGGATTGTGAAAGGCCTATTTATCAATGGGTTTAGTGAAAGTTCACCCTTTGATAAATAAGCCTTTAAAAATCCCATAGAAATGAATGGAGAGCGGCGGAATTTCCCTCTAGTGGCAGAACTTCACTCTTTGATAAATATACCCCATGGTGTGCACGGAACATGTCAACGTTTTGGCCAAGTTCTTACAGATTTACACGTTCAGACCAAAAGGCTGACTGCAATCTTTGTAAAATAAATAATGAAGAATAGTCCCTGGAGTGCTACACAATTTATGCTGCTGAAATAATAGTCCATGCATGTAGTAAGTACCCTGTGCATCATACATATAAAGAGAGTCCCCCATGAACCCATCACAGAGTAGAAAAAACTTGATCAATGGTCTGTGAAAAGACAAGGTTTTGGAAGGTATTATGACCCGCCATATCAATATTCCACGGAATCATGCAAAACATGTCTCTCTTGAGTACTTCATCAGGTCACATGAACATCATCCTAATTCTGACCTTTCTGCGTTCCTGACTTCAGCGATACTATATCTCCAGTTCACGGCAAATCAGAAGACTTGATGGCGCCTCTCGCTCCCCTGTCATCTCCCATTTCGGGGAAACGCTGATGGGAGCGCCAACTATTAGAGCGTACGGACACCAGGAGAGGTTCATCAATCAGAACAAAGACGTGATGAATGAAAACCTGGTTTGCTACTACAATAATGTCATATCCAACAGGTAACATAACACATCTATCATGGTTTCCCAGTCAATGCAAACCCATGTTTTACAATATATCGGTGCTTCCTCGTTTGTAAACATGAAGTTTTCAGCTGGTATAGGACTCCAACTACAAGTGTATTTGCTAAGGAAGCTTAAAGGGCAAGTAAAGTGTAAAATAGAATAAGGCTAGAAATGGTGTATTTTGTATACTAAACATGAACTTACTGCACCACAAGCCTAATCAAACAAATGATTTATGCTTTCAAAGTTGGCCACAGGGGGCTGTCATCTTGTAACTTTGTTAGGCATCTCTGCAATATCAAGACTCGCACATGCTCAGTGTGATCTGGGCTTCTTAGGGATTGTCATAAAAGATCAAAAAACAAAGCTGCTTGAGTTCTGCATGGCTGGTAAGTAAGGCGGGGGCTCCCCCTGCTGTTCATAAGTATGATTGTTTCCCTGCTAGAAGTTAGGGACTGTCTGCAAATTCCTACCCACAGCACTAAATGAAGGGAGAATTTCACTGCATACAGTCAGGTTTCTTATAAAAACAGTACACATTTTTTAATTAAAGTATATTGGAGATAGATTTCTTTTTCATTAAAGAAAGTAAAAATGGGATTTTATTTCTTTGCCTTTCCTTGCCCTTTAAGGTTGACCAAAAATGATCTGAGGCCAGGTGCAAAAAAACACAGCCCCCTGGGTTTATATGTATAATGTAAGAGAACCCTCCACATTGTCGATACTATAAATACAGTACAGTAGTTGTGTTTGCATGACTTTATCTTTTTGCTTCCTTTACAGGTGGCTTGCCGTGAGGCTGGAATTTCTTGGAAGTTTGATGGTTTTCTCCGCAGCGCTGTTTGCCGTTCAGGCTGGTGATAAAATGAGTTCAGGCATAGTGGGATTATCAATAACCTACGCATTAAATGTGAGTATTCGGTTACTCGTACTGCAACGCTGACTTTTTGCGTTGCTCACCTTTAACTGTTAGTATGATGTAGAGAGTGATATTCTGAGTGGCTTTGCAATTGGTTTTCATTTTTTATTATTTGTGGTTTTTGAATTATTTGGCTTTTTCGGCCACCGCCGGCCAAAAAAAATTATATGGGGGCAGTACAGAGAATTAAACCATACCTATCCCCTTCCTCCCCCCACACATGCTCTCTCTCTGCTCATTAATAAATTGTTGCCTACTCTCCTACCCGGGAGCTGGCATGGAGCAGGCATTTCTACAACAATTGAGAAAACAGACCTTATGGACCGTGTCCCTCCAAAGTCAGTTTCCTCAATTTATATGCAACTGATGCAGCAGCTCTCCTGTTTGCATTTTCAGCATTCTGGTTGCTAGGGTCCAAATTACCCTAGCAACAACCATGCACTGATTTGAATAAGAGACTGGAATATGAATAGTAGAAGCCTAAAAAGAAAGGTGAAAAGGAAGAACCACCCCTTTAAGTGCTGACTGTCATAACTGAATATTATAATTCACTATGAATACAGAGCATCTCTTTTTTTAGGTGGGGTCAGTGACCCAATTTGAAAGCTATAAAGCGTCAGAAGAATAGGACAAATTTTCTGTAAGGAGGTGGAAAGTGATGGAGTATGTTGGATGTAAATTCTGGGATTCACCATTAGATGGCAGCAGAGTTCTTTAATTTAATTTTAGGTGTAGTTCTTACCCCGGCCACTGTGGGACCGAGAAGGGCTTTAAAAGGAGGGATTCTATAATATGCCACTTCATTTGATATAAACTATCTGTTGCTCAAGTATTCATTATGGGGTTAAAGTTTTTCCTTTCCTTAAGATCAATGGTAGGTGTAAAAAATGAGGGTAAATATGAACCAGATACAGTGGATACAGATAAAGTTACAGAGCAATAACTTTGTGTCCATAACTAGAGATTCTTCTTTATTTTTCTCAGATCACCCAGACTTTAAATTTCTGGGTTCGCAAGGCGTGTGAAATAGAAACCAACGGTGTTGCTATCGAAAGGATATGTGAATATGAAGAAATGGAGAAAGAGGTAACGTTGCGGGGTCTGGTGTCTGATTAAAGGAGTGGGAATAGTAAAATGTATTATTGCAGAGGTGTAGATTGCAGGAAGGTGTTTAGAGATGCCCAAAGAGCATGTTCTATGTACAGCATGGTATTCAAGCCATCACTGGCTAATCACTAAGCCTTACACTACAGATGGAGCAGACTTTTTAAGGAACATTAACACAAAAAATGATAGTCTTTTTTTTTTTAAAGAAATAACAACTTAATGTACTGTTGCTCTGTACTGGCAGAACTGGTGTGTTTGCTTCAGAAACTCTACTATAGTTTATATAAACAAGCTGCTGTGTAGCCATGGGGGCAAACATTCAGCACAGGATACACAGTAGATAACAGATAAGTACTACTATAGTTTATATAAACAAGCTGCTGTGTAGCCATGGGGGCAAACATTCAAGCACAGGATACACAGTAGATAACAGATAAGTACTACTATAGTTTATATAAACAAGCTGCTGTGTAGTTATGGGGGCAGCCATTCAAGCACAGGATACACAGTAGATAACAGATAAGTACTACTATAGTTTATATAAACAAGCTGCTGTGTAGTTATGGGGGCAGCCATTCAAGCACAGGATACACAGTAGATAACAGATAAGTTCTAAAGAATCCTATTGTATACAACAGAGTTTATCCGTTATCTGTGGTGTATCCTGAGACTTTTCTCCTTTTTCAGCTTTGAACGTCTGCCCCCATTGCTACACAGCAGCTTGTTTATATAAACTATAGTAGTGTTTCTGAAGCAAACACACACATTTTGCAGCACAACAGTAAATTGTATTTTCATTATTTTAAGACAATTTCATTTGTTGGTGTAACTGTTCATTTAATGGTGCATTAATTACTGCTATTCAACATTATTAACATTATTGTTATGTTAATTACTGTTCTAATTCATTACTGTTCATTAATGGTGCATTATTCAGCACTATATGCTGAAAAACATCGGGCTGCTAATGCGGCATTCACTGTTATTGGGAGCACACTTCATATAAATAGATATAAATGAAAGGATAAAAGGGAGCTTGACAGTTAGAAGCAAAATTGGGGCTTAAAGGACCAGTAACATGAAAAAGTTTAATTGTTTTAAAGTAATGAAAATATAATGCAGTGTTGCCCTGCACTAGTAAAACTGCTGTATTTGCTTCAGAAACACTACTATTGTTTATATAAATAAGCTGATGTGTAGCCATGGGGGCAGCCATTCAAAGGAGAAAAGGCTCAGGTTACACAGCAGATAAGCTCTGTACAGCATAATGGTGCTCTCTGTTATTCATTACTTATCCTGTGCCATATAGCCTTTTTTTCAATTTCCACCACTGCTACTAAGCAGCTTGTTTATATGAACTATAGTAGTGTTTCTGAAGCAAACACATCAGTTTTACCAGTGCAGGGCAACATTATAGGATAGCTTCATTACTTTAAAACACTTTCATTTTTTGGTGTTACTGTTCCTTTAATATGCACAGTTGCATGGCCAAGAACTACTATAGTCAATTTCGAATTTAAACTATACAGGCAGGTACTTAATTTCTCCTGTGTCTCTTAACATACCCCACTTAATCTTTGTTGCTGTGTACAGGTAAAGGATCCATTATCTGGAAATCCAGAAAGCTCCGAATTATGGGAAGGCCGTCTCCCATAAACTCCAATTTAATCAAATAATTCAGGTTCTAAAATTGAATTTCTTTTTCTCTGTAATAATAAAACAGTAGCTTGTACTTGATCCCAACTAAGATATAATTAATATGCATTAGAGGCACAACCATCCTCATCACAACCATCAGTGTTGTCCGGATAAGGGATCTTTCTGTAATTTGGATCTTCACATCTTAACTTTACTATAAAATCATTAAATAAACCCAATAGGCTGGTTTTGCTTCTAATAGGGATTCATCATATCTTAGTTTGGATCATGTACCAGCTGCTGTTTTATTATTACACAGAAAAAAAGGAAATCATTTAAAAAA
This sequence comes from Xenopus borealis, assembly GCA_024363595.1. Taxonomy (NCBI): domain Eukaryota; kingdom Metazoa; phylum Chordata; class Amphibia; order Anura; family Pipidae; genus Xenopus; species Xenopus borealis. The sequence goes on along the minus strand of CM044433.1, from coordinate 21,016,920 downwards.
AATCTGGATTATTTGATTATAAATGAGTCGAGGAGAGAGAGAGCTTTCTGGATAACTGGTTTCCGGATAACGGATCCCATACCTGGACTTTAAACCAATGCAGCAGACATTAGCACTTTTCTGCTTTATTTATTCATCACCAACATTGATGACAGTAATATTTTATATGACCACATTATATATATATATATATATATATATATATATCATTTTACATTGCAGGCTCCCTGGATCACGGGCTTGAGACCTCCTGCTTATTGGCCAGACAAAGGAGTGATAGAATTTGCTAATTACAAGGCACGGTATAGGGAAGATCATGAGCTTGCCCTTCAGGATATAACTTTCCGGCTGCATGCTACAGAGAAGGTAAATGTCAAACATAAGGCTCCCTAAAGTATCCCCAGGCCTAGAATAAGAATGGCTTTCTAGCAAAGAGCAACCAGCAGGTGACATTCACACACGCTACTGTTAAATGTGAACAATTATTTATAGCACAAAGTCACGACTCAAGATTTGGGATTTGTTTAGATTTAATTATTTCCCGTGGCAATATTCAGTGTTTTTTTTCCCCTTTAGTTTCTGTAAATGTAATGCAATGTGCAATGTCACTGTGTGCAATGACTATATCTAGTATAGGCGCTGGCCTGTCCCTTGTAGCTGACAGACAGGGGGACAGAATGGCGGGACAGATGTCTTTCTGTCATTGAAAGAAGCATGAAATGTACTTTAGATCACAACGGAAAATAAATAAGGCAACAAGTGCCACTGTATATTGCCATATGTCCAACTGTGTGCACTTCACAAATGTAAACGAACTGTCTGATAGAAACAAATGAAAAGCTGAAATAAAATATTCATTAGAGATATTGTCTGTACACTCACATTCTCTTCTTGTATCGTCCTTAGCTGGGGATTGTTGGAAGGACTGGAGCAGGTAAATCCACTCTGACCAACTGCTTGTTCCGAATAGTGGAAGGCGCAGGAGGAGAGATCACTATTGATGGGATTGACATTGCGACGATCGGACTCCATGATTTGAGAAGTAAACTTAATATCATACCTCAGGTGAGTCGCCTGGGATTATAACTCAGCAGTGGATAGAGGGACTGAACGGATATTGGACAGAATCCTATTGTTATATAGAGACCTGACACTTTGGGATTGTCTGTTTTGAATACTTATACCTGGAAATCCAGAAAGCTCCTAATTACGGAAAGGCCATCTCCCATAAGCTCCATTTTAACCAAATAATCAAAATTAAAAAAAAAATGATTTCCTTTATTTCTGTACTATTAAAACAGAACTTTGTACTTGAACCCAACTAAGATATAATGAATCCTTATTGGAAGCAAAACCAGCCTATTGGGGTTATTTCATGTTTAATGATTTTCTAGTAGACTTAAGGTATGGAGAGCCAAACTATGGCAGCATCTGTTATTTTGAAAACTCCAGCATTCTGGATAACAGGTCCCATACCTGTAGTAGCATATGGACCGCAGGGCTACATAGGGGAATCTTTCCATTTTTTACTTATTTGTATCTCTCATACCCTCTGGAGCTTTGAGGCGGGCAAGGACATGGGATAACTGGAAGTGGCTAAAGCTGGCCATAGACGTAACAATTACGATCTTTCTCGGAAAAGATCTTTCCAAGAAAGATCGTTCGTTTCAACACACACGTGTAGAGCTGAATCGTCAAATATACAGGTAGAAACAATAGAATTCTACTTGTATCTGACGATTCAGCACTAACAATGGCCGATGTTCAGGGAGCTTTCAAAGGCATCCGATCAAAATTTTCCGTCCAGTCCGATCAACCAGCCGACCGATATCTTAATCTTCTGACGATATCAGTCGGCTCAATCGCCACCATACACGCACCGAATATCGTACGAAAATTCGTTTCGTACGATATTATCTGTGCGTCTATGGCCAACTTTAGGCAATCGTAGGTTGTAGCCATAAATCCACAAATATTTCCATCTGGAATGTTTGGTGTCAGAAACTGAATGTCAGGACAATGGAGAAAGTAGTTGTGGTTTTTACTCACATTTCATCTACACTAAGGGCCTTATTTATTAGGCTGTGTGTAAAAACAGCGGGCTACTACAACACACAACACCAGGCTTTGCCATGCAATAGACGGCATAAAATTTGTTTGAAATTGTAGTTTTCTCTTAGAGTGACTTTCGCAGAATCAATGTAAAATAACGGCAACAACAATGTGTAAGTTTAATTTTACACAGCATGCTAAATATACCCCTAAAAATACTGTGGTCCATTTATAAACAGTGGGCAAATTTACACCTGGGCAGTAACCCATAGCAACCAATGAGTGATTAGCTTTTTTCAGCCAGTTGCAAGTTGAACACTAAAAGTAATAATTTGCCCAGTGTTTTTAAACGAGCCCCACTATGTTGTAACTAATATATATTACAGACATACGTATTGGGATTGTAACTCACTACAGAATTTTATTCTTTTGATTTTTTTCTATTCCAATTGAAATTCCTTAATCTCGGGGATATGTTTGTTTTCCAGGACCCCGTCTTGTTTTCTGGGACACTCCAGATGAATCTGGATCCTCTAGAGAAACACTCCGATGCCGAGCTGTGGGAAGCTCTGGAAATGTGTCACCTGAAGCCGTTTGTGCAGTCCCTTCCTAAAAGGCTTTACCATGAGGTTTCAGAAGGTGGTGAGAATCTAAGGTAAGTAATGTTAGCTTGCATTCTTTTCTTGTCAGGGTACTGGAGTCTACAGTACAGTACTAGTCCTAGCTTGGGAAACTCCGGAACATGCAATGAATAGAGAGCTAACTAACAGGTGGTGCCAGGGTTACTGGGAGTTATACTTGCAAGGGGGTGTAAAGTGTTGAGAGTGGAATGTTATCTGGGTATGAGACAAAAATGTGTAAAATGGATTTGTGCTTAAAATTTGTGTAATTTGTAAGAGTTTTAATTTAGGTTAAGTGTAATTTGAAACCCAGACACCAGAGGGAGACATACAGGGCTATAAAAGGAGGTACCCCTCCCAAGGTGAGCTGTCTTAATGGGAGGGCGTAGCTTGAAGAGCATCACATGGCTGGTGAGTGGAGACCCAAAGATGGTAGATAGGAGAAAATAGTCAGTAAAGATCTTAAGTAAGGAGCTCTAGGTGCACAAGATAGTAAGGATATTTAGTAAGGGCAGTTGTGGCCCCATCAGGGAGGAAGTGGAGTTAGACTCCAATGGGCTTTCGTAAGTAAGGGAACCAGTTACAGTCTAGGACTAGGTAGGAAGTACACCAAGGCTTCAGGCCAGGACTTGGATGAAAAGGCATAACTTGGAAGAGTGGAGGGGTATCACTCAAAGGTATTGGGCTACTTTTGGAGAGTGGGGGGATACGGATGAAGCATAGCAGTTAGGTTGGATCCAACGTCCTCAAGAAGGTGTGCCAACTGCAGGGAAACTGGTTCCATGACAAGATGTGTAAGTGCTGTGCTTCAAGAAGTAAATGCTGGAGTGTGCAACGTGTACCTGATTGAAAAGCCTCTAGTGTGTCTGGAAATAAAAATATTTTTGACATTGAGTTACGTCTGGTGAGTAAGAGTTGGGTATACTTTCCCTTTTAAAACCTGGAAGCCCCTTCCACATACTACAGGTAGAATCAAGATAAGTCAGACCTAGCTCCTCACTTTATTACAAGGAGCAACTGGAGCTCTTGCCATTCTATCTACTTCAGTCTTCTAGTTACTGTTACATTTATGTGTCTGTGTATTGTATTATGCTATTTATACATCTATACAAGACTCCAATGCTAGAACAGTACAAATATACACATATAGTGTAAGTACCCCCTTCTTTAAAACAGTGATTCACCATTAAGTGAACTTTTTGTATGTCGTAGAATGGCCAATTCTAAGCAAATGTTCAATAGGTTTTCATTATTTATTTTTTATAGTCTTTTAATTATTTGCCTTTTTCTTCTGACTCGTGAGCTATCAAATGAGGGTCACTGACCCCATCTACAAAACAAATGTTCTGTAAAGCTACAAATGTATTGCTGCTTTTTATTACTCGTCTTTCTATTCAGGCCTCTCCTATTCATATTCCAGTCT
>CM044433.1:20955542-21010679 GCA_024363595.1 Xenopus borealis | reverse complement strand
TATATATATATATATATAGAAGAAAGTTCAAGCCGCACTCGCAGGTCTTATATCCAATAAGGGTTATTTATTGTAAATATAGACTGACGTTTCGGCTGGTATGACAGCCTTTCTCAAAGTGAAAAACTATTCCTTTAAAAATCCTCTGACTTTGGCTGTTTTTAGACTTTGGGGGACCTTGCAGAACATGTCCTGAAAATTTTTCTAAGCTCTGAGAAATCAAGGATTTTGGTTAAAATCGTTCGATCCAATCGAATGATTCGAACGATTTTCATTCGATCGAATATGCCCGTGTTTCGACTGAAAATGGCCATATTCCATATTGGATCGAAAATGACCCCCTAAAAAAATTTCGATGGTCAAATTTTGAAGTATTTTCCGCTTCGAAATTCGAGCCTTGGTAAATCAGCCCCTTAATGTTTGAACTTGATGAACTAACTCACTACGTTACTATGTATAATATGCTAAAAGATAACTCAAAGGGGAACTTGCCCTTTAACGCTGCTATGGATCTATTTTCTAGCGTCGGACAAAGGCAGTTAATCTGTCTCGCTCGTGCTCTGCTGCGGAAAGCAAAGGTCCTGGTTTTAGATGAAGCCACAGCCTCCATTGATATGGAGACCGACAACCTGATTCAGGCCACAATCCGCAAGGCCTTCTCCGACTGCACCGTCCTGACTATAGCGCACAGGCTGCACAGCATTCTGGATTCACAAAGGTACATTTTAATAACTGATTACTATTATATGTGTGTGTTTTATTCATCTCATATATTGTTACCTGATCATTTCATACACAGACCAATAATGACTGACCTTCCTAATATGAATCCCTTATATGTATGTATGTGTATGCGCGTGTATGTATGTATGTGTGTAGTGGAAATGTTAAAGGAGAAGGAAAGCTACTGAAGCAGTTTATTGCCAATAGATTAGCCACAATAGTGCAACTATAACACTATATTTATTCTGCAGAATGCTTTACTATAACAGCTCTAGAAGCTCTCTCTGTTTGTTTAGAATAGTAGCTGCCATATTGTGTGACATCACTTCCTGCATGAGTCTCTCCCTGCTCACTCATAACTCAGGGCTCAGATTACAGCAGGGAAGGGAGGGAGAGGAGCAAACTGAGCATGCTCAAGCCCAAGCCCTGGAGGTTTAAGCTGAAAACAGGAAGTCTGATACAGAAGCCCATGTGTACACAAAAGAAGGAAAGAAATGCTGTGTTTCTTTTGACAGAGGACTCAGAGCAGCATTACTTTGAGGGTTTACTTGTGTATTTATATAGACCTTTCTGGTAAAGCTTACTTAGTTTTAGCCTTTCCTTTTCCTTTAAGACGTGTTCTTCAATTGTGAGCCTCAAGGAAAGGCTTTCTGCATGTCGTATTTTGTCTTAAGAATAACGCACCCTGTTTTGGAATCCTGATCTTCCCGTGTATTATAGTTATTTAAAAATAGATCAGTTAGTCTTGACATTCTTTTTATATTTGTTTTATATCTATTATTTATACAATGAGAAGAACAACCACTAAAATACTCAGTCTCTGAAACAAAACAAAATCTAAAAAATCTGTGTAATGGTTACACTGCTCTAGGTTAGATTGCGTGAGCAATAACTGCAATACAGGTATTGGACCTGTTATCCAGAAACTGTTTTCCAGAGAGAGACCTGAGGGTTTCCTGATAACAGATCTTTCTGTAAATTGGACCATACCTTAAGTCTACTAAAAAAACTTTTAAACATTAAGGGGCCCATTTACTAAAAATCTCATTTTGATTTTTTTCCAAGTAATCTCTAAAAAATATTGGTGTAGTTATTTTTTAAAAAGCTTTAAAAATTATAATTCAACCTGTTGGGGAAAAAAACCTCTACGCCCCCCTCCATCCAGCCTAATTGCCCCCCCCCCCCCGGGAAAATGCCCCAAACTTTTTACTTACCCCTCTGCGCATTTTTTGTCCTCGGGGTTCACAGGCGCCATGTTCTTTCTTCGTCAATCTTCGGAAGCAGAGCGGAGATTCAGCACATGCTCAGGACCAAAAAATTCCCCAACTGCACATGCGCTGAATCTCCGATTTGCTTCCGAAAATTTACGAAGAAAGAAGATGGCGCCCGTGAACCCCGAGGACAGAAAATGCGCAGAGGGGTAAGTAAAAAGCTTGGGGCATTTCCCGGGAGGGGGGCAATTAGGCTGGGGGAGGAGGGGTACCAGTGTTTTTCCTATTGGGCCATTTTAATTCGAACTTTCTGAGGTTTTCCGATTTTTTTTTCTCGCTACGAATTGTCCTGAAAGATTTTAATTTTTTTGAGGCTTTCGAGGTATTTGTATATGTATATTTTCCCTTCTTCTTTTATTTTACTTTTAATAAGTTCCATGACTTTCGTAGTTTTTGTTTGTAGTTTTTAGTTTGTGAGTTTAGTCGTACGCCTCTTATCCAGAATGCTGGTGACCTGGGGTTTTCCAGATAACTTGTCTTTCCGTAATTTGGATCTTCATACCTTAAATCTACTAGAAAATCATGTAAGCATGAAATAAACCCAATAGGCTGCTTTTGCTTCCAATAAGGATTAATTATATCTTAGTTGGGATTAGGTACAGGCTACTGTTTTATTATTACAAAGAATATAATATCTTTAAAATTTGGATTATTTGGATAAAATGGAGTCTATGGGAGACTACCTTTCCATAATTCAGAGTTTCTGGATAACGGGTTTCCAGATAATGTTATGTACTATGTTATGTTTAGCTGATTGATCCCAAAGAATAATTATCCCCTCTCCCACTTTGTGTTTGCAGAGTGCTAGTTCTGGATGCTGGCCGAGTTGCAGAATTTGGGGAGCCGCAACGACTGATACAGAGGAAAGGCCATTTCTCTCGGATGTTATCAGAAGCCAAGATACTCCAAGGCAAAGATGAAACGAATTAACCAAAATCAAATACGTCCAATCAAAATATCTGTTTAATGGTGCATAAAAGTTCCTTTCTTCTGTAATACGACCAACGTTGCCTTCAAACACTCTGCAATAACCGTACAGTCGGCTGCACCAATCGCCTCTAGTTTGTAATATATTTACCCACAATCCCTGCATTTGATCGGCTTTAGAATGAAGAGGGAACACAGAAAACTCACATATTTTAATAATGAAATGCTTTTAATATAGTTGTGGGTTCCTTGGGAATATGAGCTTTGTTTCTACAGGAACAAAGATCTGCAGCTGCTCTTGTTGTTATTTAAATACAGGGATCAATGGGGGCTGGTGTTTTATTCCAAGGGGAAGTTATACAGAAAAGTAACTTGTCCTGTATTTCACAAATTGATATTCTAAAGAGGATTTGTAACGCCTCTTCCTGGTTCCTTTTATTATAGTTTTTTTAAATGTGATTTTCTATTGAAAATGTGATTGTTAGCTTTAGTGACTCAAACAAATCTGAAATTCATTATGAGGCAGTCTGGAATGCAAATCAGTGACTCTAGCTGCCAGTTTGCGGTTTAATCACTAGAGGGAGAACTAAGGCCTAACTAAAGAAGTAGGTAGAAATGTTGTACATGATGTTTTGTGCTTGTGTACCAGCCCAAGGCAACCACAGCCCTTTAGCAGTAAAGATCTGTGTCTCCCCAGTAGATGCCCCAGTAGCTCCCCATCTTCTTTTCTGATTCACTGATTCACATGCTCTGTGCTGCTGTCACTTACTGAGCTTAGGGACCCACTCACAATATACAGTACACATAGAATAGAAATATAGTCACAATATAAGGCTGATTAGTCATTAATACAGATAATTACTACATGGCAGCACAGAAACCAGTGCAATTAGCATCAGAATGTAATAATCAGCCCTGTAGCATCAGCTTATATTACAGACCAACCTCATTTTCTGCTGGATAATTAGTGACGACCCCTAAGTTTAGCTTCTGAACAGCTGCTCAGAGCCCACTGAGTATGTGAGTGTCACAGACACTTTCCAAGATGGTGACCCCCTGTGACAAGTTTGAAGTCCGGAATCATTGCTGCTATTGACAAGCTGAAACTTTAGGCTGGTGCAATAAGTTCACTATATAAAATATGGCATTTTTAGCCATATTCATTTTTAGGGGTTAGTTCTCCTTTAAGGTGAAAGATGTATGAAAAAAAATTGGGAGACAAAAATGTTTTGTTATGGTAAATGATGACGAGTGATGCAGTAAAGCGAAAAGCTAAAGCCTGCATCATATTTTATGGGGTCTAATTATTATACTGTGTAAAAACAGGAGTGATGTTGGCCAGAGCAACCAATCAGCAGTTCCATTTTCACAGTTAGAAAACAAAAGCAAAGGTCTGATTGGTTGCTATGAGCAACATCGCCGGTAATGTTTCACTCCATTTTCTTTACACAGCTATATATATATATAATGTACATTTTAAGCTTCACGTCCCTCTAAAAAGGAAATAACCAAAGCCCAGAATGATCTCACTACCTCAATGGATGTGGCCAGTATTCAGCTTAATCAGACAAACAATATCATGGAGATGAGAAAGTGATATTTTCCTGAATGCTAAGCCTAGAAAGCTACGGCAGTCTTGGAAAATACTTAAAAAATATGGCGGAGCTTGGTAAGAAAGATCCCCGGGCTGGTGCAATTATTTCCAAACAGCAGCACTGGTCCAAAAGAAACTATTAATTTACTACACTGGGGGTTGCATAACAAATTGGAACCCCAGTTTGTTTCCCTCTTCTTAAAGTGGCCATAACGGGCCAATTAAAGCTGCTGACAGACCGAGTCTGCAGCTTATTGCCCCATGTATGGGGCCCTCCAACTGGCTTCCCTGATCAATATCTGGACGAAAATTGGCCATATGTCGATCAGACGGGACTAAAATTCCCATTGGATCGTGGCTGCATCTCTTCGTTGATGCGTTATGATCCGATCATTGGGCCCTAGGGCCCACGATTAGATCAGCCTGAAATAGCCCACCTCAAGGTGGGCATATTGGGGAGAGATCTGCTTATTTGGCAACATCGGCAAACGAGCGGACCTCTCCGTGTATGACCACCTTTAGTCCATCTTTGGGCCATATTTACTAATTTCAGATTCTTGAGGGCTTTTTTTAATGGCCAAAATGGTCAAATTCGACTAGGGAGTTGTCCAAATCCGATTCAAGTTTTTTTTTTTTTTTATTTGAATTCGATTTTCCAGATTTATCATACTCTGGCCCTTTAAGAACTCAAATTCAACTATTCGCCACCTAAAACCCACCGAATAGCTGTATAAGTCAAAGGGAAACATCCAGGGATCAATTTGGGGACGTTTGCAGCCTTCCTGACTTTCGAGTTTTTAAAATTTGAATCGAGTTTTTCTACTTCGAATCAAATTCAATTTGAGTTTACGGGTCGCTACTATTCACCTGAGTTTTCAAAATTCGATTTTTAGATTAAATTTCCATTGGTCGAATTTCGAGTTCATGGGAGTTTATGGCAGTTTTGAAATCTTCGGAATTAGACCGGCGTATTGTCGAATGCGCAGTTGGAACAAAAAAACTGCGCATGCACTGAAACTCACAAAATTGGCAAATCGCTGCTCTCACTCCGAAGATTACTGAAGAGACTGAAGAAGGCACCTTTGAACTCTGATGCCTGAATCTACACCGAGGGTTAAGTAAAACGTTAGGGGCATTTGCCCGGGGTAACACTTAGGCTGGGGGGAGGAGGTAGAGGATGGGGGGTAGGGATTTTTTTAACCTTAGGGTTGAATTCTCCTTTAAGTTCTCTCCGGATCTGGAGTTGGACAATAATAGTTTCAACAGGTACAAAGCCTCAACCTACAGGAATGCCATGTTCCCGATTTCTCTTTTTGCACATTCCAACTGAAATATTGACTCAGGGATGAGTGTTGCCAGCAACAACTGCTGCCTGGATTTCATAGAACAGAACCAGCACGTTGGATATCACTTTGCTTAGCATAAGCCTGATCTGTCACATATTACTTTTAAAGCTGATTTCAGCTCATTGTAAAGCACATCAGGTTTTATTGTCAGTGAATGATGATGTGATTCCGGTATAGTTTTTATGGTCTTGTGTTAAATGTATAAAAAAAATCTAGTCTTTTTATGTATGAACTTCAGCAAAAAGCTATGAAAAGTTGAACTTGTAAAAATAAAGATTTGAATGAATCATCATCAATGTTTCTGTCTGTTTTACTTGAAATCCAAACATCCAGGCAAGCGGGTCACTGTATATTAGACTTATGTGACCCTTTTTGGCCACCCCCTTGGTGCCAAGGTTATATACATCAAGGCATTTCTTACCAATTACCACTTACAGATACTGAGTCCCCTTTGCTAAGTGATATGTACTGGGAAATCCTCTCTGGCAGTGCCTCCACCTAATGGGATCCGAGAATACACCTGCGGTTGGCCCATTAGGAAAAACATTCAGACACACACACACACATGCTTTATAAAAACATCAACTTTATACAAGGAAGTGCAGATTAAAGGGGAAATAAACTGTAAAAGTATACATATGCATGTAAAAGCATGAACCACTACCCTGGTGACCCTGTGCCAGTCCTATCCTGGTAATTCCCTACCAGGCAAGTCCCACACTACTCCACTGGAAGAATCAGAGTCTCAGTCCCTTATCCCCAATAAGCACAATTGGTCCCAGGGAGCGCTACTGCCTAAATACCTGTACCTCCGGACTAGGTACTTGCTCCCACGTGGCAGGCACACAAAAAGACTGTGTCACAATAGGACACACAACGGATCCTCTTCCTTTAACCTTCCCAGGCAGACTCACCTGGACTCACACCGAGCTGAAGCAGGCATCCAAGTGATGGCATCCTCATAGGCTCCAAGCTCTCCTAGCTGAGCATCCACTTGCTTGATCCATTGCTGAACTAGAGCTCCCAGCACTGTCTATAGCACAAGCACACAAAATCCAGTTTTGGAAATCCGGAGATCCAGAGCCTTCTGGTCAAGCTCCCAGGCATAGGGCAGCCACCCCAGCCACAGAGGCCTCTTGCCTCTACATCTTGGCTGTTGAATTTACTCTCTCCTCCAAGAAGTAATATCCAGCAGTAAGACAGCAGAAATCTGTAATCGCTGTCTGAGCATGGCATCCCTTTTTAGTGGTGCAGCAGCGACACCTAGTGACTTCCTTTGGGATCAGCCATGCTACACCAATCCAAGAGCTCAGTCCCTTAGGAAAACCTGTAGCTTGGCCCAAATAGGGGACTTTTCAGAACATGAGGTCTCCAGACCATAGGGGATTAACCCTACAGGTCCCTACATTTACTTGAGTCAAAAGCTGAGGGTGGATAGAGAGGGAGATGCAGAGAGAATGGACGGGGTGTCTCATACATGTATGGTACCTGTTATCCTTCCGGAGAATGTATCTTTGTATCTTCATACCTGAAGGGGCTCATTCACCAACAATCAAATTTAGATTCTTTCCAGAAATCTCAAAAAATTTGTGATTTTCTAAAAAGCTCTAAAAATTCAAGATTTATTAAGTGTAAAAACCAGTAATACAAAACTTTGCCAGGTGAAAGTTGTCCAGGTCTTATAGAAGTCAATGGGAGCTGCACTGACCCTTTTTGGACCACTTTAAATTAATTTGTACATCTAGAGGTGTTCAGATTTAGTTTTCACAAGTAATTGTCGAGACTCTAATTTTTAGAGGTTTTCAGATTTTTTAACGCATCTTTCAGCGTAATTTATTGTCCGTACTTTTTTTAAATCTGATTCACTGCGGAGAATCGTTCGATTTGATCTATTCAAACTATTTTTTTATTTGATTGAAAATGAACCTATTTGATCGAAATAGGTCCATTTTCAATTAAAAAAGCCCTTTAAAAATACTTTGAGGGTCGGATTTCGAAGTTTTTTCACTTAAAAAATTTAGCCGTTAGTAAATCTGCCCCTTATTGTTATTGCTACTTTTTATTACTCATCTTTCTATTCAGGCCTCTCCTATTCATATTCCAGTCTCTTATTCAAATCAATGCATGGTAATTTGAACACTAGCAACCAGACTGCGGAAATTGCAAACTGGAGAGCTGCTGAATAAAAAGCTAAATAACTCAAAAACCACAAATACAAAATGAAAACCAATTGCAAATTGTCTCAGTATCTCACTCTTTACACCATACTAAAAGTTAATTTAAAGGGGGGCAACCCTTTCAACTGGGGTTTATGCCACTGGCGAGCTGGTGACATTATTTGGGCCCCAGGGCCCAGAGTGTGAGCAGTGAATAGCAATGACTGGCGATTGCTTTGTTGTACTACAGACAGGGCTGAGCCTGACAGACGTTTCTATACACAGTGGGACCTATTTAAGGTCTGTAGTGGAGTCAGAGTTGCTATTTAATCATGCAGTGATCTTTAATCTTTTTGTGCTGCAGGTCATTCAAAGCTGAATTATCCCCGGAACTTCAGGGATTAAACAAACGCTCGTGCTTTTTGCTACAGAGTGAAAAAAAAAAAAAACTTGACCTTGATTTTATTCAACCACAGTAAAAGAGTAGAATAAGTGTAATTCTAACAAACACACAATATCTCAGTCCAAACCAATCCCAGATTCACAGACTGGGGGCTAGTATTATTAAAATAAGAACAATAACTTTTATTTTTAAAATAAAAAAAAGCTTTGAAGTGAACAATGCTAGAAGGGCTTAGCTGTTAAAGGGATTCTGCCATGGGAAAAAAACTTTTTTTCAAAATGCATCCGTTAATAGTGCTGTTCCAGAAGAATTCTGCATTGAAATCCATTTCTCAAAAGAGCAAACAGATTTTTTTATATTTCATTTTGAAATCTGACATGGGGCTAGACATATTGTCAATTTCCCTGCTGCCCCAATTCATGTGATGTTGTGCTCTGATAAACTTCAATCACTCTTTACTGCTGTACTGCAAGTTGGAGTGATATCACCCCCTCCCTTTCCCCCACCCAGCAGCCTAACAACAGAACAATGGGAAGGTAACCAGATAACAGCTCCCTAACACAAGATAACAGCTGGCTGGTAGATCTAAGAACAGCACTCAATAGTAAAAACCCATGTCCCACTGCGTACAATTCAGTTACATTGAGAAGGAAAAACAACAGCCTGCCAGAAAGCAATTCCCTCCTAAAGTGCTGGCACAAGTCACATGGCAGCTGGGAAATTGACAAAATGGCTAGCCCCATGTCAGATTTCAAAACTGAATATAAAAAAATCTGTTCGCTCTTTTGAGAAATGGATTTCAGTGCAGAAGTCTACTGGAGCAGCACTATTAACTGATACATTTTGAAAAAACAGTATCCCTTTAAGATATATTTAATGCAGCATGCAAACCCTTGCTTAAGATTTATTTAATGCGACATGTAAACCCTTGCTTAAGATTTATTTAATGCGACATGTAAACCCTTGCTTAAGATTTATTTAATGCGACATGTAAACCCTTGCTTAAGATTTATTTAATGCGACATGTAAACCCTTGCTTAAGATTTATTTAATGCTGCATGCAAACCCTTGCTTAGGGCCCTCACACACGGGTGTTTTTGACCTGCGCTCCCCTGCGTTCCGTTTGGCTGCGTTCAGCCGCAGGGGAGCGCAGGTTTAGACGCACCTCATTCTTTTCAATGAGGCTGTAACCCACGAGACACGTGTAAGCGCCGAACGTAGGTTCAGAAAGTATGAGGTGTGTCTAGACCTCCGCTCCCCTGCAGCTGAACACAACCAAACGGAACACAGGGGAGCGCAGGTCAAATAGCCCGTGTGTAAGGGCCCTCGAGATTTATTTAATACAGCATGCAAACCCTTAATTAAAGGAATAGTAACACCAAAAAAATTAAAGTGTTTTAAAGTAAAGAATATATCATATATGGCACAGGATAAGTAATGGATAACAGATAAAATTATGTTCTACAGAGCTTATCTGCTATCTGCTGTGTAACTTGAGCCTTTTCTCCTTTGAATGGCTGCCCCCATTGCTACACAGCAGCTTATTTATATAAACAATAGTAGTGCTTCTGAAGCAAACACAGCAGTTTTACCAATGCAGGGCAACACTGCATTATATTTTTATTACTTTAAAAAAATTTAATTTTTGATGTTACTGGTCCTTTAAGATTTATTTCATGCTGCATGCAAACCATTGCTTAGATTTATTTAATGCAGCATGCAACCCCTTGCTTAAGATTTATTTCATGCAGCATGCAAAGCCTTACTTAAGATTTTTTTCATGCAGCATGCATTAAATAATGCATGCCCTTTTGGCACACCATGGAAGCCCATGTTATCTGTATAGGGGCATTTGCTTGTTTAATAAGAACAAAAGAGCCTTGATCTCCTACTCCAAATGATTTCTCTCTGACTCTTGGAAATATGTTTTGCATATGCAGTGAAATGAAAGCTTCATTAGTAATGTAATGGAGTGGAAAGCAGAGCAGGTCTTCCTCACACTGTGTCAGGTTCAAGGTTGTTCTGCTTTTAATCTGTGCACTTACATGGAAATGCCATTTACTATGAACCACATGTCCAGAACTTTGAATTATACAAATTTTTATCTATCTGGATATAAATCCAGAAGACACTGGTCCACCGGATGGCCTTGCTTGAGGGAAATTTTAAAGTTGTCCAATAGATATCTGGCTGATCCCCAGTTACATATTGGCGAGGAATGTGATGCTTTTGCCCCATATAAGAGCCGATAGGCTACCAACTTCGATCTAGAGCAGTGATCCCCAACCAGTAGCTCATGAGCAACATGTTGCTCTCCAAACCCTTGGATGTTGCTCTCAGTGGCCTCAAAGCACATGCTTATTTTTAAATTCCAAGCATGGAGGCAAGTTTTAGTTGTATAAAAACTAGGTGCACTGCCAAACAGAGCCTCAATGTAGGTTGGCAGTTCACATAGGGGCTACCAAATGGCCAATCACAGCACTTATTTGGCACCCCAAGAACATTTTTCATTCTTGTGTTGCTCCCCAACTCCTTTTACTCATGAATGTTGCTCACAGGTTCAAAAGGTTGGGGATCCCTGGTCTATTGAGTCTCAGCTGACAAAGGCTTGAGTATGCCAAGATGTCCAATTCTTATAAATGTATATGCTTTTCATCATCCTTTTGCCCGCAAGCGCTGCCTATTTCACCATGGGCCAGACTTTAAATCCAGATGGAGGTGCAAAGTGTAGTGTAATGTTGTCCCTCAGTGCTATAGCAGCTCCATTTGGGGCTTGTCCAGATTCTCCCTCATTCTTCTAGTCCAGTGATCCCCAACCTGTAGCTCATGAGCTTTCCAACCCATTGGATGTTGCTCTCTTTGGCTTATTTTTGAATTCCAGGCTTGGAGGCAAGTTTTGGTTGTATAAAAACCAGGTGCACTGCCAGACAGAGCCTCAATGTAGGTTGACAATCCACATAGGGGCTACCAAATGGCCAATCACAGCACTTATATGGCAGCCCAAGAACATTTTTCATGCTTGTGTTGCTCACCAACTCCTTTTACTTCTGAATGTTTCTCACGGATTCAGAAGGTTGGGGATCCCTGTTCTAGTCTAACCAATACCCCTTATAGAGGTTTCACTAGGAATTCTCCCCCACATAACTAATATTAAAGCTTACTGACATCTACTGGTAGAACTGAACATTGCACTAAGCGGGGTTATTTATCAAAGGTCAAATTTTGGAACTTTGTGAGTTATTTTAGACCTCGAATGAACTCGAATGAACTCACAACTCAAATGGTTATTAATTTAAGAAAATAGTCAAATGGAAAAAGTGTAGTCGGAGTGAAAAACTCAAATTGATTGAGTTTCCAGTAAAGAAAAAAATGGAAACGCTCGAATTGATGGAGTTTTAAACCAAAACCCACGGAAAAAATAACTGGAAAATCGTGAAGGTTACAAGCATCTAGAAATGGGTGAAGGGACCTCTGCCATTGACTCCTACATGACCTCGACGGGTTTTAGCTGGAGTATTTTCAGATTCAAGCTATTTCCAGCTTGGGGGTATAATAAATCTTAAAAAAATGTGAGTTTTTCTGAAAGTTTTGACTGAAAAATACCCTTGAAAACAGCTCGCCCTTTGATAAAAAACTCCCTAATTGTATAATTTAAGGCACTTCCTAAGCTGCACTTCTGAATGTGCACAAGCTAGAGTGGTGGGAGAAGGCATGTCTACAAGCCACCCCAGCGCTCCCGTCTTTAATATTTGGCTGCCAAATGGTCCCTACTCTTTATTCTGCACTTCTGGGTGCTCACAAAGTGTGCTCTTTCCTTGCACTTTGCACCAGGGGGGTAACTACAGAGGAAACAGACCCTATGACTGCAGGGGGTCCCCGGAGGTATGAGACCCTAATTCATATACAATCTCAATAAATACTGGTAAAACAAGTCAACCTCTAAACATTTTAGGGGCCTGAAAAATAATTTGTTGTGGGGCCCAGTGATATCTAGTAACGCTACTGCTTTGCAACCTGCTTTTTATAGATGACCACTGGACTCTTTTTGGTGGAAGTTAGATCTGGTGATAGAAATGATTTTTGTAGCACATGCTATCTCAACCCAAGCCCTGGTTGGGGGAAGTCTGTTCTTGGTTAGGGTCAGTTGGGGAACGTTAATCTCCTAATAGCTCACTTGGAAATGAGATGGACCTAGACTGTCCAGCAATGGCAGCTCTGACCACAACATGTGTGGGGCAGAACCCCAGGGCACATAATGTGCCAGTTGGTGTCTGTTGTAACAGTGAGGAGGAAAAGCAAGAATACTTGAGCATTGTGAGAAAGGGAGAGAACTCTTAACGGGTAGCCCCCATGCCCCCACCCCCCACCGTCCAGGCCCAGCCATATCCACCATTAATACTGCAGGCCCTAAGCCCACTCCCCCACCTGTACCTGTGCTGTGCCCAACTCCAGCCATATCCATTAATACTGCCATCTGCTGCTGCAGGCCCCAAGCCCACGTCCCCCCACCATACCTTTGACCAACCCAAACCCCCATGATCTGTACCTGTGCCAGCAAAAAGGAAAAGGCAGGTGAAGCTGACAAAAGCCCAGCAGGAAAGAGCAGACAGGTCTCTTCAGCGAGATGCTTTACTGCTCCCCTCTCTGCAGGGTTGGGGCCCACTGTGGCTACTGGCCCAGGGACCTCCTCTGGCCCCTCCCTGCCGCTCAGGCTCACACATTTGTGCATACGCATGGTGCCGGGTATACGCTTCAGTGTGGGTGCACCTGGTGTCACATTAATGCACATGTGTGTGGCACCACAATTTGGATTTTACCGTGACCCCCCCACAAAGAGGGGTCATGCCACTGAGAAGTGGATCTGGGCCCACAAGAGCCTGGGGTCCACCGGGTTTTTCCCAGTGTCCTTGCGGCCCAGTCCGACACTGCCTCTCTGCCCAACTGATCTGACTCTTGACTGATCTCTCGTGCCGGCCCTGCAGCCTACTACTCATGAGCGTCAACGCGCCAGCGTGTCAGAGCGGAACTGGAAGGTGCCAAGTCAGGCTCCAGGGTGGGGAAGCCTGTACAGATACACTAAGCTAAAACAAACCCCAAAGGACGTTGGGGCATGCAACTATTATAATGCTTTTAATAAAGGCCAACAAGCCAAGTGACCTGAAAATTTTAAATAAAAAAAAGGAAAAAAAATCCCCCAGTGATTGCGCCCTAGGTGGTTGCCTACCCCTGTCTACCCCTGCCAGGCCGGTAAAATACTAGCCAGGTGTCAACTTTACCTGTGTGTGTCAAGGGAGTAAGAAAGGGAGAGAAAATTGAGAAGTTTCACCAACAAGGGCCACCAGTGCTGAGAAGTGGTACTGTAATCATTCACCCCTCTTGCAGAATGTGACATTAATACTTCCACATTTGTTTCACCACATCTATTCGACAGTAAGAGCAAATAGATCTGCGCTTAACCTGCCTCCTTGCTGAATCTGGGTAACGCACCCTATACACCTACTGTAATTAGAAACCCACATTTCTTTGGTGACCCACAGCTTGTAAGAATTCTTCCTTTTTGAGTTCACACCAACGATTAGCAAAACTAAACAATATATATATATATATCCATTATCAAAGTCAGGACTGCTATACTAAGCCATGTTTCATTATCGTTTAAAGGGGTTGTTCACCTTCAAGTTAACTTTTAGTCTAATGTAGAGAGCGATTTTCTGAGACAATTTGCAATTGGTTTTAATTTTTTATTACAACACACAAGAAAAAGTTGTGCTCACCACTAATTTTTAAAACCATTAAGCGGGGGTGCAATGAGGCTGTGACCACAAAATACATAGACAAAGACAAGAGGTCCTCTGCACTCAACCCATTATCAATATATTTAAGACATTGAGACATTTTGTGCATACAGCTACTAAAAAATGCCTTACCCTTTAAACAACAGGGATTGTTTGTCCATATATTGCAATATATTTAAGCTGGCCAACTACGTCAAAGTCATCCCATATCTGGCCAGTCCTACGCTCAATTTTCATCTGATTCATTAAGAATTCTATTACTTCATTATACATTTTACAAAGGGACTAAGTTTTACCTGCAACTTACTTGCTGCTTTCAAAGTAAAACTCCCAAACATGGTTGCCCTTTTATTAGACACCAGTGGGATCACCTGACTATAGCTGGGAAGGGTGGGGGCATCCATGATTGGGAGTTTTGCTTTGAAAGCAGCTAGTGAGTTGCAGGTAAAACTTAGTCCCTTTGTAAAATGTATAATGAAGTAATAGAATTCTTAATGAATCAGATGAAAATTGAGCGTAGGACTGGCCAGATATGGGATGACTTTGACGTAGTTGGCCAGCTTAAATATATTGCAATATATGGACAAACAATCCCTGTTGTTTAAAGGGTAAGGCATTTTTTAGTAGCTGTATGCACAGAATGTCTCAATGTCTTAAATATATTGATAATGGGTTGAGTGCAGAGGACCTCTTGTCTTTGTCTATTTAATTTTTTATTGTTTGTGGTTTTATAGTTATTTAGCTTTTTATTCAGCAGCTCTCTATTTTGCAGTGTCAGCAATTTCATTTCTAGGGAACAAATTACCCTAGCAACCCTGCATTGATTTGAAGAGACTGGAATATAAATAGGAGAGGGACTGAATAGAAAGATGAGGAATAAAAAGTGGCAATAACAATACATTTGTAGCCTTACAGAGCATTTGTTTTTAGATGGTGTCAGTGACCCCCATTTGAAAGCTGCAAAGAAACAGAAGAAAATATTCAAATAAGAAGAAAAAATTGCAAATAATTAAAAAACGATGAAAAATAAATAATGAAGACCAATTGAAAAGTTTCTTAGAATTGGCCCTTCTACAATATACTAAAAGTATACAATGATATGCCAATCTGTTATTTTTCTTTTCAATCATTAACTGTGTAACCCCTCGACCAAGAAATAAACTAAAACCCAGCGAGAACATGTTATTTCACTAGATGGAGCTATTTCATTCTTTTTTTCCTCAGCTCCACCTGTTTATCTATCTATTGACTTTGCTAAATATAAAAACCCAAATGAAAAAGGTAAATGCATAGTAAATAAAGTGATTAAACATGTGGTGAGATTAGATATTTATTTGTTTGCTAGGAATGTGCTCACTTGCACTTTGTTTTACATTTGCTGCTCATTGTGATCATCTTTATCTTTATGACGCATTGTTCATCTAATGGTGATTTATTCGGAGATGCAATGGAGTGCAAGGCGCCTGAGGAAGAGGCTTTATCTTTGCATTTGTCTCTTGCTTGATAACGTTTCCTCATTTAGCCTCTGTATTCATTTTCTGATATAAACGCAAGATCAGATTTCAGCTGCACTTTGTGATACCCTCCTGAAAGTGGCTCTGACACTGATAACAATGAAACCAGGTTTGGCTTTATTTAATTAACACAAAGTACACGTTGTGCCAGGCTTCTTCGTTTAACATTGTACAAATAAAACCCACTGCTAAACAAGGTGTCAATGACATGAAAGCATTCGACAGTGGAACCCTTTAAAGGGGGTATTTCAGCTTTAAGTGAACTATTAGTATGTTATAGAATGGCTAATGCTTAACAACTTGAATTATTTGCCTTTTTCTTCCGACACGTTCCAGGCAACTGGATGGCTGAAATTGCGAACTGGAGAGCTGCTGAATACAAAAACGAAATAACTCAAAAACCACAAATTGGGGTTGTGAAGGGTTGGTGGGGCCAGGCCCGCCATCAGGGGGGAACAGGGGGGACAAGTGTCCCGGGCCCGTGGCTGAAGGGGGGCCCGGCAGCGCTGCAATCTTCAAAGAGCTGGGCCGTACTTAGGAGCGCAGTAGCGAGCGCTCCAGAAGTCCTGCGGCAGAATGCGGAAGTGCCGAACGTCCTGCGAAGTCCTAAAGAGGCGGAAAGACCCGACGTCACTAAAGGAGCCGACACTGAAGTCACTAAAACATCTGTAACCCTTTCTTGGCTATAATTAACCAAACCAACTAGCATAGGTAGAGCATTGGTTACACGCGACTCTTTCACTCTCAGGTAGGGCTTTCGCTATGTGGAAAATCACGTGTGAGGTAGTTGAACTACAACTCAATACTGCAATAGTGTAATAAATGTGTTGGACGCCAGGGGTTCTTTGTACAAACAAGTAGAACAGGTTTATTTACATGTAGATCCACAGGGTATCATATACTCACATACAGTGGTAATAAAGCAGCAATGCTTAGCACAGTTACAGCGTAGCTTATGCCCTCAGGTAGGATACAAGGATGGGAGTTGTAGTTGCACCAACCAGGTTATCAATGCCCATGTGGTCCGGATCCCACCAGCAGGTTCAGGTGACTCAGGGGTTAAATACTCTTCCTGTAGTCCCTATCTCTGAGGTCCCTTCACTTCAGGCAAGGTAGAGCCTGGGGGAGAGCTACTCCCTACTATCCTCCTTGATGGGGCTTTGAGCTGCCCTTTCTCTCTTTCCTCTCTTTCTCACCTCTCCTAGAGAGTGCTATAACAGGCATATCCTCACTCTGACTATTCCTCATTCACGGGGCCCTGTTCCCCGACTTAATACAGGTGGTAGTACCTCTAAAGGTGTGCTGTCCCTTTAGGGTAGAGCGCCTCTGGGGCCCGGTTGGCACCCAGGCTCAATGGAGCACTGCCCTCCTCCTCTGCTGCAGGCCAAAGAGGAAGTGCCACTCCCTGCAAGTACTTTTATTTAGCACTGCAGGGGGGGTGGTCACTACCTATAACCAATAAGTGGATACATTATAGCCACCTGGACTTTAGTCCAATAGAAGGCAGCTAATGTAAGGGCAAGGGAGGAAGCCATAAGGGCCATGCTACTTATGGGTCCCTACACATCTATAATTGAAGCCCTGAAGCCACGAGTTCAATTCTACTGACACCAATGTGGGTTTTTTTTTGTTTTTTTTTTAATACTCTGCCCACCAATTTTTTATTTTAATAATCTATAGGCCCCTGCACCAATTTTTTAAAAAAAATATTTTATTTTTTTTTAATTTGTCGGGGGGGGGGGCCTGACCACCGATTTAAAAAAAAAAAATATTTTTTGGGGCCCCAATTTTTTTTTAACTTGTTGGGGGGACCTGACCACCGATTTTTTTAAAAATATATTTTTTGGGACCCCAATTTTTTTTAACTTGTATGAGGGGCCCTGGCACCAATGCTTTTTAATGGGGGGGCCTGGCGGCAAATTTTTTTTTAACTTATAAGGGAGCCTTGGGGGGGTAATGTTTTTAGCGCTGATGTCTGTGTGGTCTTTTAACTTTTATGTGGAGTGGGCGGGGATTAGGGGCGGGGCTTGGGTGCTAGGGCAGATTGGGCCCAGGGGGCCCTGAAAATTTTGTTGTGCGATTTCTAATGGCGGCCCTGGGTGGGGCCAACAGAAACTGCCATCGTCCAATACGGTGCGCGGGTGTCCAATTTGGCGTGCTGGCACCCAGTTCGGTGCACCATGTTAAATGCGGCCTGGGCACTGTGGCCCAGTTCAGGACTGTCCACGACCCATTCGTTGGGTTATGGTAGAAGTTCAACGTACACAGAATATTCTAGTCAATGACCACTAGGGGGCATGTGTGCCTGTGAAATAGAAGAACCAAAGAGGTGGGGTGAGGTGACATAAAAGGAGTCAAAAGCTGCATACTTAGGGGCAAATTCACTAAGCAGCGAAGATGTGCTAGCGATGGCTTTGCCACAATTCGCAACACTTCGCCAGGTGAATTTTCGCCAGCCCGCCACTAACACACTAAAATGCGAATTTGCGCTCAGGGCAGCGAACCTTAGCGAAGTTGCGCTTCCATTACTTTGCCAGGCAAAGCGCATTTACGCTAGTGATGCCTAATACGCTAGTGATGCCTTAAGTGCAAACTTAAGCGTATAATAGAAATATATTTTACTGCCACTACATTCCACTACACAAGCCCAGGAAACCTTTAATAAATAAAATAAAGTTGTCCTATTGCCCTACATGTGCCCCCTGTATAGTTGTGTTGCCATATGTTAGGAAATATAGGGGGAAAGTGTTTCAGATTATCACAGTAAAAAAAGTAAGACGCCAGCATTTTTTCTTTCAAACTCCTATCTATTGTATTGAACTTCACCAGGTCTGACACATTTATCTTAGTGAATTAGCGTAGTTACGTCCCTTCGTCAGTGCACAACTTCGCCTGGCGTAAGGATGTGAAGTTGCGCGAGTCTATCTACTTCGCTAGCGAATTTTCGCCAGGGACACTGTTAGTAAATTGGCAAAGTTGCAAAATGACATCACACTGGAGAATAAGCGCTAGCGTTAGACACTTCGCGCTTTAGTGAATTTGCCCCTTAAAGTCTTCTTAGTGCATAAATTAGTCACGTTCCTCACACTACAAACTTGGCATTGCCTTAAAAGAAAAAAAGTGGAGATTATAACCCTTAGGGGCCGATTTACGAAATTCACGTGAAATGATCGAAGTGATCGAAGTTCCATCGATGATCGTATATTCAATCATTTGATGATCGAAGAAATTAAAATTTTAAAGTTATTCGACTGCCTACTTCACCAGATTGAACATACCGAATTGTAATAGAAGCCTATGGGAAGCTGCCCATAGGCTTCTGAGGCTAAGTCCTGCTCGAATACCATTCGTAGGATTGGAGCGTTCAATTGTTCGAATCGTACGAATTTTTCGGACGCTCGAAGGAAATTTCACTATTTTTTCGTCGAGAAATCGTATTGCGAGCAGAATGATAGCCTAAAACAATTCGATAAGCATTCGATGGTCGAATGCTTATGGAATTGCGAATTTGGTCGAGCTAATTATGGGGAATAATAGTAAATTTGCGGTAGAGTGATGGGAGGGATCTGGAGGGGGGTGAGAGAGATAAAATCTGAGTAAGTCCTGAAAACATAAGGGACATTGACAACTCTCCAATATTTCTTTACAGCAGTGGTTCCCAAACTGGGAAACGTGGGTTATTGGTGGCTATTCAAGAAAGAACTCCAGGTTGGACAACCTTTAGTAGCTTTAAGAAGAGGTTGGATGGCTGTTTAGCAAGTGAGGGATCAAAGTGGAGAGGCTTCAGGTGGGGTGTTTTGCCTTCCTCTGAATCAACTAGTTAGGCAGGTTATATATAGAGGTTGAACTTGAAGGACATGTGTCTTTTTCTATCTATCTTACTGTTAGATCATTATGTAGCCTTTGTTTACCAATGATGAATGTGCAGAATCATCAGCAAGCAAAGTGTCATGGCACGGTGGCACCTACATTTCAGGATTTCAGGGGCCACTATGATCAATATGAATTGCTTGCCTAGGAACAAAGCACCTGTAAACTGGCCGCTCATTTCTGTAAAAACATGGAGGATGACTGTATGAATAGCATTTTTT
This sequence comes from Xenopus borealis, assembly GCA_024363595.1. NCBI lineage: Eukaryota > Metazoa > Chordata > Amphibia > Anura > Pipidae > Xenopus > Xenopus borealis. Next base: position 20,990,859 of record CM044433.1, on the reverse strand, counting down.
TCCTTTAAAGGGCCGGATTTCTACCTTGCTGGAAATAAACACCCCTGTAGCACCTCTTAGTTACAAAAATGAATGTTTCTACAACGTTTCGGGCTCACTCTCGCCCTTTTCTCAAGCTTTCTCAAGGCAAAATTGAGCTCGAAACTTTGCCAGATTGTCTGAGCTAATATATTTTTTACTTTTTCAAGTTTTTTCCTGGATGTCTATGTAACCCCTGGCAAGGGTTTCCAGTCTGCTTTGCACCCACTTCACAAGTTCTTACAAGGTGGTTGAAGCCCACACTACTCTAAATTGCTAACTTGGGTTTAAGGTCATGGTAAATTTTGAGTGAATCATATTGCATAAGTCTGTACATGGAATATATGAGAACATTAATTGAGATTCTACTCTGTGGGCAGCACTGTAAGGAAACAGGCACATAGGGCAATGCCTGGTCAATCTGCAACTGGACAGAAAGCTGCAATCACCCCGGTCCCATTCACTTAAATGCCATTCATGTAGTGGGGGTGGTAGGTAGGGATCAGGACTGGACTTAGAATCAAAATAGGCCCTGGCATTTCAGTTACACAGAGGCCCAATCAGCCCACATAGAGACCCAAACAGTCCCCACCAGCCCACTAAATACTGACTTTCTATGGCACCTTATAGCAGCCCATCTGGCATTTGCCCTAACCCACAGATTGCCCATCTGGCATTTGCCCTAACCCACAGATTGCCAGTCCGGGCCTGGTAGGGATGCACCGAATCCAGGATTCAGTTTGGTATTCGGCCAGGCTTTTTTCATTTTCAGCAGGATTCGGTCGAATCCTTGTGCCTGGACGAACTGAATCCTTAAAATCATGTGACTTTTCATCACAAAACACGGAAGTTAAAAACAATTTTGCCGCACACTTCGTGCATGGTGCTCGTTTACCCTCCACCTCACTAATTTTCATATGCTAATTAGGGTTCGGATTCGGCTGAATCTTTCACATCGGATTCTGGGGTTCCTCCGAATCCAAAATAGTGGATTCGGTGCATCCCTAGTGGTTGGTGATTGTAAGCGTTCCACTGAGCTACAAAATGCTTGGAACATGAACAAAATGGCTTTATTAGTCATGGTAATATTTTGTAAGCAGGTGTTTAGTATATCATGCCCTGAATTACATGAAATATATGCAAAAACATCCCCCAGAAAAAGCATTACATAAAAACGTGATACTCTATCTTCCACGGCACGGGTATCGATCCCACGGTCGCACATTGGCAGTGGCAAATTTCCTTCAATAAGGCAAGTTTTTCAGGGTGACATTTGGCGAAACTTTAGGAATATATCACATTCTCATCAAAGAGCTGCACAGCCGAACAGATTTATAGATCGGAGAGCCTATTAAATTGAACTGTACATCACGGCTGTCTGCGACATAGGCCAGCTCTGCGCTAATACTCGCCAAGTGCCCTTTTCCTCATTCTTATTCTCAGCTCAGAAAGCTTGAAGGGAAAAGACCGTAACCAGGTTTTTTTTTCTCTTCCTTTCAGCTAAAAATATCTCCGCCGTTAATTTGTATTAATTTGTCAAGGGGTGATATACTGGACCGAAGAACCCTGCTGTTCCGGCCACGATTAACACTTACTGTGCCCCAAACTGGCCACTTATATTCGGTTCATGGAGGCTCAACATTGATACTCTCTCCCCACTGACAAACAAACAAGAAAAGCTGGTGTCTCCTTTTCAGCGTTTATTATACTATTATACCTCTATGAGTGATTAAAGGACAAGGAAAGCCTAATATACTGGCAGGGCTGGAACTAGGGGTAGACACATGAGGCACCAGGTAGGGAGCATTATTAGAAGGGGGCAATTTTCTTAAAGGTTAAAGGGATACTGTCATGGGAAAAAAAAAATTCAAAATGCATCAGTTAATAGTGCTGCTCCAGCAAAATTCTGCATTGGAATCCATTTCTCAAAAGAGCAAACAGATGTTTTTATATTTCATTTTGAAATCTGACATGGGGTTAGACATATTGTCAGTTTCCCAGCTGCCCCAAGTCATGTGACTTGTGCTCTGATAATCTTCAGTCACTCTGTACTGCTGTACTGCAGGTTGGAGTGATATCACCCCCTCCCTTTTTTCCCCCAAGCAGCCTAACAACAGAACAATAGGAATGTAACCAGATAACAGCTCCCTAACACAAGATAACAGCTGCCTGGTAGATCTAAGAACAGCACTCAATAGTAAAACCCATGTCCCATGTGCTCCATTCTGTTACATTGAGGAATAACAACAGCCTTCCAGAAAGCAGTTCCCTCCTAAAGTGCTGGCACAAGTCACATGACCAGGGGCAGCTGGGAAACTGAAAATATGTCTAGCCCCATGTCAGATTTCAAAACTGAATATTAAAAAATCTGTCTGCTCTTTTGAGAAATTAATTTAAGTGTAGACGTCTACTGATGTGTTTGGAAAAAAAAAACATATTTTTCCATGACAGGATCCCTTTAAGTAAACCTTTAAAATAAGTGAATTTCAAATTTATGAGGGTGCTATTATAAACACTTTTGCAGGGTTGCCACCTGGCCAGTATTTTTGATGGTTGATCCCAATGTTATTAATAGGAAAAAAAGATAAATATATAGGAAGGCCGGTATTTTTTTCAGGAAAAGGTGGCAACCTTAACTGTTAATATAAATTAAATTTTTTTTTTTACAACAGAGCCACCTTCTGGTCATTTTCTGCCCATTCTAACCACCAAATAGTCAAGGAATTTGTCACAAGGAGAAAGTCAGGAGGTCTGCTCGATGCTCAGTGAGTCATGTGACAGAAATGACATCACTAAGCACCAGATGACATCACTGAGCACCATATATAAGGATATATTTTAGGACATTTATGACTTTAGTTTATTGTGTTCTTATAAACTGTGGTTAGTGATGTCATCAGTCAGAAACATTGCATAGTGATGACATATTATAAGAAATAACATATAACCTATTTTAACCTATGAGGATATTATGAATCCCCTGTTGCCTGATGAAGTTCCCCATTGTTTCTAATCCTCGTCTGCTCTTGACTTTTACAAATGAAAGATCTTGAAAATTACTGCAAATGTAATGATTTTTTTTTAGATGAGGCTCCTGTTTTTTTATTGACCTAACCAAATGCTACACAGTGGCTGAATAATCGCCTCTCGGTGTCTCATTATGTATATAAAGGAGAGCCCCGAGGATTTATCAGATTTCAATATCAGCACCTCTGTATCAAATCCCGTATTCAAAGGCACGCAAGACAAATGTGCTGACATTAAGAAAAACAAACCGGCGCTTCTATTACCCACAGCCAACTCCGTAGCCATTTATTGCTTCTGTAAAAATATGAACAATGGTAAACATACCCAGCTATAATCTCCCTACTTTATTTTTACTGGCCCTTTGTGTACCCTGAATGATGGCTGCTTTAATGAAAGTTCTCTTTTTCTCTTAACATTTAATAGCACAACAGATGTACAGCTTTAATAAAAACAAACTATCCAAGGTTAAGAGAGAAACAACTCTAGAAGTTCCCTCGAAAAGAACGGGGTTATTACATTTCCAATGTAAACAATTTAAAGATGCAGCCTGTGGACCAAACGTGCTGTTAATTTGAAATATGACTTTTAATAAATGGTTGGTATTTATATTCTACTGTAAAGGAGGTCTCGGGAAAAAAGGAACCCCTAATAATACTAAGTGGCTTGCTTTTGGAATATGTGTCTAACGAGTAAGTAGTAATATACTTTATGTTATGTAAGTATTGTTGGTTTATGTTGTTGGGTAAGGGGGATTCTCCAGGGAGAAGTTATATATCGGAGAGATCAGGACATAAATTCTTTTGATGGCTGACGGGAAGATCAAGGGAATGATGTTGGAGAGCCTGAGTCCTTCCACCTGAGAGACGTGCTAAGGAGATATCATTAGGTAGGTCATTTAGTGGTGGGGTAGGTTGGTAGAGCTCGTTGTAGTTGGCGAGAGTCAGATATAGGGTGTGTAGTCAAGCAGCTGAGCTCCAACAAGTGTCCTGGTGGTACCTGGCCAGATTAGGCACCCAGAGCCGAGGGGACAAGGGAAGACAGAATCATCAAAAATATTTTTTTTAAAGAGAATCTCCATGTGCATGAGGAGGCCCAGGTGCTCTGAACTGAGCCTTCAGCTTGAGGGAGCGGGCATCACCTTATTGTTGGTAGCCACTCATAGAGCAAACCCTCCAGGCAGTTATATTTAAAGGACAAGGAAAGCTAAACTAAACTAAAGAAGTAGGTAGAAATGTTGTACATGATGTTTTGTGCTTGTGTACCAGCCCAAGGCAACCACAGCCCTTTAGCAGTAAAGATCTGTGTCTCCCCAGTAGATGCCCCAGTAGCTCCCCATCTTCTTTTCTGATTCTGATTCACTGATTCACATGCTCTGTGCTGCTGTCACTTACTGAGCTTAGGGACCCACTCACAATATACAGTACACATAGAATAGAAATATAGTCACAATATAAGGCTGATAAGTCATTAATACAGATAATTACTACATGGCAGCCCAGAAACCAGTGCAATTAGAATCAGAATTTAATAATCGGCCCTGTAGTATTGGCTTATATTACAGACCAACCTCATTTTCAGCTGGATAATTAGTAACGACCCCTAAGCTTAGCTTCTCAACAGCTGCTCAGAGCCCACTGAGCATGGTGCAGACACTTTCCAAGATGGTGACCCAAAGTCCTGGATCATTGCTGCTATTCAGCAGTGTAGACACCCCAAGGGCGTTCAGGCATGGCACCCAGCCGTGCGGTCCTAGCGCCTGCCCGCATACCACGTGCACGAGCGCAGGAGCAGCATGTTCCCGGTGCTCCCCATGAAAACATGGCATTTCTAGCCCTATTCATATTTAGGGTTTAGTTCTCCTTTAAAAAGTATTTATTGAAATATGGATTACAGCCTTACGTGTTTTGTGTTCTCACAACACTTAATCATAGGCTCAGGGTAGACAGGGTCTAGTACCTCAAATTAAACTGGACCCCAGTGCTGAAAGTCAGCCAGTGGGACCTATTGGCCTGGAACTCCTAATTCTGGTTGACTCAAATTAGGGAAGATTGTGTGTGGCAAGTATCACTGTGGAAAGAGACATTCCTGAGTTCAACAAAGAGTTGAGTGGAACCTTCCATTTATTGTTAGTGTTTACTACAATCCCTGTCACTGTGGAGTGAGGGAAGGTTGACCAAGGTATACAGCGAGTGACTGGACACCACATTACAAATAGACTTCATAGATTAATGCTGTTGAGCTATCACATAGGCATCGATGTAAAGAGCCTTAGCACCATACAGAAGTGTGCTTAGTACGGAGGAATACCCATGCTGGCATCGTTTATGGTATATTCCTACACAGGGTATCCCAAAACCTAGAGATTTGTCCCTGACATCAAGACATCTATTTGAAAACCATACAAAGAGCTTGATATTGAATATATTTTGAATAACAATAAAGACCCTCACTACACTAATGATAAAATTCCCAATGTATCCAATCAGTTGGCAGCATTACCATCTCCAGTAACCAGCTCATTGGATGGTAAAATGGGAAATTATTCCTCATTGGGCATCAAAGCCAACATTTGCAGTTACTGTTTCTGTTACAATTGTGAAGGATGGGGACTATGATGTTTTTTAATCTGTGTGCTCACCAGATGTAACAATTGGGGTCTCCAAAACTCAGCATCAGCTGAGGATAGAATGACTTTTATATGTAGGATGAAGATGGGAAGATAGACTAAGTCAATCTATAAACCTACAACAGGAACAACAGGCAAATGAGGTTAGGACCTATCAAAGCATTTTGACAATACCCAATAAAAACATTAACATTCATAGAATTCCACATAGACTGTACTGAAAGTTCCCATGAGTATGTCCCCTTTAATTTGTCATGTTTTGTGTAGGTTTGTATCCGCACCAAACCACTGTCATGTAGTATCAATACTTTCCATTGCAATGTTCTTTGTGTTGGTGCTGTTAAACCCATGTCTGTTTATCTGTTTTACTCCAAGAGTTACTGCACACACAGATTTATACACGGAGCTTTTATCAGCTATGATAGATGCCGACAGAATGACCCTAGTGGATAAGGAAGCTTCACTTGGAGAAAGGTCGGTAATGAATTAACATTTCCTATTTTATTTAATGACAAGGCCTTGAACGTAGGCTTTCTATGTTGTTAATCAGCTAGTGCCCATAACTTCTGTATTCTGCCCTTGTCGCTTTATTTCTTCTCTTGCTATCAAACTATTTGAGAAGCACAAGACATATTTTCCCACGCTGGACCACATGGTATGATGTTTTCTATGGTGCTGGTACTACATGTAGATATTCTTTATTCTTCTGTTCATTCGTTACTAGATACTGTACATTAGGGCACCTGTGACTTTAAAGAGTGTGTTGAAGAAAAACACCCCGATTTAATGTAGGTTTAACTCATTATCAGGTTTGAAATCTAATATGCTGTTAGAGATTAAAAGGATACTGTCTTGGGAAAAAAACATTTTGCATCAGTTAATGGTGCTGCTTCAGCAGAATTCTGCACTGAAATCCATTTCTCAAAAGAGCATACAGATTTTTTTTATATTTCATTTTGAAATCTGACATGGGGCTAGACACATTGTCAATTTCCTAGCTGCCCCAAGTCATGTGACTTGTGCTCTGATAAACTTCAGTCACTCTTTACTGCTGTACTGCAAGTTGAAGTGATATCACCCCCCCAGCAGCCTAACAACAGAACAATGGGAAGGTAACCAGGTAACAGCTCCCTAACACAAGATAACAGCTGCCTGGTAGATCTAAGAACAGCACTCAATAGTAAAAACCCATGTCCCACTGCATTCCATTCAGTGAAATTGAGAAGCAAAAACAACAACCTGACAAAAAGTAGTTCCCTGCTAAAGTGCTGGCACAAGTCACATGACCAGGGGTAGCTGGGAAATTGAATGTCTAGCCGCATGTCAAATTTCAAAACTGAATATAAAAAAATCTGTGTGCTCTTTTGAGAAATGGATTTCAGCGCAGAAGTCTACTGGAGCAGCACTATTAACTGATGCGTTTTGAAAAAAACATGTTTTCACATGACAGTATCCCTTTAAGCTTCAGTACCCTATGATAACCAATCAACACTCAGCATTACCAGATCTGCTCTTTGAAAGCTAACATCTCTTTGTTAGTAGATGTAGAGAAAACATTCTTGTTATTGTCATCACCTATAGTCACCAAGTAGACACCGTGATGTTCCAACCACACTCTCAGCTTTGCCCCAGCCTGATAAAAACATATTTGCCTAGGGGACTCCCTGAAAAACTAGGTTGGGTGATGGCTCTGAAAGTTTCTTTTTTTTTTTTTTTTTTTTTTTTGTTCTGGACCTCTTGCTATAGTGAAGCTGGTGGAAATGTAACTGATAAACTTTAAATAAAGAAGTACTAAAACCCAGAAATATACATGCCTGTGTATATAAGGATACTTATATGTCAATGTGTCTAAAATACCAGTTAAGATGTATGTGCAGACAATTCTAGTCCTTGGAAAGTACCCAGCATGGATTGGATAATAGGAGACAGAACTCTTTGCATCGCCTTGTTTAGGGGGCAGAAGTGGGAAGTGGGGAGAAGTTGTGGGGTTAGCTGTACAGGTATAGGATCCGTTACCTGGAAGCCCTTTATCCAGAAAGCTCAGAATTACAGAAGGCCCATCTCTCATAGACTCCATTAAAATCGAATAATGCAAACAGCCTATTGGGTTTATTAAATGTTTACATGATTTTCTGTTAGACTTAATTTATGAAGATAATTACTGAAAGATCTATTATCTGGAAACCCCTAGGTCTTGAGCATTGTTACAGGTCCCATACCTGTGTTTAGTGAGCCATCCCTAGGGTTGGCAGTGACAGTGTATGGACTTCCCCTCAAGAAGAATGGATTCAAGATCCACTTGTTTGGCATGTGCAGGGCTGCTCTGCCTTTGTAGAAGTAAACCAGCCGTTCTGCGTGTTATGTTTGGCTTGTATGTGACATATTCCATAATAGTAGATCAGATAAACAATGGTTTCACAAAAAGCATGTCTAAGGCGGATACTGATCGGGTGGCAGCTACACGCTGGAGTGTATACACTATGTTGGACAGGATTTCAGATGTACAAGTCAACCAGGTGCCATAATTTTTGAGAGCTTGCTTATTGCAATGGGAGGATGAAGAATTATTCACAAAATGAAGATGGAATACTGAGTCAGGATGGCGATACAAACCAATGTATACCATTCATACAGAAGATTCATGTGTTTAAACCATTCTATGGGTCATATACTGAGACCCATTAGTGCTGGACTGTGAATTTTGCATTGAAAAAGAATCTGGTGTGATGAGTGAAGCCTGGCAAGAGGTGTCCTGCTCCATCCTGTGCTCCCTGCCATGCACATATTAAATGGCCCCTTATAGCTTTCTGATGTTTAAACCCTCTCTTTGAGTAGGCAGCTAGTGCACCTCGAGGTGCTTACTGGGCAATCTCTGGGTCTGCCCGGTTTATAGATGCCCAATAATGTTTCCGGCACAGGACAGACCATAAAGATGTGAAGCAATGGAGGACTTTGGAAGTATGGCTCTTTATTGTCAGAGGTCTAGGGTACCCATAGTCTGATAAAACAATTATATTCTTAAGTCCTATCCTTATTTCAGTTTATTATATTTGCAATTTTAATTCCTTTTAATTACGTGATTGAGACACCTTGCTTTTGCACCATGGCATTTTGCACTTAGAATAATATTACAGCAGATTATTAATTTAGAATAATATAAATATGTAGTGGTTTAACTACAACACATCAGGCCCCCCTGCAAAATAATCCATAACCATGCCCTGCGTTCCCCCGCCTGCCATCACCAGTCCCCATTCCCTGCCCGCTCAAGCTGCTTTAGGTTGGAGAATAGCTAGGGAATGGACACTTCTGATACTTGGGAATAATCCAAACTCTAATTTGAATTTGAGATTTATTTATCATACCTGGACCCTGGGAACAACTCAAATTAGAATATTCGCCACCGAAAACCTGCCAATGTAGAAGTCAATGGCAGAGGTCCATTGACCAACTGGAAGATGTTAGTAGCCTTCCTGACATTCAAGCATTTTTGGAGTAAAAACTCGATTCGAGTTTTTAGATCAGTAATATTCGTTTGAGTTTTAGACGTTTGAGTTTTTTCTTAAATATCCTCCCATTTGAGTTGCGAGTATATAAAAAAAAGTTCACATGAACTCGAAATTCGCCCTTTGATTAATCTGACCATAAAAGTTTTTCAGGTCTTCTTTGCTCATCATTGTTGCACAGAGGTACTATCTTCTACTTATATAATTCGGAGTCACCCCTAAACCTCTGGATCCCCCAGAAGACACAGTCTACATCATCTAAATTATTCCAGCCTTGCTAATGACTTATAAGCAAGCTAAATATAATGTCCTACATACTGAGCCCAGAGGATAGGATCATTTTTCTCTCTATCTTATGCATAGATAAAGAGCTTCATCCACTCCACAGATTACCAACCATATCAGTGCAATATATCGCTGAGCAACCTTTACTGAATAAAGGCTAAAAGAGCAGAGTTCACTGCAATGAAAATGATTTAAAGGAGTCAAGTGTCCTCTTCCTGCTGATAAGTAATTAGTATTTCTTCAAGGGAAATATACTTATTAAAAAGCAATCTTAAATAAATGAAATACATTCTGACTTTACACAGATATACCCTTTATATATATATATATATTTCGTTCAGCAAAACACTAGAATTAATTAAAACTATTTAATCCGCATAAAATCTTTTATGCACACTATAAAATGTATTTTATTACTGAAATTGCATTACACTTAAAAAGTGATGACCTTATCTTGGTGCAGTAATGCCTTCTCAATCTAAATGAAATATCTATCTTTCTCTTTTTTTTTACTAGAAACATCGGCCAGAAATGACAATAAATGGAAAAGATTTACATTATACAAAATCTGTCAGATATAAATGAGGCACAATTTTAGAAATTCACTCAATGTATCCCCATATTGTATAGTAGAGGTCTTCAGACTTTTCAGTTTCCCCCGTTTTTTTCTGGTTGAATATAATTTTGAGTTCCTTAGCTCTCAATAAAGTTATAGCTATATGGATAGGTAGCTAGAGCTAAATATTCTGAGTCCCTGAAATATCCAGTACATAAGCTTCTGACCCCAAATCTACCTGATTCTTTGTTGAGTTCCAAATTGTCATCACAAGAACTATTCATTGGGAGCATGTTTTTATGCACAAGAATCTACACTCAAGCCTAACATAAGTAAGATCAATGCCAAGCTGGAGATGGAGTCATGTAAAGGTAACCACCAATAGTCTATGTCTAGGGAGCAGTGGAAACTTTTCTGTTGAGTGATATGTCTAGCAGAGTGATGATGAAATCTAGATTTTGGGGATGCCAGATGAGTACGACCTTATTTATTGTGGAATGTTGACTATCATGCTTGGTGGGGGGTGGTATATTGGCCTGGCAAGCCTTTTTGGTGGCAAACAAGTGCAGCTCAAATCAAAATAAGAATAATATAGATTCTGACCATGTCTAATCTCTAGTCTGGGTGCAGAAGACCCCAGACTAAGTGCATCAGGACACAAATGCTCAAAACTTCACAAGTGACTCACTAATCATAAGGCTGACCCTGGTGTAAAAACCCCAGGTACGCTGTTTTTGGGCCAACCAGTACAAGCCTAAATAAGCAGTTTAAGGAATACTCTGCGCTCACCCATTTCTCTTGGTGTCCCAGGTGCAGCACCCCAAACCTGTGGTTGGGGGTGATACATAAGCAAAAATTAACGACCATTTATTGAAGGACATTCTTTGTTTCCTTGTAGAAGATGAAGATTCCTTGTTTCAGCATGACAGTGCCACAAAACTACATCTGTACATAACTTATTTGATAAGAATAGAGACAGAGCCTTAAAGTAGTCAGAGCCAACCAAAGTACAGCTTATTAAATATCTGTGGAACACCCAAGAATGCTAATGGAAAAGAATGTTTAATCTCCTAGAAATAATTCCCAACCTCCCTAATATTCTTCTGTCTGAATTACAGCGACCCCCATCAACAATGTTCCAACAACAAGTGTAAATTCTTCCAGAAGTTGTTATAAGGAACAACTTCATATTTATACCCACAGTTTCATAAAGACATGTTGATCAGGCAGGTTCCAGGACTACCATGGTTCTAAGAACATAGGGGTAGATTCACCAAAGTACAAAGCAGCTAATGCTAGTGACAATTCCCCAACGTTATCATCTGCAGGAACATCGCCTATTCACTAACAGGCACAGGCTGAGTTTGCAAGTGAAAGACCATCGCTAGCAGTCATTCACACTCTATCACCAGGTGACTTTTCGCTCTGGTGAAAGGTCATTACTCCGCATGTTCAGTGAAGTGTGGATTTTACTGAACGTTACGTCTTTCACCAGAGTTGACTTCACTACCTCGGTCAAGGCAAAGTGATAAAAAGAAGCAAGATCTTCCTCAATCTTCTGTCACTTACATCATATCCTGTGAGCTGAAAATGCATTAAAGTTAAAGTGGACCCGTCACCCAGACACAAAAATCTGTATAATAAAAGTCCCTTTCAAATTAAACATGGAATCCAATTTCAAATTTTTATTAAAGCATTCGTAGTTGTTTTAAGATCAAAAATTTGCTTTTTTAAGATGTTTTAAGCTTAGAAATCTCAGCTGTCAATCTAATATTGTCTGCCACTCCTCTATGCCTATGGCATAGAGGCGGGGCAGATAATTACTTTCACTTTCCATTCAGCACTTCTTAGATGTCACTGCTCCCCACACATTCCCCCAGTTCTCTTAACCATTTAATTGTGTAGCCAAGACACGGGGATAGACATTGGGTCCCCCATTCTGGTGCAAAAACAAGATTCTGAGATGATGCAAGGCTTGCCTTAAAGGGCTTGTTCACCTTTGAGTTAACTTTTAGTATAATGTAGAGAGTGATATTCTGAGACAATTTGCATTTGGTTTTCATTTTTTATTGTTTGCGGTTTTACAGTTATTTATCTTTTTATTCAGGAGCTCTCTATTTTGCAGTGTCAGCAATTTGGTTTCTAGGGTACAAATTACCCTAGCAACCCTGCATTGATTTGAATAAGAGACTGGAATATGAATAGGAGAGGGACTGAATAGAATGATGAGTAATAAAAAGTGCCAATAACAATACATTTGTAGCCTTACAGAGCATTTGTTTTTAGATGGTGTCATTGAACCCCATTTGAAAGCTGCAAATAAACAGAATAAAATTGCAAATCATAAAAAAACTATGAAAAATAAATAATGAAGACCAATTGAAAAGTTTCTTAGAATTGGCCCTTCTACAATATACTAAAAGTTAACTTGAAGGTGAACCACCCCTTTAATAACAGTGTCCACAAAATGGCTCCTGCCCGCTTGCTTTAATTATGAATTCCTAGACTGAAGAAAACAATATTAAAATAATTTATATAGTGTAATTAATGTTGATTTTGCTTGACTAATGTGTAGTGATGGACGAATCTCCCCCGTTTCGCTTCGCCGAAAAATTAGCGAATTTCCAGCGAAATTCGCGAAAACGAAACAAAACGAGTCGCGTTTTTGCCGAGCGTCGCGTCGTCGTTTTTGGTGTGCGTCACGGCGTTTTCGTCACGTTGCGTCGTTTAAGATGCGCGTCGCGTAGTTTTTGTCGTGTTTTTTTCGGCAAATTTTTTGGGCTGAATTTTCTCTGGTGTTTCGCGAATTTATTCACCAGCGGCGAATCGTGGGAAATCGCCGCAAATTCGCCTCTAGCGAATAAATTCGCCCATCACTACTAATGTGATAAAATATGATTCTCAATATTTTTTTGGGGTGACGGGTCCACGTTAAAAACAAAACGCTGGCGACTTTTCCTTTTTTTTAAGCAGGTTTGCCTGCAAAAGTCATAGCAAACCTTTTTTGGGTAACCAGTTTTCTAATGTTTGGCACCCCCAAGAACCTCTCCTTTAAATATCCTACAGTATAATAGAATGAAAAGAACATGAAGATCTAAACTCACATTTTGATACTGTAAATCTGCTCCTAAGTATCCCTATATATTTTTGCAAGTAGTGATTTGGCTTTTCCAATTTAAAATTAATTACAGTAGCCAAATAGTACATATAAATATATATATTTTTTTAATTTAATAAGAAAATTGCATGAAGGAAATGTGTAAGTGTTATTTATTATTTTGTCATCCCTAACACGGGAACTGAAGGCAAAGCACTCGGCGGCGGCATCTATAGTATCACGCAGCAGGTCAGTAAACATGTAATGCATTAGGGAAACGCAAAATGTTTTATCTTGACATGTGAAGATTTTGCTCTTTAGAAGAGACAGAAAGTCAATGCTTCATCCCCTAGCCTGTGTACGTTCAACTCAAAACAGCCTTTGCATGGGCAGGGTATGGGAAGTGATCTATGTCACCAGCAAATCTCTCATATAACAACTTACTTGGAGAAAAGGGAGAACGTTAGAACAGATTCGTGCACCGGATCCTTCAGATATCAACAAAATCCAACGGAATGAATTTCCATGGTTGAAACCATTTATCCCCTTGTGCTCTGTATTAACTTTAGAACATAGTCTCCGGTAATGTATCTTTCTGGAAATATTAACTTTGGTCACCTCTGCTCACAGAGTAACTTTTTGGAGAGTTTCCTGCTGCAAATTATAAGGTATTTTATTTGGTAGCAGATGCTTGTCTGTCTCTCCCCTGAAAGTATAGTCCTGCAGTGGGTACCCGCGGGTTACCCGCAAACTCCAGCTGTACCCTGCTGGTTGCACATCGAATTTCTGGGTGCGGATATAGAAGCGGGCCGGTGGTTCTGCGGGTTGGCGGTTTGATGGTCGGGTCGTGGATCCTCGCCATAGCGATTTTTACTCCTTTTTCTGAGCATGTCTACTACTTTACAGCACTTCCTGTTTTACACCTTTTTTTTCTGATCGCGGCTACTTCCAATGATGTCACTTCCGGTTTACAATGACAGCACTTCCTGATTCTTGATGGTCAGCGGGTCGCGGGTCCAGGTTGCGGGTACGGTTCGGGTCGCCGGTCCAAGCGGGTAAGAATGCAGGTTGCGGGTCCGGGTTGCGTGTACGGGTCGAGTACGGGTCCCAAAAAATGGACCCGCGCAGGACTCTACCTGAAAGTAAGAATTCATTGCTGAACCCTTCATGACTAGGTTCTAACACTAAAAGCGTCCATCCTTAAAGGGCACCTGTTGGGTAAAAATGTTATCCCCAACCAAAGGTAATGGCTGATAGAGCCCACATTCTGGATGGGGATAATAGTGAGCAGCTATGGCTCCTGGTGTGCGCAGCTATGTCCGGACGCTGGCATGTGCATAACACACGTGTGACATCACACACATGTTCATACTGATCGATTTGGGGGAGCTTTTCATGCCTGCTCGCACCGGGAGTTCCCTCCTTGTTTGGGTAGCCTAGTGCTGGCAGGGGGCATATTTCTAAAAAATAACTGCTGTTATCCCAAACCGGAATGTGGGCTCTGTTAGCCCACACCTTTGATTGAGGATAACATTTTTACCCAACAGGTGCCCTTTAAAGGGGAACTATTGCAAAATTAAAATATAAAATTAACTTCAGCATACTGAAATAAGAAGTTTTCTAAACACAACCAATGAAATATTCTGTACCATTTCTGAAATAATCAAGTTCATCTTTACTCTCCTTCTCTCAGCATCTGTTTCTTCTCATTCTGTCTTCATTCAGGAGTTGATGCAATATATCTTATAGGGGGGACTCCTTTTGCCTAGAAGGTGTATTAGAGCTCACTCTATTAAAATCACCAGACATCATGTCTCTCTACATGCAGAATTTGTGCAAAAGGCAGTTATTATGTTAGATTTTGTTTGTACTGGAATCGGTTGTTTGAGTGAGTGAGACAGGTTAATTGGCTTCTAATAAAAGTGACAGGTTAATTGGCTTCTAATAAAAGTGACCATAGTGTGTGTATGTAAGTGATTGGGACCTTAGATTGTAAGCTCTACTGGGCCAGGGACGTTTAGGAATGACGCATGATCTCTGTAAAACATTGCACAATATGCCAGCACTATATAAACAAGAATAATTATAATATTTATAGTATTATTGTGATACAGCTAAGATAAATATGAGTATGAGATGTCACCAAACCAAGTTGCATAAAGTGTGAAGATAAATACAGGATAATTACAGGTATCCCAGAAAAAGGACACTGGAGTCAGAGAGCTTACACTCTGATGTTTGCATGCAGTGTCGGTAATTACTGTAACCTCAGCTCTTTCCATCAGTCTCCTCTTGTATTCCCAGAAATCTATTTGGTATTGTGTGTGTGTTTTCGTTTTCAGTCATTTCTAATACATAAATTCCAACCATAGGTGGAGCCTGAACACCGCTGACAAAGCACTTCAGGTTGGGTGTTTTTTTGAGAAGATATATATGTACTTCTAATACGCTGACAGGTTGAGCCCCCTGGGTGACATCCAAACTGTTGTAATTGCAAACCCCCAGTGACATTAATCATTCAACTACAAATTGAGTTTCAAACGTATAGAGTATTTATCTTCTTTCAGCAAATGTAGCTTTCATGAACATAATCATTTCCAACATTCCGCAGCACTTACAAACACAATAATGCATTCCGGAGACCAAAAAAAAAAAAAAAAACCCAACGCATTTTTAACATTTTCATTTACTGCATGAAAACAGAAGCTATTAGCTGCCGTTCTGAAGCGTGATATTACTCGTTTTAATGTATTCGACGGAGCTCCTCGTTCGTTGGAATTTCATTGCAGAATGTGGACTTGCTTAACTGTTGCTCATCGTTACTGGCACATAGGAAATGAGATATACAAGAGGCGCTGAGACTGCCGTTACCTGTTGTAAATAATATTGTTATAGACTTGATGGCTGTGTCAAAGCTTTAATAAAAATCTGAACGGGAAAAAACATTTACAGACATTACTGGGTAACTGAAGTTACGACGTATACATATGTGTGGCTTCATTTCGGTCTATCCATAGAATCCTGCTGAATGATCTCACAATAATGCAAATGTCAAAACCATAGACACTGTTATTCAATAGGGATGTAGCGAACGTCGGAAAAAATGTTCGCGAACATGTTCGCGAACTTCCGGACAAAAATTCGAACGGTTCGCGAACTTCGCGAACCCCATAGACTTCAATGGGAAGGCGAATTTTAAAAGCTAGAAAAGACATTTCTGGCCAGAAAAATGATTTTAAAGTTGTTTAAAGGGTGCAACGACCTGGACAGTGGCATGCCAGAGGGGGATCAAGGGCAAAAATGTTTCTAAAAAATACATTGTTGACACAGCGCTGCGTTTTGTGCTGTAAAGGGCAGATATCACACTACGTCACTCAGGTGATGTTTCTGGACACGGAATGTGAAAAAGCTCACACAGCTACGTGGCACTTGGTTAAAGACTGGGCAAACAATGCCTACAAGGTCAACGTATACACTACTACAGCAGTGGATACGGATTACGGAAAATATTATTGCTGCTTGAAAAACGTCACTCAGGATGGTGTTTCTGGAGACGGTATTATTATTGATATTTAGACAGAATGTGAACAAGCTCACACAGCTAGATGGCAGTTGTTTGAAGAACAGTAGATTACTAGCCAGCAAACTTACTATCAACTGTCCCTCAAATCACTAACAGCTCTCTCCCTACACTAGCTCTTCCAAGCACACACAGGCAGAATGAAAAAACGCTGCAGGGCTTCAGTTTATATATGGAAGGGGAGTGGTCCGGGGGGTGTGGGGGTGGTCCAGGAAGGCGAGCTTCCTGATTGGCTGCCATGTATCTGCTGGTCTGGGGGAGAAATGGCAAAAAAAAAGCGCCAGCTAAGGCGAACCCAAATTGGCGAACGTCGCGCGACGTTCACGAACATTCGGCGAGCGAGAACAGCCGATGTTCGCGCAAACAAGTTCGCCGGCGAACAGTCCGTGACATCCCTATTATTCAAGCTGATGGAGCCGAATCCTTGCCATGTAATGAAGTAGTTAGCTTCTATACTACCTGTTCATGGGACTGTTTTGAAATGATAATGGCATATAAGCAGTGTACGCAGTGACATAAATATCCATCTCCAGGCCGGGTGCAGCTGGGTTTCCCACCCCTCCTCCTGACATGCACCCCATCAATGCTTCCGAGGGGGTGTTGGCCTGGGTGCAACCCCCTGCTCCCCCAGTAATTGCACCACTGAGTACATGGAGCTCCATGGGCACACAAAGGGCTATCGAGGGTACCTGGTGGAGTGGAATGCGGTGGGGATGGCCGCCACGTTTATGTTCTTCACACATTGATCTGAACGCACACTAGGCGCAATTCCAGGTTTTGCAGCGAATTTGTGTTTGCCGTCATCACGTTTTGGTGGGAGTTTTAAATATTAAAAGGCACATCTGACTTTTCCTATTGCCCAATGTAAGGTCTATTTTCATAGTGCCTGGGTGCAATTTCTAGTGTTCTGATCTGTTCCTCATCCCGCCTGTCCCTAACCTTGTCCAGTTTGCTGCCCGTCCTGACCTTTGCTGTATATTGACTATTCTCTGAGGTCCTGCTTTGTACTGTGATACTGGTGTGTTTGACTCGACTTGTGACCTCAATAGCATAATGAATAGGGATGCACCGAATCCACTATTTTGGATTCGGCCGAACCCCCGAATCCTTGCTGAAAGATATATGCAAATTAGGGGTGGGAAGGGGAAAACATTTTTTACTTCTTTGTGTTGTGCCAAAAAGTCACGTGATTTCCCTCCCTGGCCCTAATTTGCATATGCAAATTAGGATTCAGTTCAGCCACTTTGGAAAGTGGGCTACAAGTGTAAACCCCCCCACTCTGTAAATTCCAGATGCGGCAAAAGTGCAACTGCATCCTCTTTGATGCATGGGGCACAGTTATGACAAATACAACTCGGGGTCTGTAATTACACTGGAATTATGGGAAAACTGCTGTTTTTTTGGTAGAAAAGACAATTTAAAACTTGCACTATGCACACTGCCATTGCATTTGTAAATGACCCGATTTTGTGCTTTGAGCACTTTGTTCTTATATTGCAGAATTGCTGCAGGTCTCCACTCTCTGTTTTGCAGTGCAGATACCTACCCCACTAAATACAGTTCTGTCTGTGTATTCAATAGGGATGGGTTGTAGGGGTGAACTGCAGGCATTTCCCCTGCCAGCCGTTACCCATCCTCTGACTTGCACCTAATTCAGACATGCAGGTTAGGCAGCAGCAGAGGACAGCATGAAGGAAGCACAGGTATGGAATCCGTTTTCTGGAAACTCGTTATCCAGAAAGCTCAAAGTTACAAAAAGACCATTTCCCATAGACTGCATATCAATAAAACAATGACATTTAAAAATTATTTTCATTCCTTTAATTAATAAAACAGTACCTTGTACTTTTTCCCAAATAAGATATAATTAATCCCTACTGGAGCAAAAACAATCTAATTGGGTTTAACGTTTAAGTGATTTTTATTGAGATATGTAGAAAAATTTACGGAAAGATCCCTTATCCAGAAAACGCCAAGTCTCCAGAATTCTGGATAATGGGTTCTATACAGTTGCATGCAATGGCCAGGTATAGACTGGCAAGCTGTGGGTTCTGGCAAATGCCAGAGGGGCTGCTGTAAAATGCCATAGACACTCACTATATAGTGGGCTGGTGGGGGGGCTGTGTACTTAAAATGCCAGGAACTATTTTGAATCCCAGTTCAGATCTGGCAATGGCTACGGGCTTCTCATAACCAGGCTACTGGTGACATCCATGCATTTTAGCATAAGTGCAAGAAACGTCCCTGACATTGCTGTCATGCAAGATCTGCGAGGCTTGACAAGTTCCCTAAGGCTACATACTTACACTTTGCACTTAGCATCACATTTATTTTGCATTCATATTACATTATACTTGAGTGCACCTCGATAATGTCTCTAGTGGGGGAATAATTCTTTATATGGGGGCAGACATTAAGTGAATGGTTCATAAAAGGTTGATGATTTATACATCAAACCTAAGAAAAATACAGTACAGGTATGGGATCCATTATCCAGAAAGCTCAGAATTACAGAATCTCCCATTTTATCCAAATAATCCCTGTTTTTAAAATGATTTCCTATTTTCTCTGTATTGATAAAACAGTAGCTTGTACTTGATCCTAACTAAGATAGAATTAATCCTTAATGGAAGTAAAATCAACCTATTGGGTTTATTTAGTGTTTACATGATTTTCTAGTAGACAAAGTATGAAGATCCAAATTACGGAAAGAGCAATTATCTGGAAAACTCCAGGTCTCGAGCATTCTGGATAATGAATCCTATAGCCCAGTGATCCCCAACCAGTAGCTCGCGAGCAACATGTTGCTCTCCAACCCCTTGGATGTTGCTTCCAGTGGTCTCAAAGCAGGCGCTTATTTTTGAATTTGAGGCTAGGAAGCAAGTTTTAATTGCATAAAATCTAAGTATAGTGCCAAGCAGAGACTCCTGTAGGCTTCCAGTCCATATAGAGGCTAACAAATAGCCCATAACAGCCTTTATTTGGCACCCCAAGGGACATTTTCATGGTTGCGTTGCTCCCCAACTCTTTATACATTTTAATGTGGCTCACGGGTAAAAAAGGTTGGGGACCCCTGCAATACCCGTACCTGCAACAGCGAAATACAGTATATAGGGTGCAGAGGCACAATGAAGTATGTATGTGACCCGTGACTCCCTTAAAAATAATAGGATCAAGACTCCTATGGGAACATCTTGTTACTGGGTTTGGCAACGTTGATTGGATTCTTTAGACCAGTGATCCCCAACCAGTGGTTCTTGAGCAACATGTTGCTCACCGACCCCTTCATTGTTGCTCCTGGTGGCCTCAAAGTAGGTGTTTATTTTTGAATTCCAGGCTTGAAGGCAAGGTTTGGTTGCATAAAAACCAGCTGTAGTGTCAAACAGAGTCTCTTGTAGTCTGCCAGTCCACATAGGGGCTTCCAAACCGCAATCACAACCCTAAATTGGCTCCCCTAGGAAGAATTTTAATGTTTGTGTTGATTCCCAACTCTCTTTAGATCTTCATGTTGCTCACAGGTAAATATGTTTGGGGACCCCTGTTTTATACTTTGGGGATATTTCCTCTCTTGTACCTGTGCTTCCAATCCTTGAGAGTTCAATGTGCATGTAATGCCTTCACTAAGAGCAGGAGGAAGCATCCATTCCAGTCAAACCATTATAGTGATTCAGTATAGTATGAAGTTTAGTATTAATGGGTATTCATGGACATTTTTATTTCACATATATTTTGTTTCACACTGGTGGGAAAACCCTAATGTGGATATCTGAAAAATTCTCTGGATTCTGCTCTTTCTATGGGGCACCATCATACTCCAAAATGACCAACCTTGGACTAGGGGAGGTCTCAGTACCCCTGTATAAATTGGCATAACTCTCCAACAGGATAGTCTTCATGTTGCATTTTCTTGATCACAGTGTTTCTTTGCTGCAAACACCAGGGTCGTCACGGCGGGGGGGGGGGGAGCGCCGAAGACGTGCTGCCTTCTGATGTCCCTGAACAGCTGAATGCGGAAGTGCCGAACAGCTGAATGTCCTTTCTTGAGTTAAAGGAGAACCAAACCCGAAGAGAAGAAGATGGCGAGCGTGATCTATGATGCCCTGAATCTGCACAGAGGGGTAAGTAAAGAGTTAGGTGCATTTACTAAGGGTAACAGCTAGGCTGGGGGAGCAGAGAGGGGGTCTATGTAGGGTAGGGGGGTAAGGTTTCTTTTAAAGGGAAACTGTCATGGGAAAACATGTTTTTTTTTAAAAACACATCAGTTAATAGTGCTTCTCCAGCAGACTTCTGCACTGAAACCCATTTCTCAAAAGAGCAAACAGATTTTTTTATATTCAGTTTTGAAATCTGACATGGGGCTAGACATTTTGTCAATTTCCCAGCTGCCCGGTCATGTGACTTGTGCCAGCACTTTAGGAGGGAACTGCTTTCTGGCAGGCTGTTGTTTTTCCTTCTCAATGTAACTGAATAGAATGCAGTGGGACATGGGTTTTACTATTGAGTGTTGTTCTTAGATCTACCAGGCAGCTGTTACTGTACCTTGTGTTAGGGAGTAGTGATGGGTGTATCTATCCCGTCTCGAAACGAGTTGCGTCACGATTTTGTTGTTTTTGACGCGCGTTGCATCATTTTTGGCGTGCGTTACGTTTTTTCTTAACACGCGTCTTTTTTTTTTTTAAGCCAGCGAATTTTCAGAAGGTGAATTTTCGATGGCGTTTCGAGAATTTATTCGCCGGCGGTGTGATATCACTCCAACTTGCAGTACAGCAGTAAAGAGTGATTGACGTTTATCAGAGCGAAAGTTACATGACTCTGGGGTAGCTGGGAAATTGACAATTTGCCTAGCCCCATGGCAGATTTCAAAATGAAATATAAAAAAATCTGTTTGGTCTTTTGAGAAATGGATTTCAATGCAGAATTCTTCTGGAACAGCACTATTAGCTGATGCATTTTGAAAAAATGTTTTTTCCCATGACAGTATCCCTTTAAGGGTTTAGTTCTACTTTAAAGATTTTCAGCACTGCAGCAGTATAGAGAATAGATGCCAGTGTGCTACCTGGTATTTTTTTTAATTTCAAGTGATCAGATTTCCAGCAGGCCATGTTGTTCTTAATTGTCTGCTGCAGAAAACCGTCACAAATCATCTGGTTTCATTTGTCCCACAACATATTTCATTTTCATAAAGGCTCTGGCATTTCATCTATGATATTTTCCAGAAACGAAATGAAAGTTCTGAATGCTAAAATGTGTGAGTCACATTAGAAGCCAGTTAAATGGCTGCATGTTTGAATCCTGTCCACCCCATAGTGCGCAGTAAAGCAAGTATGTGTGTTTACAAGGTTAATGCAAGGTTATCTGACCAGTCTCATTCTGTCATTTCATTACTGTGCCGAATAAGTTTATTAAAATGTAGGGGACTGATATATTTATTATGCCATCCCCTAAAGCTTGGTCGTTTTAGTGTTTCTTAGTTTATGGAGGGAGTAATGCTCCTCATCCTGGATCAAACATGACCCCTAGAGTTCCCTAGTTTAGCCACAAGGTGACACCCATTACTGAAGATAACTAGTGATGGGTGAATCTGGGGCGTTTCGATTCGGTTCGTTATTTTTGCAAATTTTTCAGGAAATTCAAGAAACGGTGAAAAATTCGAGAAACACCGCCGCGTCTCGTTTTGGACGGCGGCATCCGTTGACGGTGTAGAAAAAAAGGGATGCCTGCGGCCATAACGAGACGCTGGCGAAAGTTTACAGCTAATTTGCCCCAGGCGAAAAAAATTTGCCCATTACTAAAGATAAGAGTTCTTCAGCACCCTGCCGCAACACCTTTGCGAGGTCCCACACCTGACTACATTGAGTCTCATCCAGAGCAAATATAGGGTAAAGCTGATAGCTTTGAGTAAAGGTCCCTCTCCATTTTGCTCTAGCCTTACAACAGCTTTATTTGCTAAACTATCTGATAGATCCCTTACAATTGATTTGCATGCATTCTTTAAAATACAGGATCCATTATATGGAAACCCATTATCCAGAAAGATAATTATGAAAAGGCCATCTCCCATAGACTCCGTTTTATCCAAATAAATATTTAAAATCATTTCCTTTTGCTCTGTAATAATAAAACAGTAGCTTGTGCTTGATCCAAACTAAGATATAATTAATCCTTATTGGAAGCAAAACCAGCCTATTGGGTTTATTTGATGTTTACATGATTTTCTATTAGACCTAAGGTATGAAGTTCCAAATTATGGAATGATCCATTATCCAGAAAGCAACAAGTCCCAAGCAGTCTGGATAACAGGTTCCGTACCTGTACAAAGTAGAGCAGTCTAGTTAAGAACAAGCCAAAGAATTAATAATTAAAGCAAGTGTCTTGTATAAAGGAAGAAGGTGCTTGATTTAGGCCAGTGCCATTACAATTGAACAATGTGTTTTTTCTTGTCAATAAGAGGCAAAACCCTATAATGTAATTACATATGATTGTAATTACACTTACTGACAGAAATCTGGATTTTTTACTTTTAAACATCACAAAAAAATCATTCTGCAACAGTCGAAGTTGCAACAAATAACTGGAAAAGGTATGATAATATAGGAGGTTTAAAGGAGACGGAAAGGTTAAAACTAAGTTAGCCTTACTAGAAAGGTCCAACCTAAATATGCCAGTAAACCCTTTAAATTAGTGCTGCTCTGGGTCCTCTGTTAAAAGAAAGAGGCATTTCATTTATTCTATTGTGTACACATGGGCTTCTGTATCAAACTTCCTGCCTTCAACTTAAACCTCCTTGCCCTGGGTGTGAGCATGCTCAGTTTATAATCTGAGCCCAGAGCTATAATTGAGCAGGGAGAGATTCAGGCAGGAAGTGATGTCACACCAATCTAATATGGCTGCTGTTATCCTAAACAAACAGAGAGAGATTCAAGAGCTTTCTACTCAGGTATGGTACAACATTCTACAGAATAAAGATAGCATTCTAGCTTGCACTATTGCAGCTAATCTAATGGAAATCAAATGCCTCCGTAGCTTTGCTTCTCCTTTAACAACAACGGATTCTGCCCCTCTACTTACAGGACAGTAACCCAACACTCAGGGCATTATTGATCAAAATTCTAATTTGTGTCATTATAGAGTTTTTTTTCCTTTCAAATAAACTCACAGCTAAACCCCCCCCCCAAAATATAAATCTAATTATAAAGAAACATATGAATCCAATATAAAGCCAAATAAAAAAAACTAGAATGAATCACTGAAAGAAAAAAACTTGAATATCTTGAATTTGTTAAAGGGGTTATTCACCTTTCAGTTAACTTTTACTGGGTTATTACTGTATATTTACCAAACTCCAAATTTCTCTCATTATTTTATTTAAAAAAACCATAACCAAGCTCCCATGTCCGATTTAACCTTATTTATTAATTTAAAATACATGAATCAATCAGATCTGGAAAAAAACACAAACACGAAGCAAAAATCATCAACTGATTTTTTTTCTGACTTTTGTCCGGAATTGCTTGTTTTTTTGGGGTTCTTTCCCAGAAAACTCCCAATTTTTGGGATTTTCGGGCTAAACCAAATGAACGAAATGATGAAAACGAAACTATGAAAACTTCATCAAGAAAGGTGTCTATCCCATTGACTTATACAGGACTTCGACGGGTCTGAGATGGAGGATTTTCAGATTTGGAGTTTTGCAGCATCGGGGCAGCATCCCTGTGGAGTTTTCCACAAAATATTCGAGTTTTTGCCCCAAAAAGCCCTACCAGATAAATTTGAGGTTCAGTAAATAACCCCCTAAAAGGGGTGGTTTGCCTTTTTTATTTTTTTTGTCTCTTTTATTTTTCAATAACATATGCATTAACAAGTTGCAGATTTTTCATTATTTTCAATATAAACATCCTTATCGGAAAGGTGTTGTCAGTATGGGATTACATCAATTCTAGCCAGTACGAATATCTATTACCTCAGTTTTACATTTTTATAAATTCGTTCAATGCAGCCCAAATTTGTATATGTTTCTCTACTGTGTCTTCTAATAAAACTGTTAAAGGGGTTGTTCACCTTTGAGTTAACTTTTAGTATAATGCAGAGAGTGATATTCTGAGACAATTTACAATTGGTTTTAATTTTTTATTGTTTGTGGTTTTATAGTTATTTAGCTTTTTATTCAGCGGCTCTCTAGTTTGCCGTGTCACCAATTTGGTTTCTAGGGTACAAATTACCCTAGCAACCCTGCATTGATTTGAATAAGAGACTGGAATATGAATAGGAGATGGACTGAATAGAAAGATGAGAAATAAAAAGTGGCAATAACAATACATTTGTAGCCTTACAGAGCATTTGTTTTTAGATGGTGTCAGTGACCCCATTTGAAAGCTGCAAAGAAACAGAAGAAAATTGCAAATCATTAAAAAACTATGAAAAATAAATAATAATTCAGCCCTCTCCTATTCATATTCCAGTCTCTTATTCAAATCACTGCATGGTTGCTAGGGTAACTTGGAACCTAGCAACCAGGTTGCAGACACTGCAAACTGGAGAGCTTCTGAATGAAAAGTTAAATAACTCAAAAACCACAAATAATAGAAAATGAAAACTGAATTGTCTCAGAATATCACTCTCTTAAAAAGTTGAACAACCCCTTTAATATGTTGTAGAATGGCCACTTCTAAGCTGATTTTCAACTGGTCTTCATTATTTATTTTTTATAGTTTTTAAAAATTATTTTGCCTTCTTCTTCTGACTTTCTAGCTTTCAAATGGGGGTCACTGAACCCCATCTAAAATAAATGCTCTAAAAAGCTAAAAGGTAATTACCTCATCTTTAACCCTTAAAACAGTAAACTGGAACCAAAGTCTTGCAAAGCGTAACTTTTTATTTGGGTCACTTCTTCATAGAGAACCTAGACAGTATTTCAATGCCAGCATTCCATGTCTTTATCTATCATATCCATGCAGGGTTATTCAGTTGCTACAACCTGTTGAGGCAGTACCCAGTAGTTTAAGATAAGGTATTACTTCTGGACCTTCCTGACTTGGCTCCGTGATCCAGTGTACATCCACACCCCTTCACCACTCCGCCAAGTCTTAAACTGTCAACCATCCGGCACTCGACCAGTGCCCCTTGGCTATTCTGAGTTCCAGCCATAGGTCTTCCACCTATCCCTACTCTGTTGAGCACTTACTGGGTCCCTGACTTGGGGGGTGTCCCCGGAAACTGTTTCCTTCTAGATTCCTCGTTGGGGCCATAAGCTGCCCTTTCTCACTTTCCTGACTCAGGCACCTAGTGTCTGCAAACTGAAACTGCTGTCTAGTTTTCTACCTTATCTTGTCGCTGTAGATCTCTTCTTCAGGGGAACCTTCCTATCGGCCCGCCTTCTCCCCTCCAAGACCATCCTTATGGGTGTGGCTGCCCTTTTATACCTTCCAAGTAACTCCCTCACTCCCTCTATTGGTGAAAAGACCAAACTACTACTTCTATGATGTTCTGCTGCCACCTAGTGGATATTTTACCCATTAACCATTACACAATTTTTTTACACAACATATTTTAATTCTTTCTTCCCCACACAATGTATTGTTATTGCTACTTTTTATTGCTCATCTTTCTATTCAGACCCTTTCCTATTCATATTCTAGTCTCTTTCAAATCCATACATGGTTGCTTGAGTAATTTGGACCCTAGCATCCATATTGCTGAAAATGCAGACTGGTGAGCTGCTAAAAAACAAAAAAAAATAATAAAAATAAAAATAAAAAGACAAATAATAAAACATCGAAACCAAATGCAAATTGTTTCACTCTGTACATCATACTAAAAGCTAACTGTAAGGGGAACAACCAATTTTACAAGCTCCAAAAAACTTTTTTATATGTCAAATATTTAAATTCAAGGTTTTTGAGTTTTTTTTAGCATAATAAATAGTTGATAATTAAATTTCATGAGTATTATCAGTCCCTTAGTATTTGATTTGAGTGAAACACATTTGAAAGGCCTCAATGCTAACAGACGAGAAGAGACTACATTTCTGGATATCTACTGATTTGCTCATGAGCAACAGTTAGCATAAGTGACTTATTATAATTACACTTAGGCAAAAAAAAATAAGAAAAAAAAAATATTTATAAACACATGCAGCTCAAACCCATATCACTGGGTATCAGTCTTAGAGTTTTTTAGTGTATTCCCCTTAAAGCCACTCAATATATGGGAAATATTTACATCATACAAGATCATTTCCCCTTCACCCCTCTGGAAAATGCATCTTGTGACTCTTTTAAACAGATGGGGAGGCTTGTGCTTCTGTCTATGAGAAACTTCTAAGGAATCTTTCATTTATCAGTGGAAAAAGCTGCTCAAAATATTCTGAGTTTTTTTCTTCAAGATTTACTGTGGGCTGTTTGTTATAAAATCTTATTATCTGTTTTCTTCCCATGGATGTCTAACAAAGTAAAATAAAACCGAGCAGCGGAGAAGAGAACTCTTAGGTCACAGTTGCTTTATTCTTTCAGAGATAGCAAAGGTGCCAGTGTTTATGCCTGGGATTTGCATATTCCCTACAGATTTGACATGCATACTGTATTTTCTGTCTCTTTCTAATGTATAAAAACATAAAATGATCCAAGTAAAAACATTCTGGCTCCATATTCACCAGTAGATGTTTCTAAAAGACACAGGGATGCTAATTGAGCTGAAGTCACTGAGCTGTGTCATTGATGGCAAATTCTAAGAAACTAAAGGCCGATACAAAAAGAATATCTAAATTCCCGATGAGCAAGCAAAGAAAAGTCTACTGTATTAATACGGTTATGGGATATGTTATCTGGGAAACAGTTATCCAGGAAGCACAAAATTATGTAAATTTCAAAATTTGGATTATTTGGATAAAATTGATTCGAAGGGGATTCTAAATGGATTCTAAGTCCCTTGTGTGGTGTTTATACAAATGGCTTGCGGGTGACACTGTGCACATTACTATGCAGATACACAAAACTTTCTTTACAGCTTGAAAGTGATAGATATCAAGTTATTGCTGTTGTGTAATGGCTGCATGAACCCTGCTAATAAAGCACTGTTATACCCTGCTCATCCTTGGCTACCAAAACACAACAGATTGGCGACAGGATGTCTCTTCTACCTCTGCAGCTTTTCTTCCAAACCCTATTGAGTCTACCATACCTTTTACTGCTTGGATCCATATGTTTGATAATTACATTATTGCTGCTGACCAAGGGGAGATTTCTGCAGCTAGAAAGTGTGCTTCACTTATTCATTGCCTGGGAGCAGAGGGACAGCATATATTTTATACATTACCATCACCTGATGAGACCTATGAAACTGCTCTTACTGCTGTAAAGAACTTTTTCATGCCAAGAGTAAATGTGGCTGCTGAAACATATAGATTCCACCAACATGGACAATGTAATGTTAAATCCACAGAACAATTTGTAGCAGCTTTGAGAGAGCTGTTTGTTACCTGTGAGTTTTGGAATCTAACAGATGAAATGCTGAGAGACCAAATAGTGTAAAAAACAAACTCACAACACATTAGAGAGAGACTGTTCCTAGAGCAGGATTTAACACTTGCAAAGGCTATTACAGTTGCTAGCCAAATTGAAACAGCGGTGGCAGAGGCAAAAACTCTCAGTCAGGGAACTACTGGGAATGTACAGAATGTGACTTCAGCACTGTGGCCTTGTTATGCACAGTCACATGCAAAATACAGTGCTAACGAAAGGGATTCACTGCAAAACTGTGCAGAAAATACACAAAAAAAAAATACTACTTTCTCTGTGGTTCAACACAACACATTGCAAATTATGCTAAATGTCCTGTTAAAGCTGTACAGTGCCACAGATGCTCAAAGGTCGGTCATTTTGGTGAGGTTTTCCATAGTTCTGCTAAAGATTTTCATGAACTGGCTACTACAAATGTTACAGTATGCAGTTTGGATAAAGCTGGTACATTTATTCCAGACAAGTTTATATGCACTGTCAGTGTCAGTACTGCTTCTGCTGACAAAGGACATTCCATTAACCTGATGCTTGATACAGGTTCAGTTGTTTCTATACTACCAAAGGATATTTTCTTGAAATACTTTGCAAAAGACATGCTTATTGCACCTGACCTGAGACGGGTTAGTTACTTACAGAATGCAATCCCTGTGCTTGGTTGCTTGCCGTTGACTGTACAATTTGAATCAAATACTGCAAAATGTGACTTTTGTAATAAGGGTACTGCTATACTTGGAAGGGAACTCTCTGCATTAATTTACAATTAGTTGATGGTCCCATTACTACAGCACCAGTGCCTGCCACACAGCCTGTGTTTCACCACCAAGCAACACTTCACTGGGTTGTGCAAAGAACTTTGTACACAAAGTTAAGTTGAGACCAGATGTAAACCCAGTGTGCCAGAAATTAAACCAGGACTACTGAAACACAGACAATCTAAATTTACTACACCACTTGAAGTAAGATGCCAGCGAGGACCATACACATATGGACTATCTGATGGACACATATGGAATGCAAGTCGTCTTGCTCCTGCTAGATATGACTTTGGAGAAGTTCCATTTGATAAAGGACATTTTCCTACTCCTGATGCCAACTGCAATAGTGCAGAGGAAAGTGAACCTATAAGGCATACTGAGAGAATCAGAAAACTACCTGCATGGACCCAGGACTATGTGAATTGAATAATGTATATATTGCTTTAAGATACATACTGTTTAATTGTTACTGTTTATTATATTTTCCAAATGCTGTCCTACTATAGGGGTAATGTGGTGTTCATACAAAAGGCCTGCGAGTGTCACGATGCACATTACTATGCAGATACACAGTACTTTTTGTACAGCTTAAGAGTGATAGAGATCAATTTACTGCTGTTATGTAATGGCTGCATGAACCTGCTAATAAAACACTGTTATACCCTGCTCATCCTCAGCTACCAAAACACAACACTTTGCCACTTTGGACTCCATTTTACCCAAACAATCCAAATTTTTAATTTCCCTTGTCTCTGTAATAATAAAACAGTAGCTTGTACTTGATCCCAACTAAGAAATAATTAATCCTTATTGGAAGCAAAACCAGCCTATTGGGTTTATTTAATATTTACAGCCCCGGTTGGGCCCTCGATGCTCCAGTCCGACCCTGAGTAGACTTAAGGCATGAAGATCCAAAATACGGGAAGATCTGTTATCCTGAAAACCCCTGGTCCTGAGCATTCTGGATAACAGGTCCCTGTTTATATTATATATGGCTCCAGGAATAGTAAATATATGTATTTAAAAAGAAGGCAATGCCATCATCATATTACAAATGACAGCAGCTGAAAGGCACCATATTCAGCCAGTATTAAGAATATAGGGGCAAATTCACTTAAGAGTGCAACTTTGGCAGCGTCTGCTTCACAGGCATCACAACAACGTGCAACGTTTCGTCCAGGGCATCGAATGCTGGCGAAGTTGCGCTAGTGTTACTTTGTCAAGCAAAGCAAAGTAGCACTAGCGTTGCCTAAGTTGCATATGGCGTGAAGTTAAAGTTCAATGGACGTGTATGTTGCAGCAAATACATTACATTACACTAGCCTGGGAAACCTTAATAAAAGAAAATAGAGTTTTTATATTGCCCTACACATGTGCCCACTGTATTGTTTATATTCCATATGTTAGAAAATGTATGGGGGAAGCCAGGAACCCCCAAAACATTTTACAATTTTTTGCAACCTATCACCCTGTAAAAATGAAAAGTGTTTTTTGGGACTCCTGTTGCACTTCGCCTAGTCTGAGGTGGCGAAGGCAAGTCTGGTAAAGTAAAGGTAAAGTTCAGTAAAATCTGCATCTTAGTGAATTGGAGTGCGAAGCAAGGCTTACATACAGTACCTGCGTTTGTTAATAAAGTAACGGAATTACGTCAAGCTGGTGAATTTTTGTTAGCGTTAGTCACTTCACCCTTTAGTGAATCTGCCCCTATGACTGGCTGCTACATCTCAGGGTGGGGAGTCCTGAGAGAAATATGTAAATTTTTAACATTTTTATCTATCAGGAAATATTCCCTCGTGGCCATAAAATATCTCTAACTTCCGAAAATTGCATACAAAAAGCGAAGATTTACAATGGGTCAATTTTTTTTTTTTAGGAATTTATTTGTTTTTACCTCTTCCCAACAAGTAAGGAAAAGATAAAGAAGACATGGAGGGAAAAGCACTAGCTGGAGAATAACTAACAACTATGCATATTTCACATAGATTGCGACAACAATTGGTAACACTGTTGTTGTCTCTTTTCTTTAGCTAATAAGCCATCGGAAATCCTACAGGAAGTGAAAGTCAGTTTAATTGGTATAAAGTGTTGCAACAGCAGCAGCTGGTACGACAGAGGGATTGGAGGCTACAATATATGTGCAGTATATGAGAAAGGGGGCATTGACAGCTGCCAGGTACTGGATGAGGAACATTATAGGGCTCATTTATGAACGTCTCGCAGGGCTGATTGGCTCCCAAAGTGAATATATTTACCCTGCACGTGGTTGTATTTCTAAAGCTGAATAGTAGAACATCACGCCCCCAATGATACGTCCTGAACCATTTTTTTCCCAGCAAGGCCACACTCATTTAAAACAAGAACCCCATTGCTCTAAATGCCTAAAGCACCAACCCAAAACAAAACCCCAGCAAAAAATAGTTGTTTTAATTGTTCAACTAATGGTTAATACTAAGCTGGAAATTCTAAACACATTGTGGAGCATTTTAAAAATGTTCCTGTATGAGATCTAAGTTTAAAATGATTGAGTTTAATCATCTGTATAGTGTTCAGTGATCATGCTGGGAGATTCCGGAGTCATTTGACATTTATTGCTTGATAGTTTTCACTAGCATGTCACTGTGGAGGATTGAATTTATGAATAAATGGCATCTTCTCATTTCACCTTTCTTTATGTACGTTTTGCATGTACTGCGAGCGTTCTGGGTTTTATTTACCCCTTATTCTGCACCAATACCAAGTATGATGCACAGAGCCAGGGTCGGACTGGCCCGGTGGGACTCCAGGAAAAAAACGCAGCGATGTCAGCGCACGCGTGCCGGCACTGTACAGTGACAGTGTTTACATATTACTTCACAATGAATACGGGCTTAATTGCCTTGATGTTGAACACTTGATGGTGTCGTCTGTCTGGTGGGGGTTTACCTTTTGAGGGTATACATTTCCTTTTTTTGTACAATTTGTTATCTTGATGAAGACCTCATTGAAGGTCGAAACGTCGATACTAATAAAGTTCTTCAGCTTTTGACAAGACCTTAGAGTGCAACAGCATTTTTTTCAATTTATATATATATATATATATATATATATATATATATATACAGATCTGAACCGGTGCACACAACTCCAACCAATAATGGCCTGGGTGCTGGTAATAAAATTACATAAAATAATAACAAAAACCGCGCTCACAGGTCTTCTTTAGTGAAAAAATTGCTGGTTTATTGCAACGTTTCGGCCTTCAAACTCGAGCCGTCGTCAGGAGTTTGACGACGAGTTTCCTGACGACGGCTCGAGTTTGAAGGCCGAAACGTTGCAATAAACCAGCAATTTTTTCACTAAAGAAGACCTGTTAGTGCGGTTTTTGTTATTATATATATAAACTTATAGAATGTCAGCACAACTTGAAAAGCAAAAATTAGTTGGGTGCACAGCCAAGTAAAGTAAACTGGAATCAGGTGAAGAGCTCGCACACACAGGACTTATTCAATAAATTTTTATTATATACTTAGAAAAAACACTAACGTTTCGGCTATAGCACTAGCCTTTGTCAAAGTTACACAGCAATAAGCTCAATCAAGATTTAAACACCAAGTGGCGGGAAGGGAGTTAATGACATCATTCTACAACATTAGCATAACAAACACAAGCATCAATGACATTGTATCCTATTAAAGCCAAAGGTAATAGACACACCAATTATGATGCAAAATCAATATACCGTAGTATCAGACCACTGTCCACTAAACAACATATATCACTTGTAACATAGTGGTCAATTAATGAATAATTGTATCAATCAGAATGGAGGACAGAGTTGAAGTTGACATGGGGAGGTCAGCAACCAATCAGGAGGCAAGATTGAGATTTGACCAATTGGGATCCACCCACTGCACGGGATTGGTCAATGGTCAGCAGAGGTGGGTCTAAAAGGCAGCTCAAAAGAGGGAGAAATTTTGGATACATGCATTACAGACATTACATCAAACGTGACTCAGTAGAGAATATGGTTTGTATTAGGGATGCTCCGAATACACTATTTTGGATTTGGCTGAACCCCCGAATCTTTTGCAAAAGATTCAGTCGAATACCCAACTGCATCCTAATCCTAATTTGCATATGCAAATGCAAATTAGGCGTGGGAAGGGGAAACGCTTTTTATTTCCTTGTTTTGTAACAAAAAGTCATGTGATTTCCCTCCCAGCCTCTAGTTTGAATATGCATATTAAAATTAGGATTCGGTTCGGCCAGTAAGAAGGATTCAGCCAAATCCAAATACTGCTGAAAAAGGCCCGAATCCTGGCCGAATCCCAAACTGAATCCTGGATTCGGTGCATCCCTAATTTGTATGCCTTTATTTGAAAAAACTGTATGTTCATTAGATATATTAGTATATAACAGGAGGGGTAGTCTTGGGATTGTTACAATATGACACACTCCACATTCTGATTACAATTATTCATTAATTGACCACTATGTTACAAGTGATCATTTTGTTGTAATTGATAATTTCATGCTATATATATATATAATATATAATATATAATATATATATATATTTGATCGAAATAGGTCAATTTTCGATCGAATATAGCTTTAAAGGGATGCTGTTGTAGGAAATTTTTTTTTCAAAATGCATCAGTTAATAGTGCTGTTCCATAAGAATTCTGCATTGAAATTCATTTCTCAAAAGAGCAAACCGATTTTTTTATAGCCTAGCAACAGAACAATGGGAAGATAACCAGATAGCAGCTCCCTAACACGAGATAACAGCTGCCTGGTAGATCTACGTAAGAACAACACTCAATAGTAAAATCCCATGTCCCACTGTGTTCTATTCCGTTACATTGAGAAGGAAAAACATCAGCCTGCCAGAGAGCAGTTCCCTCCTAAAGTGTTAGCACAAGTCACATGACCAGGGGCACCTGGGAAATTGACAAAATATCTAGCCCCATTTGAGATTTCAAAACTGAATATAAAAAAATCTGTTTGCTCTTTTGAGAAATGGATTTCAGTGCAGAAGTCTACTGGAGCAGCACTATTAACAGATGCTTTTGAAAAAAACATGTATCCCTTAAAAAAAATAAAAATAAATAAATTCGATGGTCTAATTTCAAAGTTGTTCCACTTCGAAATTCGACCGTTAGTTAATGTGCCCCTAAGTATGATCTAAAGAGTGATATTTTGAGACAATTTGCAGTTTGTTGTAATTTTTTGCATTTATTTGCGTTTTTTTATTAGTTATTTAGATTTTTATTCAGCAGCTCTCCGGTCTGTTATTCGACCTATCTGGTTGCTATTGTCCACATTACCCTAGCAACCATGCATTTATTTATATAAGAGACTGGAATATGAATAGAAGAGGCCTGAATGGAACAAGGAGTAGCCTTACAGAGCATTTGTTTTTAGATGGGGGTCAGTGATTATACCAAAAATATAAAGAAGACCAATTGAAAGGTTGCTTATTGCTGGCCACTCTGTAGCATACTAACTTAAATGGTTTTAAGCCTGCAAAGAACAGCAGAAACTTTACTTAGCTGCACAGACCCTTCCCTTTTAATATTATCAGAAACATATTTTTTGTTGTTGTAATACCTGTGTAAAATGATAACAAAGCTCAGATGGAATTAACAGCGGGTAAAAAAAAAACACAACAGGAGAACGCTGCACCGAAAAAAGCCTGTCTCCTGATTTCCAATAAATGAAACGGCGTGTAATCGCTTAATCTTGTTAAATGTAGCACAAAGCTCTAGGTGTACTGGACCGTGTATTCCAATGATAGCAAACCCCGTAGTGGGAGGTAATAGAAAATTTTAATTTTCCCTTTCAGCTCCCAAGACAGGGCACGGATATAGATACATCCATTTAGGTAATTGATGAGATTTTGTCTTAAAGGAACAATAGGCAGGTTTCTGGAAAAAAAAAATATGGGATGATGAGAATTCTATTCCTTAATATGGTTATACATATTCCTAATTCCTAAGTTTTATTTGGACTTTTTACTGGGTCGTAAAACATTGAGATTCTTGGGAATTATCCTTTTATATTCAGCATACTCAAGTTATAACATATATATATATATTTTTATATAGTGAGGGCGAATTTATTCGCCTACAGGGAATTTGTGGTGAATTCCTGTGATTTGCCGCATGCAAATAAACGAAACGGCAGAAAAATTTTGCCTGGGTGAAAATTCCCAGTGTCTCGTTTTGGACGCGGGCATCCAAAAATGAGATTCGTTTCTACAAGAAATTCATGAAATTTTGGTGAAGCGAAATGCCCCAGATTCACCCATCACTATCTATCTATCTATCTATCTATCTATATCTCTATCTCTATCTCTATCTCTATCTCTAT
>CM044433.1:20941854-20953039 GCA_024363595.1 Xenopus borealis | reverse complement strand
GGGTTTTAGTGCCGGAAGGGTTGACTTCCCCTTTAACAGAATAAATATCTGAATTAAACAGAAGGGAAATTTAAGCTGTTTGTTGACAGAGTGTTGAGATCTACTGATCACCAGTTAAAGGTCAACAAGTAGATCCCGATCTGCCTTTTGTCCTGCTGTACAGTCCAGCACACTGTTTTCTATCTGTTGGAGCAGATAATGAGCTGACACAATATTTGGTCACATATTAAACTCTTTATCAACAGTGTCATGATTGCATGAAAATGATGTGCGATTAGTTCCTCATTAACTTGCCCTGTTTTATATTTCTTGACACATTTATGTCTGTTCAGCAGGACAATCTATTATGACTCAGGTTTTGGCATCCAAATTCGTGATGATTTATCTAAACCCAGAAGACAACCGGTGACTTAGGGAAAGTTATAGTTTTAAATTTCCATATGCTGGAAATAAATATTATGCTTTTTTTTTCATCCTATTAATATGGATGGGCGGATTTATTCGCCTGACCCAATAATTTTGGACGCCAGCGACGTAAAAGTTTGATGCCAGCGACCATTTTTGCGCAGGCGACCGTTCTGACGCTGGTGAATTGTTGCCAGCATCAAAAGTCCAGTTTCTCAAATTTTTCACCATTTTGCAGGAAATTAGCTAAATATTCCGCTGAAGCGAAAAGGCACAAATTTGCCCAACACTGTCTATTAATAGAGCTGCTCAAATAACGGAGTTATTTACGAATATAGTTTTTTTAGGGCAAAAACTCAAATTTTTTGTTGAAAGAAAAAAAAACTTCAAGTTTAAATCCTAGAATCATCTCAGACCTGTTGAGGTATTTATTAGTGATGGGTGAATCTGGGGCGTTTTGCTTCGCCAAATTTTTTGGGAAATTCCTAAGAAATTCACGAAATGGCAAAAATTCGCAAAACGCCACCAGTACCTCGTTTTGGATGCAGGCGTCCGTTTTTGGATGTGGGTGTCTGTTTCTGGAAGCCACACATTCGCCAATGTCTCGTTTTGGACGCGGGCATCCAGTTTTGGATGCTGGCATCCATTTTTTTAATGCCAGCGAATCAGCGAATCACCAGCGGTGAATCGTAGGAATTGGCTGCGATTTCGCCCCAGGCGGATAATTTCACTGAAGTTATCATGATCTGCACTGCGTTTAGTTTAAATATGACTTAAATACTGGGTTTTTTGGGGCAAAAGTTCTCATTGGTCTGACCTTCACTGTACAAGTTAGAGAGCATAGTGAGGAAATAATGAGAGCAAGGTAGAGTAGCTACTACATTGAGGAGGCCGAAAATTAGTCTCCAGGGATTAAAATTGCAGTAGAACCCTTGACTAGTTAGGCTTTCTGAGCTTACTCACCATTGGTCCCTTTGAAAAATATTCACCTGCCGCACTACATAATAGTCATAACGTTCCCTCTGCCTGTTCTTAAGAAATGTATTTCTAAGGTTAGTGATTATAATAACCGGCCCTTCTTTGCCCTTTAAGGAAATCCCTGTAATTCCAGGAAATGGACCAGCCACCGTTATGTCCAGCCATTGTGCAAGGTAGCCTTAACTCAAGTAGCACCAATAGTCAGTGGTGGATTACTGAGATGAGGGGTCCCTAGGCTTTATCCACAGTCCCCCCTTCTAGGCTGCTACTACTGGGTCCAGTTGCAAATCCAAGCACACATGCACCCAGGTATCTATGCTGGGCCGGGTTCAGGTCTTCTCCTAGCAGGTGCTCCAGACCAGACACAGCAATGCAAATAAAAATAAATAAAAGCAAACAGACATAGCAATTGAAAAAAAGCTAATTGGGCCTCTGATAACAGTCCTCTCCCACAGTTAGGGCACATGGAGATTTGGAGAGATTTCAGGCGACTAATCTCCCAAACTGCCTTCTCGCCAGCTAGAATCCGAGGATGGCACTCGGAGAGCTTTGTTTTCCAAAGTCACCCGAAGTTGCCTCACGAGGAAGAAGAGGTGATTTGTCCCCGAATCTCCATGTGTGTCTCTGCCCTAAAGCATCTTATGCTTGGGATAGTGGACTTAACTGCCGTACAGGTATGGGACCTGTTATCCAGAATGCTTGGGACCTGGGGTTTTCTGGATAATGGATCTTCCTGTGATTTGGATCTTCATAACTTCAGTCTACTAAAAATTATGTGAACATTAAATAAACCCAATAGGCTGGTTTTGCTTCCAATAAGGATTAATTATATCTTAGTTGGGATCAAGTACAAGCTACTGGTATATTATTACAGAGAAAAATTAAATTTTTTTAAATATTTGAATTCTTTCATTATAATGGAGTCTATGGGAGATGGCCATTCTTTAATTCTGAGCTTTTTGGGTAATGGATTTCTGGATAACAGATCCCAAACCTGTACTGCTATCAATCAACCTTAATGACGTTACATTTTCTACAAATATTTTAATGCCTATATCTGCACACACCCAGATATTTGTAAATAAGAAAGTGACATTTAATACCAACAGATTAGCTTTGATAATACATTTGGGGGAATTATATATTAAAACTCAAATTGATTTCACTTTTTTTTTTTTATTAAACCAAGCTCAACCAAACTTCTATACATGATTTTACCTTATTTATCAATAAAATTCGGTATAATCAAGTGAAAACTCAAATTGTACAACATTTTTAGATTTGATGCCCGAATTTCTTTGGGGGTTATCCCTCAAAAACCCACATTTTTTAGATTATCGGACAAAACCCAGCGCAGGTCAAAATATCTTTTGTTGTAAAAGGGACATCCCCCATTGACTCATACAGGACCTCAACATGTTTGAGATGTTTATTGTTTCTATAAAAAAAATGTGAGTTTTTGCCCCAAAAAAAAGAAAAAAATCAAGTTTAACAAATAACCCCCTTGATGTCCTTTTGAATAATGAAGAATTTCTCATGTAATGTACTTGTACTAATACAATTTCTAATGAAACAAAAAACACTTGCATAAAGCTATTTTGAATCTTTGTAATATGTATTAATTTCATGTATTCAATATTGGGAACTCCGCTAAAGAGGTACATGTAGTCAGAACCAGCAATGCAGCAAATTAGACTGAAATACTGCTTTCAACAGCAATTATATTTACCCAAAACTTTCTAAATTCATGGTGTATACTGAATTGTTTAAAAATTCAAGCTGCAGTCCAGCACTGATCCAGAGGGAGTCGCTATGAATTAGTTTATCAATACGGATTTATTCCAACACACAGGGGCTGATTTAAAAAATTCACGTGAATAGATCGAAGTTCGATCAAATTTGATAGAATTTCGAACGTAGGATTTATTAGTTTGGTCGAATATGCAATTTTTGGCATATTCGATCATCGAATAGCATATGGTCGAATGATCGAATACATTCGAATAGAGTCGAATGAATGAATATTTGATCATTCGATCAGTGAAGGATTTTAATTTTTTAGTTTATTTCGGCAGATTGGACCTACCGAATTGCAATAGAAGCCTATGGGTGCACTCCCATAGGCTTCTGAGGCTAAGTCCGAATCAAATAGGATTCGTACGATCGAAGTCTTCGATCGTTGGAATCGTATGAATCATTCAAATGATCGTATAATTTATTCGACTGATCAAATAAATTATTCGACTGTCGAATGATCGAATATCAAATAAAAGGTAGCCAAAAACTATTCGATTAGCATTTGATCGTCGAATATCGAATTTGGTCGAATGATTTTTGGGGAATAATAGGAAATTTGCCCCACAGCGTGAAGTACATGGTAGTGGGTATGTGTCAGGGGGGCCCAGGGCCGCGATCAGGGGGGGGACATGTGTCCCAGGCCTGGGGCTGAAGGGGGCCTGGCAGCTCTGCAATATTCAAAGTGAAGATTGCAGAAGAGTACGCTCCGAAGTCCTGCGGCTGAATGTGGAAGTGCCGAACATATGCAAAGTCCTAAAGAGGCGGAAAGACCCGAAGTCACGAAAGGAGCCGACACTGAAATCATGAAGCTGAAAAAAGCTACAAAACAGCTACAATTCCTGAAGCCACAAGTTCAATTCTAATGTGGGTTGTTTTTTTTTTTTTTTTTTGTTGACCACCAATTTTTTATCTTAATACTATATAGGACCCTGACACCAATTTAAAAAAAAAAAATATATTTATGGGGCCCCAATTTTCTTTTTGACTTGAAAGGGGGGGCCTTACCACCAATTTTTTAAAAAAAACCTTTTATGGGACCCCAATTTTTTTTAACTTGTATAATGGGGCCCTGGCACCAATTTTTTTTATGGGGGGCCCTGGCACCAATTTTTTTTATGGGGGGCCCTGGCACCAATTTTTTTTAACTTATAAGGGAGCCTTGGGGGGTTACATTTTTAGCGCTGATGTCTGTGTGGTCTTTTAACTTTATTGTGGTGTGGGCGGGGAACAGGGGCGGGGCTTGGGTGCGAGGGTGGACTGTGCCCTGTGTTTTCTAATGGCGGCCCTGGTGGGGGGCCTATTGGCTCCCAGCGGGAGTTTGTCAGGACTAGCCGGTATTTTACCAGCCTGGCCGTTATTTTTGGTGGTTGATCCCAATGTTATTAATAGGAAAAAAAGATAAATATATAGGAAAGCAGGTATTTTTTTCAGGAAAAGGTGGCAACCCTAGTCAGGACCAAGGAGGGAGCTAAGGGGTTAAGCCCAGGATACAGGCAACCTTTTTTGCTCGTGAGCCACATTTAAATTTAAAAAAGAGTTGGAGAGCAACACAAGCATGAAAAAGTCCATGGGGATGTCAAATAAGAGCTCTGATTGGCTTTTTGCTAACCCCTATATGGACTGGCAGCCTACAGGAGAGAATGTTTGGCAGGACATCTGTTTTTTATGCAACCAAAACTTGCCTCTAAGCCAGTAATTCAAAAATCAGCACCTGCTTTGAGGCCACTGGGAGCAACATCCAAGGGGTTGGAGAGCAACATGTTACTCATGAGCTACTGGTTGGGGATCACTGGATTAGACAATAAACGTGGTCAAAGTCCAGGCAATGTTCAGAAGGCAGGCAGCTAGAGGCAGGGGCAAAGTTCAGGCAAGAATCAAAGTCCAAGAATCAATCAGAATAGCAAACAACAGCGCCCAGGAACATAGCAATCTGGTCCTATAATCGGGCGCCATTCTGGCGTCCAGTGAGCCTTTTATTATGAAATTTGGTGCCACTTTGGGCACAGGTGTTATGACACAGCGCGCCGTGTCTAACAGGAAGCAGTGATGTCATTGCGCCGGCACCGCTACCCACATGGAAGTGGCGCTGGGGAGAGGAGACGTGGCCATTGTGACAGTATGTGCAGAAACTACCGCGTTTCATGCCCTTATGGCTCTTCCTCATAGTTCTGTGCCATAAGGGCACGAAACGCGTCAGTTTCTGCAACTACCCACTGCCACGTACTTCACACTGTGTGTTGGAATAAAGCCGCTTTGATAAACTAATTCATAGCGACTCCCTTTGATGTTTGGATCAGCGCCAGACTGGGTTCCCGCGAGAGCTGTGACCAACAGAGAGACACAGCTTTGTACAGGGGTGAGCTCTGCTTTTATTTCACATCCATAATCTACCTTTATCTTGAATTGCATAATTAACTTGATGCTTTCCTTAGGCAAAAAGTTATGATGAAGAAAGATAAATATTTTGGAGTCAGGAAGGGTTCTTTCACTTCCAGTGTGCAGAAAATGGATGATCTGGAAAGTAAGAAAGAATTATTTCAACCTCATGTTCAATAATACTATGCAGGGAAAAATATAAAGGAATAATGATGCAATGGTGAGAGTCATAGGGTTAAGATGACAACATTGGGTTTTACGCTTATCTTTTAATGATCTTATAAGAATTTATACGGTAATTAACACATTTATGCCTCCTGCTGCCATGTTATCCATAATATTAACGCATGCATTTAGCCAGGTCTTTTAAAGGAGTTTGCAGAAGTACATTTGTTTCGTGGGATAAGAGAAATATAAGCCACATCATTTCTAGCGCCTTCTTCTATCTCCCCAGAACAATCTAACAAACTAAGCACGCAATATATGAAACCAAGATTATTTCACATAAATATCAGGTCATAAAATACTTCCATCCTTGTTCAAGGGCGCCTAATCTTATACAGTTACTCATGTCAGAAGCTCTTCTGTAATTCGGAGGTTGCCATTATGGCTTCGAAAAAAAAGTGCACCATAGATTCTTATTTCATGAGCTTTGAGAGAGCCGGGGACGAATGTGTAGCGCCTTAATTCATAATTTCATAAATGATACATTCAAGTTGAGAAAAATGGAAAATGAAAAGCTTTCAAATTGCAATATGCTTTAGACATGGTTTAAAACCTTGGCTCCAAAGCAGGAGACTCAACCCTTTCTTCCCTATAATGTCTGGATAATTGCGTTTTTTTCAATTGCAGTAATATCAGTCATTTGCACAATGCTTAAAGCAATAATGGCACATATTTACAAATGATAGGTATGTCATCCGCAAGAGCTTAACTTCTTTGTGAGATAGATGCTTCTTCTCCGTAACCCCCATGTGTCATTCTTAACATTTTTTCTCCTGACCCCCTTTTTCCATTTTTTCACTCCTCATATTTTACATTTATAACTATTTCCTTTTTCAATACCTATATCATTAATCCTTCCCAGATTCCCAACAATAATTTGCAATGCTCTGTCCCATACCCATTTATCCTCTCAGTGGCGTAACTATTCCCTGGTGGGCCCTGGTACAGGATGGGCACCTGAGCCTCCCTTTCGGGCTCCTACCTTTATAAATCCCATGCTGGAGTGTTGATAGCAGGTGTGCTGTAAAATTTCCCCCTAGATAACCACCTTCCATAACCATTATTGTCTCTCCGATGGGCCCCAAGGGGGTGGGGGCCCTGGTGCGCCCCTGGTAGTTACTCCACTGTATCCTCTCATACAAGCATTGTTGGACTGGGGGTCCGGGCCCACCGGGGTTTCTGTCTCAGGGGCCCCAACCATCCTACATCCCCTATACATTGGTCCCCCTCCCTAGCATACATACTTATTTATACCTTCCTACTTGTCCCGGTCCAAGGAAGTGCTCACAATAGGAAGTGCCCACAAACCTACTATTCAGTGTCCTATGTTTATCTCTCATCAGTCACCAATCACTTGTTTACCCCCCTTATCTTCACTACCAACAATCCCCTTTCTCCCATCTTGCTTTTAGTTATTCAAAATATAAGGAAGGCTTATTTTGCAACAAAATAAATGGTGAGTCTAGAAAGGTGATTGTGTGTAAATAATGAAGACCTTCTTGCTCAGTGATCCCCAACCAGTAGCTTGTGAACAAAATGTTGCTCTCCAACCCCTTGAATGTTGCTCCCAGTGGTTTCAAAGCAGGTGCTTATTTTTGAATTCCAGACTTGGAGGAAAGTTTTGGTTGCATAAAGACCAGGAGTAATGCAAAACAGAGCCTCAATGTAGGCTGGCAAGCCACATAGGGGCTACTAAATGGCCAATATCATCCTTTACTTGGCACCAGGAACGTTTTTCATGCTTGTGTTGCTCCCCAACTCCTTTTACATCTGAATGTTGCTCACTGGTTCAAAAGGTTGGGGATCCCTGTTCTTGCTTTTCACCCTTGAGACAACACTCCATGGAAGGGGAGTTTATACCTTCGTACTTGTCCAGGTCCAAGGACATGCTCACAGTAGGAAGTGCCCACAAACCTACTATTCAGTGTCCTATGTTTATCTCTCATCAGTCACCAATCACTTTTTTACCCCCTTATCTTCACTACCAACAATCCCCTTTCTCCCAGTTGCTTTTAGTCATTCAAAATATAAGGAAGGCTCAGATATTTTGCAACAAAATAAATGGTGAGACTAGAAAGGCGATTGTGTGTAAATAGTGAAGACCATGAAGACCTTCTTGCTTTTCACGCTTGAGACAGCACTCCATGGAAGGGGTTCACACAGAGAAGACTGAGCATTTACACTGGTAGCATTACTGGTGACAATTGGGGTGCTAATGTTTGGGGGGGTAGGGAACATGTTTGTTTTAAGATCGGTATGGAACTGGTGGTGCAGCTTTCTCTACTAGGCCTGCTGGAATGCTGAGGGTCTTTTCTCAGAAGATAACACCATGCAGTGTTGCTGTGGGGTTTGTTCTGATAATAACACCCATATAAATGTGTTTCAGCCATGTCCACAACACCCTGGACACTCCCTATTATGCCCATGGCCATGGCCCTAGCTCTACCC
The DNA here is from genome assembly GCA_024363595.1 of Xenopus borealis. Taxonomy (NCBI): domain Eukaryota; kingdom Metazoa; phylum Chordata; class Amphibia; order Anura; family Pipidae; genus Xenopus; species Xenopus borealis. Next base: position 20,944,810 of record CM044433.1, on the reverse strand, counting down.
AACAATGCTTTCTTTGTAAGTCATTTGGGAGGGTTTATTGGCTTCAAAATTAATTTGTTTCCAAACTAGAGGAAGCAGAAGACTCTTTTTGTTCTTATTGTTGATGCAACCTTGGAAGGTATGGGGTGAGTAGGGAGTTGACAGGCCTGTAGACATGATGAAAAGGATCACAATTTAAGTCCAGTCCTAAGCACAGCCAAATTATATCTGTTTTTTTGCAGAGAAGAAGAGGCGATGTCTGACTCATAAAGAACTGGATATGAAAAAATAATGGGTTGAGGATTCAAAACAATTGTTTCAGATGCACACACTGTGTTCTTAAAGTTGTTAAATAATAACCCTCAATTATATTCTTTAAAGTCAACATTTATTATTATTTTCTGATGTTTGGGCTCCGAGCATTTGGGAACAATCAAATCACTAAGTCGATCAAGAGGAAATAGCACTGCCAAGCAGGAATGTGCCAAATTACCCAGAAACAATCTGAATAGCTGGCAAGCCGGACTGCCTGCTGACTTCCAAATAGAGTCGTTAATCTGCCACCAAACTATCTTATATTTTGCTTGAATAAATTGCATGTTACTTGGAAACCTGCTATTTGTATTTTTGAATTCCTGTATTTGTCCGCTTTATGGAGAGCCTGCCGGAAGGTTAAACTTATAAAAGCTTCTGCAAAGGTAAAAGAATATTGTCACAAGAGTTAAAACGATGTGCAGTATAAGATATATACAGTTGGTGGGCTGGAGGGGATATACAGTTTCTTTGAGCTGGGACTTTATAATCTTTATTATAATCTTTATTGACAGTCAAGGTAATCAGCAGTCAAGTAGATGCATAGTTAGCGTGGAGATAAACTACCCACATCTGGTGCTTGATCGCGATTCTAAGGTCTGTTGGTCTTAATAAAGTCTTTTGCACATGGATAGGAAACTGGCTACAGGATCGGGTACAGAGGGTGGTTGTTAATGGTACATTCTCTACTTGGAGTAAGGTTCTTAGTGGGGTCCCTCAGGGCTCGGTATTGGGTCCACTTTTATTTAACTTGTTCATTAATGACTTAGGGGAGGGTGTTGTAAGTAATGTATCAGTGTTTGCGGATGACACAAATCTATCCAACCCAATTCATTCCATCCAGGAGGTGGCATCCTTGCAACAGGATCTTGACAAACTGGCAATCTTGGCAGCTAAGTGGCAAATGAGATTCAATATTGATAAATGTAAAGTCATGCACCTGGGATGTAAAAATATTCAAGCCACTTATACCCTTAATGGGACTGCACTAGGCAAATCCATTATGGAAAAAGACCTTGGAGTCCTTGTAGCAGAGTCGAAAATTCCCCTGGCGAAGTGCAGAGAACGCTGGTGAAGTCTCTAGTGCATTTTCGTGCTTTAGTGAATTTGCCCCTATATGCGGAGAAATTGACCTGTACCATTGGCTAATTGACAAATCATTTTTCCCATAAGATTCAACAGGGACCTAAAATAGAGAAACAGGCTGCTTTGTGTCAATGTCATAAAATCTATCATAAGCTGTAAGTAACACAAGGGCTCATTTACATCCACAGACACAGTGGGCAACTTGCATTTTTCTCCCATAATGAGTTGAGGCTGAAGCCACTTTCAATAAAGTTAATTTTGTCCAAATATGCTGTTTGCACTTTTGTATAGTTGCGCAGTGCTTCTTGCTTTTGTTCTGAATCAGGTGCTGAAATGACTATTGATGCTGGGGAACACTGGAGCTGCTTCTCTCTCCTGGACTGTAGGGTCTGCTGTATGGTAGTTTCCCTTCCTCAGACCTCTGACTGCTCACTCATCTGATCTAATCATCTGCTCTACAACAAGGCCTGGATTTATGGAAAGACCACAAAGGCCAGTGCCTATTGCTAGCCATACACAGGGACATGCGGCTGCGATCCAATGAGATTTTTTACCCTGCCTGATCAACATCTGGCCAACTTTCAACCAGACATCGATAGGTTAGTTTGATTGCCAATAAGCTGCAGACCCTGTCGGCAGTTTTTATTGGCCCATGCAAGGGGGCCTTATTGCAGCATGCTGCAAAGTCAAATCGCAATGGGTAAATTTATCAAAGAGTGAAGTTACGCCACTAGAGGGAAATTCCGCAGCTCTCAATTAATTTCTATGGGATTTTAAAAAGGCGTATTTATCAACGGGTGAAAGTGAAATTTCACCCTTTGATAAATACATCTTCAAAAACACCTTCAAAAATACCATAGAAATTAATTGAGAGCTGCGGAATTTCCCTCTAGTGGAGGAACTTCACTCTTAACTTCACTCTTTGTTAAATATACCCCAATGGGGTTGGAAGTACTGGAGACATGCAGAAGATTTGGTAGCTCTTTAAATCTCACCAATCCCTGTGTTCCAGACATTACGAGACAAGACTTGCACATGATTACTTGCTCATATGAAGGGGGGAGGCGTGAAGGGCAAAAGGCGGACGACGAGTGGTCCTGGCCTAGGGCCTCTTATGTAGAAATCTGGCCCTGTCTTTTTATTTTTTTAACTTTGAATTGGAAGAAATGTTGCCCTGGGGCCCACTTTTACCTTTACATAAAACAATGCTTCTTTTCATGAAGTCATTGGCTTGTTCATTTAGGAGGGAATGGAGGAAGCTATTACTAGCAAGTAGGCTTTCTATATTATAATGTTTTCTATCCTAAAGATACCCCATAACACTGCACAAATGGTCCTCTTCCAAAGCTCTAGACCTGTACTATAGGAAAATGTGCTACAGGTATTGGATCCCTTATCCAGAAACCCATTATCCAGAAAGCTCTGAATTACGGAATGGCCGTCTCCCATAGACTCCATTATAATGAAATAATCCAAATTTTAAAAAATGATTTCCTTTTTCTCTGTAATATTAAAACAGTACCTTGTACTTGATCCAACTAAGATATAATTAATCCTTATTGGAAGCAAAACCAGCCTA
>CM044433.1:20915709-20940587 GCA_024363595.1 Xenopus borealis | reverse complement strand
TCCACATCACATTTAAAAGACCACACAGACATCAGTACTAAAAAAGTAACCCCCCCCCACACACAAGTTATAAAAGCTATTGATGGTCAGGACTCCCCTTAAAAGTTAAAAAAACTGGGGCCCCAAAAAATATTTAACCCAGGATCTTATAATTATACATTTGATATACAAGTTTGTATATCCAGTAAAAGACATGAACGGCCTTTGTAATGCAAGGGGGAATTACTAATACCAGTAAATTGCAGGGAAGTACTATTTCTGTAAAAGAAACTCATTGGGTAAGTGATTTATTTACAATCTGAAGGCAAAAAAAAAGTTGACTAAATCTATGAGATATTTCATCATACTGTAATGTACTTTGCTTAATTACTGCCATGACTAATGCCCTCGATCCACTTTCTAAAAGCAGCAGTAACATGAAAAAAAAATGTATTTCCTGCACTTTGACGAGGGACAAGGGTTTTGTCTACTTAATATTAATATATATAGCATGTACAGCGTGTATGTGTAAAACATTGACGTGTGATGTGTCATGCTTCAATGATAACAGGAGGAATTCAGTTTTTGCATCACGGAAGAAACTGTTGTAACTTTTCATTATACATTCATTAAAATGTTTCAGTGGTTTTTAAAATGATTTAGAAATGTAATTGCTACTGAAACAGTATCTGTCTGGCTGTTTATATTTTCTGCTCAACTGATTCAGACCCTTTAAATTATGTATAGTAGAGAATAGGCACACCTCCCAACATTTTGGAAGTAAAAAATTTTGCGAGCATTGACCATGCCCATTTTTGTGGCCACACCCCCTAATTACCAATTTCATTTTACAAAATTTGGCAGCTTATGAAAGTTTGAAAATGTTTCTCCTTATCTAAATTGTTACAGTTACTTATTTTCTTATCTCAAAATTGTCACAAAGTATCTTATTTGCACCTCTTAGCTGTTCTGGGCTCTCTGCCTAAAGCCAATTAAGTTTGAAACTTTGTTTATTTTTCTGGCTGTTTAGTGCAGAGAAAAGAGGGACTTTCCAGTACAAATGAGGGACTGCAGGTTGAGCTGTCTGAAAAAGGGACAGTTGGGAGGTATGCCTAGGGGAGACCTACACCCTTTTATCAATCATTGTTGGAGCACAGACGCAGTCATTCAAAGGAGAAAAGACTGCAGATAGCAGATAAGCTCTGTAGAACATAATGGTGTTATCCACTATTTAACCTGTTGCATATAACATTTTTAAAATTTCAGGGCAATAATACATGATATTTTCATTAATTTAAAACACTTTTATTTTTTGGTGTCACTGTTCCTTTAAAGTGTAGCAGGAAGTGGTCATAAACCTATGGGCCAATGATAGAAGTATGTAAAGGATTAAGGGGCAGATTTACTAAGGGTCGAATTGTCGAGGGCTTTTAGCCTTTTTAGAAGAAATGTTTGAATATTCGCCAAAATCATACAAATCGAATGTTCGACTCGTTCGTTCGATCGAACGAACGATTGAAATTCGGCAAAAGACTTTTCGGTAGGTTCAATCTGGTGAAGTAGGCAGTCGCATAAAAATTTAAAGGGCAAGTTCTTCAACTGGCGAATAGTCGAACGATAATATATAATAATTATATATATATAATAATTTGCATATTCGAATAGTCGGACAATCGAATAGAGACTATTCGAGCGAATATTCGAATCCTTCTCACGAATTTAGTAAATCTGCCCCTAAGTGTATACATGAGCTTTCGCCCAGTAACAGAAGACTAATGATTTGTAGGGATTTAAAGAATCAGTAACATAAAAAAAAAATGTTTAAAAAAAATCATCAGTATACCATGAAAAACCCACCAAGACATATTAAACTTTAAAATCACAAAGTCTTTATTAAGAAATAAGTTACCGAAACTCTGTTTGTGCTCCTCTTTGGAAAAGGCAACAGGGGAATGATCCATCGTGCGGCGCTTGATTTCTCCTCCCTGACTATCTCCTATAAAGAAGGCAGGGAGGAGAAATCGAGCACCGCACGATGGATCACCCGATTGCCTTTTCTAAAGAGAAGCACAAGCGGATCTTCGGTAAGTTATTTCTTAACAAAGACTTTAATTTTAAGATTTTAAAGTTTAATATGGCTTGGAGTTTTTTTTTCATGGTATACCAACAATTTTTTTAAACTTTTTTTTTTATTTTACTGGTCCTTTAAAGCAATAGAGACTTACTATACCTATGGGTCCCTACACTGCTTATTTAGAACATACACCTCACAATACAGGTATGGGGATCTGTTATCCGGAAACCGTTATCCACAAAGCTCCCAATTACAGAAAGGCCATCTCCCATAGACTCCATTATACTCAAATAATCCAAATTTTTAAAAATGATTCCATTTTTCTCTGTAATAATAAAACAGTAGCTTGTATTTGATCCAAAGATATAATTAATCCTTATTAGAAGCAAAACCAGGCTATTGGGTTTATTTAATGTTTACATGATTTCCCAGTAGTCTTAAGGTATGAAGATCGAAGTTAGAGAAAGACCCATTATCCGGAAAGCCCCAGGTCCCGAGCATTCTGGATAATAGGTCCCATACCTGTACAATGCTAATGAGAAACCAGTACATTGAGCATAAGAAATGAGTATCAGCCCAGTAGCATCAGTTTTTATAATTGACAAACCTTTTCTGACGATCCCTAATCTTCTAAACAACCTCCCAGACAACACACTGGAGCATGTACAGCGTCACTGGTATTTAAAAGAAGACACAACAAGATCCAAGATGGTGAGCTCTTGTGCACAACTTTGAAGGTCTGGATCACTATTGTTATAGGGCTGCTGGGTCTCCTTTTTGGTAACAGTAACTTTAATAAATAAAATACAGTATTTTTAGCCATATCCATTGTTAGACTTCTCGTCGTCTTTAATTCGATATATAGAAGTACTTTTTGCTGCCGGAAAAGAAATGCCCACAATCTGCAAAGTGTTTGGCTGAGTTCAGCAGCAGTCAGTGAGAATACAAGTAAGAAGTGCTATTTTATGAACATTTAAATTACATTACTCAGCAATTACTGGCACGGCTTCCAGCTATCCACTGCTTTAAATTATGGGAATCTGTTTTTTGTTCACATAAGGGCTACCAGTTGTATTCATTTAAACCCAACTTGTAAATGGCTTTGCAGTGATGTCATATGTCTGCTGGTGAGGTTTTAGTGGGCAAATGCCATTTGTACAAAAAGATCATTAATTAGAAAAGAGAAGGCAAAGACTCTCTAGTAATGAGCAACAGAATAGCCGCTAATGTAGGTGCTTCAGGACAGGCTTATTTATTTGTCTCTCACCCTTTCCCACTGCTATGCACTTAAGTGAATCAAGTAGAAACTATAGTTTTCTTTTTCAAGTAACACGGCAATGGCTGAATGTCTAGACTGAAATACTGAGCCGTTGGTAGGAAACAGGCTTTATGTCTGTTGGTGTTCCTACATGTGCATCAAGAACAAAGTGCAATTTCGGGATAACCCTCTCGTCAGCTAAGTCTGTAATGAGTGGATGTTGAGAAATACCTTTGTGTGTTGAAAAACAAAGAGGTTTGGTAGTAAGGGTAGGGCCACCATCAGGGGGGCACAGGGGGGTACAACTGTACCAGGCCCCCCTTGACAGTGCAGAAGTGAAGCGCTGAAGTCCTGAACATCTGACAAAATCCAGAAGATTAGAAGTCATGAAGAACCAAAACCATGAAAGGAGCCTAAGTTGAAGCCTGAAAAGACCTGAAGCCACCTGAAGAAGCTGAGGACAAGGAAGAAGAACCTAAGGCAATTAAAAAAAAAAAATCTATTAAATTCCTGGACACCAATGTATTATTTTAATACACTATAGGCCCCTGGCCTCCAATGTTTTTGTATAACTTGTGGGGGGGGGCTGGTCACCAATGAGTTTTTTTTTTTAACGTAGAAATCCCTATGGCAGACAGGGCTTTTTCCTGTGGGCTATATAGTAGGCACCAGATACCAGACATGTACTGATTTTGGTGGCTTAGAAAATTGTGCAGAAAAGGAAACAACCCATATCTGTGAGAAAAGGGTGGCAAATGGCCAAGACTTGGAATCCATCCTTCAGCAGGTGCAACATTTAGACCCTATAGGCATAACATGGAGAGTCATGTACTTAACGCTGAGAGAGAATAGAATTTTGTGTATGTTGATTCCCCTGGAAGCAGTGCTGGAATTGGGGAGGGATACACAGTGATGCCATCCCTTCACTTCTTTATTTTTGTGAAACAGCTTCCCCTCAGAGGGGATGCAAGAGTTTTGCATCCCAGAACTGTCTTTTGCTCTCCTCCACTCTTGCATGCAAATAAAAAGCAGAGGTAAAATAAAATATAGTTTAATAATAGAAGAGTAAAGGAGAGAAAAGATTGCTGGGAGAGAAATGGAGAAGAGATAGAGAAGTGTTAAACAGATAAAGAAAGGTGGAGGCATCAGAGAGGGTTACAGAGAAAAGAAGAGAAGAAGAAAACAGGGGAAGCAAAAAGAAGCAAGTTAATGAAAAGTGAGAGAATGATATATGATGGGGTTGTGCTGTTATGAAACAATACACAGGCAGAAGCTGGATTGACACCCAAGAAAAGTTATATGCGCAATTATGGTTTTGGGGTTCCCTACAGGTCACAGGTAAATGTATGCATATTGGGCATTAAACTGTGCATTAGAAGAAAATACCATAATGGAAAATAGCTAAACTGGTTTAGCTTTAAAGTGGGTGAAACCAGAAAGTATTGGTGTGTGAGGCTTATTGTAATAATGGGTGTGGCTTATTGTTGTGGGACGGGCTTGTTTTAGCACGCTGGGCTAAGCTCACCATACAGAGCATCCCTTCGTTAGCTTGGTCACTTGTACCCTGGCCTTGAGGCAGAACCACCTTTTTGGCTCTAAGAGCAGTTCTTTGTTTTTTTTTGTGCTATGGAGCATTATCTCTGTGCTCTCCCTCCCACGTCCATATAAACATTGCGAATCCTTTGTTCTGGGTTCTTTGTGAGTTCTGAATCTACAGAGCTCATGTCAAATAAACATTCTTCATGTGATTTCCAGTAACTGAATTTCCATAACACCGACTAGTCAAGGAGGTTCTGAGCACAGTTCTCCCTTGCACCAGAGTGCGTAGACATGTCAACTCCCTTGTGTAGACATGTCAACTCCCTGACTAACCCAGTTTTGGACCCCACCCTTTGTCTCCCTTCACGATACCTAATCAACTGCAGGTTTTCCATTGGCTCTGTTGATTTCAACATGTGCATGTGCAGTAATAATTCAGCAGCATCCAAACACGTGTGCATGTACGATCGCATCACTTCTGGATATTGGCCTTATAGAATGATGTCACTTCCTGTGATGTCATGTGCGAATGTCAAGATTTTTGTCTGTACCGCAGTCCCCCAGCTTCTTTGTGCATGCAAACTACTCCCTTTGAACCAGAGGGGGGTGCAATTATAAAACTGATGTACCTCACTAGTATAGATGGGCACCAGTAGACATAAATAGGATTTTTTTTTTGGATTCTAATCGCCACAGTTCTGCAGTGTATATAACTATAGTACATAATACCCAGTAATGCATTTCCAAATGTTATTCCCCTACGCCATTCACCTCCCCCCCACCCCCCCCCAATACAGTTACATCACTGTGGGAAATTAAAATATTCCACGCACATATATATATATATATATATATATATTTATAACTCACTGTTTCAGATAGTGACGAGAGATAAGCAGAACGAGAGGAAACACAGTACTTTTAAAATGCATCATTACATTGCATTTAATGCAATCCGTTTTGTAAGCCGAATCTGCACAGCTTTATTTATATCTCTTTTAAATATGTTTCAGAAATATTTGAATATATGGATTTTGTTGTATACCGGCGTGTTTAGCAAATATTGCACCTCGCCCCTTGGCTACATCCCGGGGCTCTCATAATGTTAGCACTGTCAATGTTCAAATTTTTATTTTTACAGGCTGTGGTTTATATGTGATTACATACACAGAAGCGAAGAAGAAAAATCATTACAATGGATATTGACTTTTTTTTTTTTTTCAAAGAAGCAGGGCTAAAATGGTAAATTGTATCTTTCTAGTAAACCGTTAAAAGGAATCTTTCTCAGGGCCATGAACTGCAAGAAACCAAAAGGAGAGAAAATGCTTTAAAAGAGAATTAAACCTTAAAAATGAATAGGGCTAAAAATGCCATGTTTTATATACTGAACTTATTGCACCAGCCTAAAGTTTCAGCTTGTCAATAGCAGCAATGATCCAGGACTTCAAACCTATCACAGGGGGTCACCATCTTGGAAAGTGTCTGTGACACTCATTGCTCAGTGGGCTCTGAGCAGCTGTTGAGAAGCTAAGCTTAGGGGTCGTCACTAATTATCGAGCACAAAGTGAGGTTGGTCTGTAATATAAGCTGATGCTACAGGGCTGATTATTAAAGCCTGATGCTAATTGCACTGGTTTCTGTGCTGCCATGTAGTAATTATCTGTATTAATGGCTAATCAGCCTTATATTGTGACTATATTTCTATTCTATGTGTACTGTATATTGTGAGTGGGTCCCTAAGCTCAGTAAGTGACAGCAGCACAGAGCATGTGAATCAGTGAATCATCAGAAAAGAAGATGGGGAGCTACTTGGGCATCTACTGGGGAGACACATTTTTTCTTTCTAGTCTAAGGTAAAACAACAGCCTGCCAGAAAGCAGTTCTGGCACAAGTCACATGGCCAGGAGCATCTGGGAAATTGACAAAATGTCTAGTCACATGTCAGATTTCAAAACTGAATATTAAAAAAATCTGTTTTCTCTTTTAAGAATTGGATTTCAGTGCAGATGTCTACTGGAGCAGCACTATTAACTGATGTGTTTTGAAAAAAAAAACATGTTTTCCCATGACAGTATCCCTTTAACTTTCCTTGTCCTTTAAACGGAGTGAGTGTAATGTCACTCTCTTACCCCGATTCATCTGTATGAACCACACGTCCCGTTATTCGGTGCAACTTTTTGCATGTTCCAAATTCTACATGTTCATTAAGCAGGTACGTAAAATGAAGATACTGTGGCTTTCAGTTCAAGAGACTACTAACACAGGTGCCAAACTGCATGAGTACAGTTATCCGTAGCATTGAATCAGATCATGGCTGTAAATTAGTGGATAAGTAAGGGGTCATTTCCGAATACTTCCACAAGTGTGGGTGCTTTCGGTGGCATAACTATTCACTGGCGGGCCCTGGTATAGGATGGGCACCTGGGCCCCCCTATGAATCACGTGCCGGAGTGCTGCTGGCATTCGTGCTGTTAAGTCTTTCCCTGCCCAGCTACCCATGATAACCATTATTATGGTCCCAAGGGGGTATGGACCTGGGATTGCACCCCCTGCACCCCTGGTAGCTACGCCAATGGGTGCTTTCAAATAAATGCAATGGATGGTCCTTGGACGGTTGATTTTGATGATTTTTCGTAATTTTTGGCATTGGTTATTTATAGAGTGCTGACAAATGTATGCAAAGAGATCATTTGTCATTCAAATCACTGCCCAAGTAGATGCTATCACATTTTCAAACACACTAGGTCAGTTTTATTAGGAGATAATTTACCTGTCTGTAAGTTTTTATAGTGTATACGCAAAATAGAGTACCCAGAGAAAAGATACAAAAAATGGGAGGAACATGCAAACCCCCTGCAGCTAGTGCCCATGCCTGAATTGTAGAGCTGAATTTTGGTGACACCGGAACTCGCACCCGCAAGCCCCAATGAGTATGTGCAGGAAGTGTACATAGCATACGTGCGTAATAGGAAGTGACATCATACACACACTCTCATCCTCTGCCGCCATATTTAGAAGGCACGTATTCATCAGAAAGTAAAAAAAAAAAAAACTATATAATATTATATATATTCTATAGGTTCTAATACGAAATGGATTAAACGGTCACCTCTCCACTAAGGTCCCCTTTGGGGATAGCCAACTACACTGTATCCAACGGCAGTAGGGAAAATATCTTATTATAATATTCATTTAACGGATAAGTAAATCTTTAAAGTATAAGTAACCCTTTAAAATAAGTGAGTGTAAAACTGATGAGGGTGCTGTTCTAAGCACTTTTGCAATGCACATTCATTTTTTTTTTTTTTTTTTTTCAAAATATTAAAGGATGCTTGTTCAGTTAGCATGAATTAATTTAATTACAACAGCGTCACCTGCTGGTCACTTGCAGACCATTCCTCTGAAAACCAAGTAGTCAAGGAAGTTGTCAGGAGAAAGAAACAAGGCTGTTCTTTTGGTTAGGAAAAAAATTAGAAACCTTTCTCAAAACTTTCGTAACCAGAAGAGCATCAAAGCAGCCCTCGTTCTTTCTCCTGATAAATTCATTGGTAGTTAGAATGGTTGGAAAAAGACCAGTAGGTGGCTCTGTTGTAAAAAAAAAGGTAATTTATATTAACAGTACGCGAATCCTTTAAAATAAACATTTAAAGAATAAGTAGAGCTTTAAAATGTGAATGTAAAATTGATGAGGGTGCTAGTCTAAACAAAGCACAGTGATGCAATAAGCCCACAACAATAGCACCGCTAAAAATACTAGGATACTTGTATAGAAAGTAATTGGAGGAGGTATACTCACAGTTCAACCCAGTCCACTGGTGCAAATTACATAGCAAAAAAAAGGATTGTGAGCTCTTCCTCCAAAAAAATATAATGACCAAGTGTAATTAAAAGTTCAGTCCATTTATTGGGAGATGCAAAAATACTTATTCATCAGCTCTGAGCCTAATTTTCTATTGAAAGCACTTTTGCAATGTACATTAATTTTTTTTTTTATTTCCAAGATATTAAAGGATACATGTACTGTTAACATGAATTCATTTTGTTACAACAGCGCCACCTGCTGGTCATTTGCCGACCATTCTGACCATCAAGTAGTCAAGGAAGTTGTCAGGAGAAAGAAAGAGGCTGCTCTAATGTTTTTCTGATTAGGAAACAAATTAGAAACCTTTCTCAAATCTTTCTTAACCAGAAGAGCATGAAAGCCGCCCTCTTTCTTTCTCCTGACTACTTGGTGGTCAGAATGGTTGGAAAATGACCAGCAGGTGGCGCTGATGTAAAGAAAATACCTTGGAAATAAAAAAAACAACCAAATAATGAATGTGCATTGCAAAAGTGCTTAGAATATCACCCTCATTTTACATTCACTTATTTTAAAGGTTTACTTATTCCTTAAAAGAATATTATAGAAAGACATTTTTTGAATACAGTGTCCTTGGCTAACCTCAAAGGGGACCGTAATGGAGAGGTGACTATTTAATCCATTTCGTGTTAGAACCTATAGAGGGTCATATTATCTAGCTTTTTTTTACTTGCAGTAGAATAACTTTTATGAATTTTTTTCAGTTCAAAATTCGACCAATGATAAATCTTCCCCTAGGTGTCAGAATAGCAATTGACCATCAGGTGGCGCCGTTGTAACAAAATTCATTCATATTAACAGTACGTGAATCGCTAAATAACTTGGAATTAAAAAAAAATTAAATAATGGATGTACATTGCAAAGGTGTTTAGAATAGCACCCACATCACTTTTACATTCAATTATTTTAAAGGTTTAAAATTCCTTTAATATATAGGCACCCAAGGGTGCCCTTGGCAAAGGCCCTTGGTTGCCAGGGTTGCCACCTGGCCGGTATTTTACCGGCCTGCCCGGTATTTTCAATGGTTGATCCCAATCTTATTAATAGGAAAAAAGATAAATATAAGGAAGGCTGGTATTTTTTTCAAGAAAAGGTGGCAACCCTATTGGCTGCCTATATATAAATACAGCTCTGCTGAATTCGATGCACCGTCCCAACACTACAAGGCAGAAGTGCTACCCATTAAGCCACCGTGCTGCTGACCCTGTCGCTCTACATTCTCTCCACAAAAGGCCCATAGACCATTTCCAATACAGTGCACTGTGCGAAGTGTTATTTTTGGGTGGAAATTGTGTTTTTTTTTACCCATAACACAACATTAACCCCACCCAGAATTCCAGAATAATAGCAGTGGAACGTGCTCCCAATGCATTGAAATCACTCCAAATGTTCGGGTGCAAATTGTGGGATGGTATGACTTCAAGCATGCTATATTAAAACACTATTAATTTGAGATATTTTCCTGCATGTATTGATGCAAGCTGTTGCAGGAATGCTGGGATTTACTCCAGAGTATCAGTACGTGTTAGCAGAATATTGCTGGTTTTACTGAAGTTATTTAAGTTAAGTAACAAATTATACTATATTATATTTTGCTTTCATTGCAAAAGGCATTTTCCGGCAGCCACGGTAGTATCCTATTCCTTTCTGTCAAAAATCTGTATTTTTTTTTTTTTTACACTGAGATAATCAGTTTCATATAGAAGTGCTGGAAAATCACAAGATGTCACAGATCATCTATATCTGAAGGAACTGGGATTTCTCTTGTTTACACCACTGTTTAGAGAGAAATAGAGTGCATGATAATGGTGTGCGTTTATAATATATTCCATACAAATACCTCCTTGAAAGCCAATAAATTCAGAACAATAAAAGACATAGGTAAATATATATTAAAAGAAAATGCGATAAATACACTTTGTGCTCACAAGTAAATAGATTTTTTTTTCCCCCTTACTACTGCACAGTAATGAATCATTGATTTTTTTTTTCTTTTACCTTTTGCCATACGCACATACAATGTATAGTGCATTACCAAAAGAATTCCATTTGTTAAATATTGATTATGCTAGACGTACAAGTCTCTTTACACTTGTTGAGTAAAAAAAGGCCAAACTGAAGTACTTATGGGCATATTCAAATATTGGTTGGGTGAACCCTTTGCTCTCCAAACAAAAGAATAAGGAATTCATTCCAAGCAAAGAGAAGAATGTGCAAATCGATAGGTGGGTGAATAAGCTCAGTCCCTTACTCTTTGTATTATTATTATTATTAATAATATGTATTTCTATAGCACCGACTTATTTGTACACAAATTGTGTTTAAAGGGATACTGTAATGGGAAAACTTTTTTTTTTATTAAAGGGGTTGTTCACCTTTGAGTTAACTTTTAGTATAATGTAGAGAGTGATATTCTGAGACAATTTGCAATTGGTTTTCATTTTTTATTATTTGTTGTTTTTGAGTTATTTAGCTTTTTATTCAGCAGCTCTCTAGTTTGCAGTGTCAGCAATTTGGTTTCTAGGGTACAAATTACCCTAGTAACCCTGCATTGATTTGAATAAGAGACTGCAATATGAATAGGAGAGGGACTGAATAGAATGATAAGTAATAAAAAGTGGCAATAACAATTAATTTGTAGCCTTACAGAGCATTTGTTTTTAGATGGTGTCAGTGACCCCAATTTGAAAGCTGCAGAAACAGAAGAAAATTGCAAATCATTAAAAAACGATGAAAAATAAATAATGACGACCAATTGAAAACTTTCTTAGAATTGACCTTTCTACAATATACTAAAGGTTAACTTGAAGGTGAACCACCCCTTTAATAGTGCTGCTCCAGCAGAATTCTGCACTGAAGTCCGTTTTTCAAAAGAGCAAACAGATTTTTTTTATATTTAATTCTGAAATCCGACATGGGGCTAGAAATAGTGTCAGTTTTCCAGGTGCCCCTAGTCATGTAACTGCTCTGATAAACTTCAATCACTCTTTACTTCTGTACTGCAAGTTGGAGTGAAATCACCCCCCCCCTCAGTAGTCGATCAGCAGAACAATCGCAAGGTAACCAGATAACAGCTCCCTGGTAGATCTAAGAACAGCTTTCAATAGTAATAATCCATGTCCCACTGTGACTCCTTCAGTTACATTGAGTAGGAGAAACAACAGCCTGCCAGAAAGCAGTTCCATAGTGCAGTACCAGTCCCAATCGCAGCAGGCGCCGCTTCCTTAGGGCATGTGCGGTGCACTCCTTTTTAATTTAAAGGCACAGGCACAAAATTTTCACATGTGCATTGGCACGAAATTCAAATATTTAGAGCGCAATTGAGATTATGATCATTGCCCGTTATAGGTTTAATCCTGTGGTGTTTGAGCTAACTATCTGATCCTGATTGATTCTTGTTGTGACCCCTGCCTGGCTATTCGACTATCTTGTTTTCTGAAACCTGACCCAGTCTGTTATTTGACTCTGATTCTGTTAAATCCCTTCTGATTGACTTCCTGGTTTGACCCTTGCATGCCTGACTAAGTTTACTATCTGCCTGCCTCGACCTGGCCTGATCTGACTATGTTTCTGTCTTGTACCATGACCTTCTGCCCAAAGACTTTGCATTTACTGTTCCCCTGTGCTTGTTCAGAACCCCTCGTTTTGCACCTCTCTTAATAAGGCCTGGCAGCATCCAATTAGCCGAGGGGCTCCTCCCAAGGTGAAAGGCCGCTCTTATAGGCAGAAGCAAGAGCCTAGCATCGGTTCTGAATTAGGGTGCCAACCGTGACATTATAACATGAACAAAGAAGGTCTGCTTCCACCACTGATGCGCTACTCACCCCTAGTGGTGGGCGAATTTATTCGCCAGGGGCGAATTCGTGGCGAATTCCCGCCATTCGCCGCTGGCGAATAAGTTCGCGAAACGGCAGTGAAATTTCGGCAAAAGCGTGCCGCGACTCGTTTCGTGAATTTTTCGCGAAGCAAAACTGGGGAGATTCGCCCATCACTACTCACCACTCTTTTACAGCACTTGAAAGATCATGAGCAGAGGCAAGATTACCTGATGCAAAGTTTTCACAATCTGACCCGCAGACTGGATTCTTTTCAGCCTCCAGGTCCAGTAGTCACCTCTCCTGTGGCTGCTCCAGTAGGTTTTTCTTTTGTGTCTTCCCCGAGAAATTGAATGGGGATAGAACCACATTTTTTTTATTTAAAGAGGCATGCAAACTTTACCTTGGTTTTTTCCCTCATTCAAAACTGGTGAGGAGAAAATGAGGTTTGTTATGAACCTGTTACATGGTGATCTCCAAATTTGGGCCCTAAAACTACCCTCCACTGATCCTGCCCACTTTTTCCTAGAAACTTTCTTTAACACCATGGCAGTACTCTACGATTACCTGGATCATGCATCATCAACGATTTGTAAATTACGCCAGGGAAAACGGCATGCGGAGGTGTATTGCACTGAGTTCCGCCGGTGGGCTGTTAAAACTGGTTGGAACGACATGGCTCTTGGTAGCCAGTTCCCTATAGGTCTATCTGACCTATAGGGTCAAAAGACAGTTTAGTTAACTACCCTCTATCTACCAACTTGGATGAACTAATGTCTCTAGCCATCCAGGTAGATAGAAGACTGAGGGAGTGAGGGGGGTACTTCATTTCACTGGTCTTATCAATGTTAAAACTTCTTTTTAATGTAATAAAAACTTTACCTGGTGGTCTAGTGGGGGGACATCAGCGCGCCTTTAAATTAAAAAGGAGCATGCCGCGTGCGCCCTAAGGAAGCAGACCAGGGGGCCCCAGACATTCCTGCTGTCCCCCCACTAGATTACCAGGTAAAGTTTTTATTACATAATATTTTCATTCCTGAACCAGCAAGTGTTTTTAAGTTGTAATATTGGTGTGCAGGCAGTCCTCTCAGCCAGTGCTGCACTATGGAACTGCTTTCTGGCAGGCTGTTTCCCCTACTCAATATAACAGAATGTGTCACATTGGGACCTGGATTTTACTATTGAGTGTTGTGCTTAGATCTACCAGGCAGCTGTTATCTTGTGTTAAGGAGCTGTTATCTGGTTACCTTCCCATTGTTCTGTTGTTAGGCTGCTGGGGGTTGTATCACTCCAACTTGCAGTACAACAGTAAAGAGTGACTGAAGTTTATCAGAGCACAAGTCAAATGACTGGGGGCAGCTGGGAAACTGACAATATGTCTAGCCCCATTTCAGATTTCTAAATTTATAAAAAATTCTATTTGCTGTTTTGAGATATGGATTTCAGTGGGGAATTCTGTTGGAACAGTACTATTAACTGATGTGTTTTGAAAAAACAGAACTACAGCGACGTTTCAGGCTAACAACAGCCTTTCCTCAAGTTTTTTTCAATAAAGGCTTTTTAAAGAAATTGACTACGTTTGGTGCTGTCAACTTGCAAAATTGTGTCTTGAATTCTGGTGGAAGTGGCCACCAGAGACTTGAACCATACCACATTGGATTTCTTTGGTGAGTGCTGACTTCAATACTTTAGAATGGCCAATTACAAGCAACCTTTTCAATTGGTCTTCATTACTTCTTTGTTTTAGTTAATAATTTACCTTCTCCTTCACACCTGCTATCTTTCAAATGGGGGTCCAGTGGGTTGACTTGGGGCAGCTGGGAAACTGAAAATATGTCTAGCCCCATGTCAGATATCAAAATGAAATATAGTAAAATCTGTTTGCTCTTTTGAGAAATGGATTTCAGTGCAGAATTCTGCTGGAGCAACACTTCTAACTGTCTCAATACAGTATCCGTTTAAATAAGATGCTATTAGAATTTCAAGGTCATTCTTTTTCATTCGAATTAAAAAACTAAAATCTAATATTTTACAAATTATGAAAAAACGTCTTATCTGTAAAGTCCACGTCCTGATTATTCTGTATAACAGGTCCCATATTGATCTCTTTTTGGGTGCCTAAGCCTTCCTAAATCTTCATTATTCTTTGCCTATGCCCACACGGATGTAAAAATGCTTTTTAGAGACGATATCACTGGACCTCTGTGGAATGATCTAAAGACAAGACTCGCTATACAGCAAAACAAACGGGACACGAGAATAATAAAACGCCATAAAATTGCAAGACGGTGGTAATAATGGCTCCTATTTGTTAACCAATGTCTATTCAGTGCAAGGAAATAACTCTATAAAGCCAAATAACACACAGACGTGTAGACTTAAAGAAAGAAAAAAGCGCTCTTGTTTCTATGTTGGGCTTCTCGTTCGTTATCTGTAAAAAATTGTTTGACGGAGTCATTCTAACGAGCGCCTTTAAAGTGTAAAGAAAGCTGCAGCTATTTTCTTTATTAAAGATAAGGAACAAAGGTGAACTTCAGAAATTGGGGAAAAAAAGGCTCTTCTATACACAGGCAAGCAGAAGAAGCCCTTTTGGACACATTTTTTTTATAAAAAGAAGTGTTA
Source organism: Xenopus borealis (assembly GCA_024363595.1). Classification (NCBI taxonomy): domain Eukaryota; kingdom Metazoa; phylum Chordata; class Amphibia; order Anura; family Pipidae; genus Xenopus; species Xenopus borealis. The sequence goes on along the minus strand of CM044433.1, from coordinate 20,925,441 downwards.
ATTGAAAATAATAATAAAAATGAACCCTTCTCCTGGCGGTATCTGGTTCTGATACGATTCCCTTGGTAACCGTATCTGACGTGTAGTCTGATTGTGCGTTTATCATCGCAGCTGCCATTTTAAGCCTCAGGAAATGACAGTGAGTGGGCTCTGAGCGTGGAAGCAACAGATGGAAATGTTATAGTTCAGAAATGTCATGACACAGCAAACAGACAAATAGCAGTGCAATATGGCACATTTTAAGTCTAGAGTTTTATGAAGACCATACATGAAGCAATCTAACTGTTTAGTTCTGTCCATGATCAGAATTGTAATATTTAAAATAACTTACAGGTTATCCAGAAACCCATTATCCAGAAAGATCCGAATTACAGGAAGACCCTCTCCCACAGACTCCATATTAATCAAATCATTCAAAATCATTAAAATGATGACCTTTTTCTCTGTGATAATAAAACAGTGCCTTCTACCTAACATATAATAAATTATTTTTGAAGACAAAAGAAACTTCTGGGTTTAATTCACATATAATTGTTTTTTTTAAGCAGACTTAAGGGATGGAGATCCATCCAAAATACAGAAAGACCCCTTATCCAGAATGACCTTTTTTCCTTTTTCTCTGTAATAATAAAACAGTAGGTTGTACTTGATCCAAACTAAGATATAATTAATTATTTTTTAAGGAAAACCTATTGGGTTTAATTCATGTATAATTGTTATTTTTAGAAGACTTAAAGGGAAACTGTATTGGGAAAACATGTTTTTTTTAAAAAAAAAAATGCATCAGTTAATAGTGCCGCTCCAGTAGACTTCTGCACTGAAATCCATTTCTCAAAAGAGCAAACATATTTTTTATATTCAATTTTGAAATCTGACATGGGGCTAGACATTTTGTCAATTTCCCAGCTGCCCCTGGTCATGTGACTTGTGCCAGCACTTTAGGAGGAAACTGTTTTCTGGCAGGCTTTTGTTTTTCCTTCTCAATGTAACTGAATAGTACACAGTGGGACATGTGTTTTACTATTGAGTGCTGTTCTTAGATCTACCAGGCAGCTGGCAGTACAGCAGTAAAGAGTGATTGAAGTTTATCAGAGCACAAGTCACATGAGTTGCGGCAGCTGGGAAATTGACAATATGGTTAGCCCCATGTCATATTTCAAAATGAAATATAAAAAAATCTGTTTGCTCTTTTGAGAAATGGATTTCAGTGCAGAATTCTACTGGAGCAGCACTATTAACTGATGCATTTAAAAAAAACATATTTTCCCATGACAGCATCCCTTTAAAGGAGAAGGAAAGGCTTAAAGTAAGTAACCTTTAGCAGAAAGGTCTATATAAATACACCAGTAAACCCTCAAAGTAATGCTGCTGTGAGTCCTCTGACAAAAGAAACACTGCATTTCTTTCCTTCTATTGTTTATACATAGGCTCCTGTATCAGACTTCCTGTTTTTAGCTTAAACCTCCAGGACTTGGCTTGAGCATGCTCAGTTTGCTCCTCTCTCCCTCCTCCCCTCACTGCTGTAATCTGAGCCCAGGGCTATGAGTGAGCAGGGAGAGACTCAGGCAGGAAGTGATGTCACAGCAAGCTCATATGGCAGCTGCTATCCTAAACAAACAGAGAACCTCTAGAGCTGCTTACACTGGTATGGTAAAGCATTCTGCAGAATAAATATAGCATTCGAATACGTAAACAGCCTCTTTGAAATCTTTAGATAACTGCCACTCTGGTTGTTAAAAGATTAACAGTAAGGCTGCAGCATCATCTCTTAACTTAAACTTCCTTCTCATCCTCTAACCCACTCTGCCACCTTCCTCAGGTATTTCCCGAGCCGTTGGCTCATGGGCATGCTCAGTTCTTTCCAGCTTAGATTACTAAACACACCCTCCAGTCTAGATAGCATTGCTGATTCCCAAAGAAACTTTAGCTGCCTGATCCTATTTTTTGTCCTAACCACTTCTTGTGAGCTCAGCTTAACCATTACAGTGCTCAACCCCAGCAGAACTTTTTATCACAGTATGTTGTGCCTGTGTAACCCTGCATTGTGGATTGCATGAACTGCCCAGCTTATACACATGGTAGGAAAATGTTGGCTTTACATGTCCTTTAAGCTCTATAAGAAAGTCAGTTTGTGCCAGAATTCCAATGTAATTGTGGTGGAGATGGTGAATTGCCCCTTATACAGGTGTGACCAATTCGCAGTAGGCACAATTAAACTGCTATTCTGGAAAGGATTGTTACCTTGAGGGTAAAAGACTTGACAGTTTGTGTCAATGTGCACTTTGTACTTCATTAGTAAACAAGTCCTAATATTTAATTTTGAGGTACAGGTATGGGACCTATTATCCAGAATGCTCGGTACCTGGGGTTTTCCAGATAACGGATGTTACTGTAACTTGGATCTTCATATCTTAAGTCTACTTAATTAAAATATAAACATGAATTAAACCCAGTAGGATTGTTATGCCTTCATTAAAGGGGTTGTTCATCTTTGAGTTAACTTTTAGTATAATGTAGAGAGTGATATTCTGAGACAATTTGCAATTGGTTTTCATTTTTTATTGTTTGTGGTTTTTGAGTTATTTAGCTTTTTATTCAGCAGCTCTCTAGTTTGCAGTGTCAGCAATTTGGTTTCTAGGGTACAAATTCCCCTAGCAACCCAGCATTGATTTGAAGAAGAGACTGGAATATGAATAGGAGAGGGACTGAATAGAATGATAAGTAATAATAAGTGGCAATAACAATACATTTGTAGCCTTACAGAGCATTTGTTTTTAGATGGTGTCAGTGACCCCCCATTTAAAAGCTGCAAAGAAACAGAAGAAAATTGCAAATCATTAAAAAAACTATGAAAAATAAATAATGAAGACCAATTGAAAAGTTTCTTAGAATTGGCCCTTCTACAATATACTAAAAGTTAACTTGAAGGTGAACCTCCCCTTTAAGGATCAATTATATGTTAGTTGGGATCAAGAGGTATTCTTTTATTGTTACAAAGAAAAAAAGGAAATCATTATTTAAAATGTGGATTATTTGGGCAAAATGCAGTCTATGGGAGAGCATTCTGGATAACAGGGTTTCTGGATAACTGATCCCATTCCGGCATGTGTAATTTATTCCGTTACCTTAGATATACATTAAACAGAAGGCTTAATTTATTTATGAATTTTCCATATTTAGCAACTTACAGTAAATGGGAAATTATGATCAATATTTTACTTGATATAAAGTAAACAATATCTTTTTATTTCTCATTCCGTAACAAAGAGTGACAAAAATAAGTATGTGTTTCGCCAGAGCTTCTATCTCCCTTTTCACATACTTTCCAGCTTAAGATACTTGAACTAACCTCCATTACATTGACAAACCAGTCAATCAATAAGGTTCCTGATATGCTCAGGGATCTCGAGCGTGCCACTGATCTGCTGTGGAGTAGTGATTGTCTCCTTGCTTTTAAAAATAAAGCTATTAGAAGTCACCTTGGTGTTTGGCCTTGCACCTTTATGGTGTCACAGAACTTCTAATATGTTTATATTCAATATTAAGGGGGTGCTATATCCATTATACAGAATAAGTGCTGTATATATATATATATATTGTGTATTAATACATGAAATCATGGTTAGGGCTCTTACACACGAACGTTTTTACCTGCGCTCCTCTGTGTTCCATTTTTTCTGCGTTCAGCCGCAGGGGAGCGCAGGTATAGACGCACTCTATGCTTTTCAATCAGGCTGTACTCACACAAGTGCATGTAGGCGCTGAACGCAGGAAAAATACAGCATGCTGCGTCTGAACCTGCGTTCGGCGCCTACATGCGTTCGTGTGAGTACAGCCCCATTGAAAAACATTAAGTGCGTCTATACCTGCGCTCGCCTGCGGCTGAACGCAGCAAAGTGGAACTCAGGGGAGCGCAGGTAAAAACGCTAGTGTGTAAGAGCCCTAATGGATAAGGGGTTTAACCAAGACTTGAAGCAAAATTTAGTGGTGAAGCTCCACTGAAGGCAGGGATTGCTAATGCAGCCTTACTCTATAAGATATGAACCTCTCCTGTTAAAGGAGAAGAAAAGATCAATTGCACGAAGTGCAGGGGAGCACAGGTCAAAAACGCCCGTGTGTAAGGGCCCTTAGATGGCGAATGGTCGAAGTTGAAATTTTAAAGAGACAGTACATGATAAATTTCGAATTTCGAATTCAGTACACAAAAATAGCTCGAAATTTTAATTTTTTCAATTCGAATTTTCACTTCGACCCTTAATAAATCTGCCCCATAGTCCCTGTGTAAAATGTCTACATGACCACAGCAATCGTGTAAGTCAAGGAGCCAAGGTGAGAAACAATGCAGCCGGCAGCGGCATCATTAGATGAGCAAGGCTTCTTGTCATCTATAGCCCTATTCTGCTACTGCAGGAAATCTAGCACTGATCTACCTTGTGGTGCTACAGGTAAGGTTGCCACCTTTTGTAAAAAATTTTACCAGCCGGTGGGGGTGGCAGGAACAAAAGGGGGGTCCATGACGTAAAAAGGGGGCAGAGTCACGCACAGCGCTGAAAAAGGGGGCGGAGCAATATACGGATGGACAGGAACCTGAAAAAAAAGGTAAGTGCTGAGAGAATTGGGGGCAGCCCAAATATTTGGATAAAATAGAGTATGTGGGAGACAGCCTTTCCCTAGTTCATAGCTTTCTGGATAACGGATCCCATACCTGCATTTGGAATTTTTTAGATTCTATTTTATTGACTCTATTTCCTATTTTTTTTTTAACTAAGTAAATACCATTTTAAGTTTTTTAAGGCGGTAAAGGTGGAAAAGGTCCCCACCTATTGGTATTTGGAGCTAAATAATGGACTACTGAGCTTTCTATTTCCTAGTGTTTGAGCTATAGAAGATCTTTGTTTTCTTTCTTTCCCTCCTCTTTTCCTTTGACAGAGCCTGTATCACAATAGACTCCAGTTTAGAGACTGAAAAATATGATAAGCACGGCACAAAACAGCAACCAGCGGCAGCACTAATTGTTGGATGAAAACAAAAACATATTTCATTTTGCTGCAATTAGATAGCTAGGAAGCACATGAGAAGCAGCCTTTCCCTTTAATCAATCAGGGTTTTTGGAGTGGGCTGACAATTCAGGGGTTTCGCAGTAGATCGGTTGTTCAATTTAGCAGGGTGATTTATTGGCCTGTTTAGCTGAAGCAATATTACTGCTTCTCTTTAATATGAGTTTATGAAACAAATTACTGTACATGTGATGTATATGGATTCTTCAATACAAGATTATTGCCTAGAGTTATTTGTAACACGGCAGATACTTTTTCTTTATCTCATCACATTTCTTCTCAGGGCTGAGCTAGAAAAGTCCTGCATATCTTTTCCATTTACTCCTCCTCCTCACTGTTCTGCAAAGGTGTCACTTTACATATTTGAATTTTAACTTGTCTTTGCTTTATACATTTATTGAAATACTTAATACTTTTTTTTAAATTACAAATTACCAACAATGTACAAACAGGGCAATGCATACAAAAAGTTCTCCAGGTCTTGTAACCCACAGCAACCAATCAATTGCTTTCATTTTACTAATGAAGGTAAATCATGAAACTTAGATATCTAGCAAGTTTAATAGTATGGTTTATTTAGTAGTGGGTTATACCTATTGCCTTGTCTTATATCGACACTAGGGGGCAGATTTCCAAAATTTGTGTGAAGAATTCGAAGTTCGATCGAATTTGCATAAAATTAAAATCTTCGAATATGCAAATTAGGCAAATTCGACCATGAAATATTCGAATTTGAATAATTTGAATATTGGAATTAAATGTAATTTGAATATTTGACTATTCGATGGTCGAAGTACTTCCCCTATTCGACCACCTAGTTCGCCAGATCCAAGCTGCCCAATTAGGGACCATTATATTTGATCGAATAAAAAAAAATTCGATTGATCGATAAAATCGTTCGAATCGATCGATTTGAGCGATTAATCATTCGATTGGATTTTTTCAATTCGATCGTTCGAACAATTGAATTGCGGTAAAATCCTTCGAATTCGATATTTTCGATATTCAATATTTCGGTTGAATTTTGAATTTTTTTTTTATTCGAAATTCGACCAATAGTAAATCTGCCCCTAGGTGTGGTTGCACCCAGGCAGCAACCCATAGCAACCAATTAGTGATTAAAATTATTCAGTCTACTGCAGGTCAAACAATGAAATAAAAAAAAAAAATGATTGTTTTCCATTGGTTACTAACCAGATCAGTGTTAATATCTGAGCTCTAGTGTGCTTTATTGAGCCTTCAGGACTAAATCACTGTGCACATACCTTATCATACTACATGGGACGCCCCATGTGAGAAATGCACTCCTGCTAAGATAGATGGCCACATCAGCAGCTGAGCTATGAGATGGTGATTGGTCGATTCACGTCACATGTCAGTCTCAGGGAATTTGGGCATGCAGTTTTGGAAATGTAACATCCCTTCCAAAATCTGGGCTGTCCGTGTAAAAACCAGACAAGTGGCAACCCTATCCAAGACACTGCCTCAGTCATCATTTGTTGGGTTGACATAGTTTACAATATATTTGAATGTTTCCCCTTCAAGCTATGTATTGTTGAGACTAAGCCATATGAAGATGTTGTCCCCAATTATTTGTTACCTAATCTTTGTATTCCCCTAGACCAGGGATCCCCAACCTTTAGAATTCATGAGCAATATTCAGAAGTAAAAGGAGTTGGGGAGCAACCCTAGCATGAAAAAAGTTGTTGGGGTGCCAAATAAGTGCTGTGATTGGCCATTAAGTAACCCCTATGTAGATTCTCAACCTACATTGAGGCTGTTTTTTGGCAGTGCACCTGTTTTCTATACAACCAAAACTTGTCTCCAAGCCTGGAATTCAAAAATAAGGGAGCAACATCCAAGGGGTTGGAGAGCAACATGTTACTCACGAGCTGCTGGTTGGGGATTACTGCCCTAGACAGTATCATACTAGAGTATCCCCCATTTTATATATCTCCTGAATGGCCCCAAAAGCCTCATGTAACTCTCCATTTATTTCCTGACCATATCAATTATTCCAGTTATGTCTGTTCCTAATTCTATATTTTCTCATCAGTGACCCTAACTACAAGGTCCCTAGGATTGGACCAAATGGACAATGATTATCACAGGTATGATGCTAATACACCTCATTCATGTCTTTTTACACTTTTTATAACATGTTTACTTTGGAAACTCTGTACAAAAGTAAAACTATACGTACGACTAGCCCTGAACCATTAGCCACCACTCTGTGTTCTTCACAATATAAAACTCTTAATCTAAATTCCATTGGACCGTGTGAATACCTAAGTTCTGAAAAGGATTTGGAATACTAATAAATAATTTCTGGAGAAACATTCAGTGTCGAATATGGTAAGAATTGAGTATTAACTTACCAAAAATGATGGGGGGTCCAGATGCTCAAGCCCCAGACCTTCAGCTCGGGAGGCAAACAATATACGCTGGCACAAATTGGACCACACTCCGTTAATTGGTGCAGTTAAAAAATTTATTTATTTTGTCAAAAAGACATCTCAAAAGAGCCTTACGCATTTCATGCCTTATGGAGACTTAATCATAGGCCTAAGATTAAGTGCCCACAAGGCATGAAATGCATAAGGCTCTGTTGAGATGTCTTTTTGCAAAAAATAAATACTGATTAAGTGCCCATAAGGCATGAAACGTGTAAGGCTCTGTTGAGATGTCTTTTTGCAAAAAATAAATACTTTTTTAAACTGCATCAATTAATGGAATGTAGTGTGGTTTGTGCCAGCCTATCACTGCATATTACCAAATACTAGTAGTTAGGGTTCTGAGGTCACAATCAACTTGAGAGATACGATTTCTATTTAGTTCTTCACAGTCTTCAGCATTAAATGCTCATTGGTCTTTCTTATTAGTCAACTAAAGGTCCAAGGCCCCACTGCAAAATTTTGATCTGTGCAGGTGCACCAAAATTTAAATTTTTCTAAAAACATTTTTGTTATACATAGAGCATTTTAGACGGGCCCTGTAACTATGGATGGAGAATGTTATTTTAAGTTTTTGAGGCACTGGATGCGTGTAAGACTCTAACAATGTTAAAGATCAGTCACCTAACTGATCAGAATTTATCAATGTTTGAATGGCTTGGAAAACTACAGGAGACCTAAAGGATTCTCTCATTGACCACTGAAAAAAATTTGCCCCATGTTTCCATCCGACCAACGTTTCCCATTGGCATTCATCTGGGCCAAGAATACATTTCTAGAATGTGTGCCCCCAACTGTCTTTGAGCTTTAGTTCCTTCCATCACAACTAAAGCTGAAGGGTAGGACTTCAGATGCAAGCAGTACGACAATAACTGATGGGTTGGACTTTCCCAACACGCTATCTAACTCTAGCTATAGATATACGGTATATATGGGTATTTCCCTTGAACATTAAAAGCTTAAGCACCAATAAGATTTTCCAAAAGTAAACTGTGGATAAATATATAATGAGGGTCTATCGAGGTAAATAAAGTCTTCAGTTAATGGCATTCATAATGACAAGGAATGTGTAATCAGACATCACTAAAATTACTATCGATTCAGGCATATAAGTGGGCTGTTTAAAATAGATAGCACTTTAGCAGATACTTAACCTTAAATATTAATATAAGATATGTAATAAATTTCATTGACAGCATGATGCACATTTTGGAACATCGATACACTTATCATTTTATGATGTTCTGTGACAGAGGAAGTTGAAGCCATCATGTTCAATGAAGAAATAAGACTAATGAAAAACCAGACACGTTTCATAGTATATGTGTGGTCAAAGGGAAGAAATGCACATGAGGCTTATTTCCTATGACCAGAGCTTAAGTTCTATGGGGCACATTGTTGTCCTTATCTCCCATACACTTAACATTTGGTCCTCTGCCCATAGCCATTGCCTCAGAGTGCAGTGTTATCAAACAAAAGGGAGTCCTGTATTTAAAGGGATATTGTCATGGGAAATCAGTTAATAGTGCTGCTTCCACAGGTTTATAGAGTTTATATCAAACACTCTTGACAAATGAGGAGTTACAAGGTAGGACAACTGTGTCCACCGGAGGGTGCTATGTAGCATGAACGCTAAAATGGGACAGGATCTAAATACCCTGTACTAATAGTGCTGGTCCAGCAGAATTCTGCAATGAAATCCATTTCTCAAAAGAGCAAACAGATATTTTTATATTTCATATTGAAAATATATTGTCAATTTCCCAGCTGCCCCAAGTCATGTGACTTGTGCTCTGATAAACTTCAGTCACTCTTTACTGCTGTACTGCAAGTTGAAGTGATATCACCCCCCCAGCAGCCTAACAACAGAACAATGGGAAGATAACCAGATAACAGCTCCCTAACACAAGATAACAGCTGCCTGGTAGATGTAGGAACAGCACTCCATAGTAAAAACCCATGTCCCACTGAGGCATATTCAGTTACACTGAGAAGGAAAAACAACAGCCTGCCAGAAAGCAGTTCCCCTACGAAAGTTTGTAGCCTTAAGCTCCCCATAGACGCAACAATCTTTCCCTGCCGAACGACCGATCTTAGGGAAGTCCGACCAATCTGTCCAATTATCGTGTGGTTAGTGGGATACAAACGATCGTTCGTCTTATGATTTTTCCTCCGACATCGGTCTGATGATTGATCGGCCAGGTTAGAAAATCTTTATCGGT
>CM044433.1:20897241-20912519 GCA_024363595.1 Xenopus borealis | reverse complement strand
GCTATGATTATATTAGTTAGCCAATAAAGGTATCACCTTTATACCCTTTTGTTATTTTTTTATTTCAAAGGGGTTTCCCCAACAACATTAACATGCCAGTAAGATCACTGTAGAAAATGGGCAATAAACACATTAACATGCCAGTAAGATCACTGTAGAAAATGGGCAATAAACACATTAACATGCCAGTAAGATCACTGTAGAAAATGGTCTGTGGGACATTAACCAGGTCATTAATTAGGTAGCAGTGTGACCGCAGTTCCTGGAGTTCCCCCTTGGTTCTGACTTGGTAGTTCACGTTTCTCATTGGGTGGAATTAGTAATTATTACGTAATAAAAGGCTTTATTTACACTATTATCTGTGCTCTGCGTCTCCTAACAGCATGGAGTAAATACTGAGAATTCCATCCTGACTCTTCTGATGAATGCGATTTAACGTATAAACGCCAGTGGCGTAACTACCAGGGGTGCAGAGGGTGCAATTGAACCAGGGCCCCCACCCCCTTGGAGCCATGATAATAGTTATGGCAGGCGGTTATCTAGGGGGAAATTTTACAGTACACATGCCATCAACACTCCAGCATGGGATTTATAGAGGTAAGGGCCAGACAGGGGGGCCCAGGTGCCCATCCTGTACTGGGGCCATCCAGGGAGTAGTTACGCCACTGATAAACGCTTGTGAGGAGTAAGAAGTAATCTGACACCCTCTAGCTAGTTTTGGGAAGGTTTGGAACTACAACAACTAACAACCCACTACACTCAGATTCCTTTTATGCTGCATTCTTGTTTCCCCGAGCTCTTTAGCGCTGACTCATACAGACTTTAATATTAACAGGTTCATGCCAGCAAGATCACTGCATAAATCCTTCATATTAACACTATACATACCTTTAAGATCACTGCAGAAATGGAACATGAGTTAATTAAATCCAGTGCAGAATGAATAATAAGCATTTTAACCTCAGACATGCAAGTAAGATACATTGCCAGAATGTATTATAAGCACATTAACTACAAACATGCCAGTAAGATCACTGCTAACAAAATAAACACATTAACCCCAGACTTGATAGAAAGAGCACTACAGAAAATGTATACATTGAAAGCATTATCTGGAAGAATACCACACACTTTTCTTCTTTCTTACTCCCACACTGCTTGTCCTGCTCTTCCTCTTGCATAGCTGAATCTCCCACATAATGATAAAAAATGATGAATAAAATTTAATACATTGAACTCCTAACTCCTAAGAAGAGAACACTTTTGGTTGGGCAACAATTGGACAGTCAGTAGAGAACCAATGGGCCAGAAGGTAGGGAAGAGGACTTTCAGTTGTCAGGTTAGGCAGTTTGTAAGATGCACATGTTTGAAGGCAACATTCCAGGTCAGCAAATGCCCTTCTTTACCCCTAATTACAGATGCCCATGGCTGATGCAGACCCCATTGATTATACTCTCTAACCTGCTACACTTGGGCAGTGCTCCTCTTCTTTAAAAACCACCCCGGTGCACTTTAAATGTAGTTACATATTTTTTCAAATATCAGAGGTTATGGTTGTTACTAGATAGTTCAGAAACATGGCTGTGTTTTTTTTTCTTCTAGTGGCCCATTGACAGGCATTGCATTTTATCATGGACACGAATATAAAAGATACAGATACTGACTGAAATCCATAACCAAAAACAAAAGACAAGGTGTTCTGCTCTAAAACACTTTATTCCCATGGACCTCCTGACAACTTTTACTTATTGTTTTCAGAATGGATGGTGAAAGGTGCTTTATTTTAATTACATCTTCTGCAACTAAGCCTGTGAATGAAACTGCATCCAAGAATCCTTCTAATTGCTTTATTTGTTATTGGATAATGTTGGCATAATTGTGCAACTCAAATGTGTTCCTATATTATTCCACTAATGCTATTTCTCTGTCTTTTCCTTCCACTGTTGTTCCCGTAGGCTTTTCGTAGGAACACATGGATCAAGAGGAATCTGGGCTGACCATGCAGACAACCTGAGATATAGTAGTAGTGGGGGCATTGGGGTTGTGTTTTATTTAGTATGGCTCTTTAATAAAAAATGCACCAGACTCTTAGGCTAAACATAAACTTACATTGTCACATCCAGCATTTACCAATTATAATCAATTTAAAGCTATTTATAAGAGCACATTAATTAGACAATCATTGAACTATGGGCATTGATAGAGCAGCATGGAGGTTTATAGGTGGTGGTGGGTGCTGAAGGGTTCATACAATGGCGTATGATTCATATGTTTAAGGTGACTGCATTTGTGTTTTTATGCGCTTAGTTATGGGTGAATCTGATGCGTTTTGCATTGCCGAAAAAGTCTTGAAAGCGAAAAAAGTCACCAAACTCAAGTCAATGATGGTTTTTCATGCAACATATTTCAAGCTGCTCTTGAAATTATACATGCATCTACTAACTCTGTGTGTAGCCTAAACCTAAGACGAAATGCTGTATATGTTATGTACAAGTATAGAATATTTTATCCAAAATGCATAGGGGTGCAGGTCCCTGACGTGGCAGCCCCAGTGGGCTCCCAGTCTGACAGTGAATGCTGCCATCCTAAATTCTGTAATGCTGGGGTTTTATTGATAAGGGGTCTTTCCATTATGTAAAGCACAATGCATTAGGGCAGTGATCCCCAACCAGTGGCTTGTGAGCAACATGTTACTCTCCAACCCCTTGGATGTTGCTCTCAGTGGCCTCAAAGCAGGTGCTTTTTTCAGTTCCTGATTTGGAGACAAGTTTTAGCTGAATAAAAACCACGTGTACTGCCAAACAGAGGGGCAACCAATAGCCAATTACTGTCCATATTTGGAACCCCCCAGAACTTTTTGCATGTTTATGTTTCTCTCCAACTTTTTTTTTACATTTGAATGTGGATCACAGATAAAAAAAAGGTCGGGGATCTCTGCTTTAGGGCAACTAAAGATATTTAAATGTTAAAAAGCACAGTAGCATTGTTTTGATATCAATATGCATTTATGCATTACTTAGGTGGCGTTCCCATGTGATGACATAATGAGCTGTGAGGGCAGTGTTGGACTGGCCCACCGGAATACCAAGAAAACTCCTGGTGGGCCAAGGTTCCTCATGCTGCTGAACTTTTGGCCTATTTCATGGCCATTCCCTAACTAGGAGAATAGAGGTTGATTGAGGAGATGGAGAATATTAGTACTGAGAGCGGGCCCCTGGTCTAAGGTTTTATGGTGGGCCCCTGGTCTAAGGTTTTTGGGAGGGCCCCTTATGTCCCGGTCCGACACTGTGTGAGGGGTTCTACATTAACTACATTGTGGGCTGAATTGCCAAGATTTTAAGTTTTTCATGGTTAGTAGGGAATAGGGATGAGTACATTTTTTGCCATCTGAAATTTTTTTCACGAATCCAGTAAAAATCTGCCACAAAATATTTTGCTGTGACGGTAAGACAAAAATGTTACCAAGCCAAAAAAGTAGCCACAAGAAAAGCCCATTGACTTTAAAATACATTTGGAGTGAGAAAAAATTTCCACATGTTGATGCCTATTGACTTCAATAATTTTCAAACATTTTTCTTCAAAATAACATGGGACAGATTCATCACTGGTGAGGATATTGTTTTGGGGAATTCTTGAATTAATGAGCAGTTGAGCATTTTTATCGATGACAAAAGACTTGTTAGGAATAGATATATTTACATTGTGAAGATAATATTAACTAGTGGAAATAACAATTGAAAACTACAAAATACCAAAATATATTCTTCAAATGGAAATGTGGTTCTATTTCAATGTAACGATGGAGAGGGAATATGATTAAAAGAAATGTGAGTGAATACTTTTGCTTTTATATTAGGTACCAGATGTTGCAATTGGTATCATTCCAATGCTCTGCGTTTTTATCTCCATCAAGGAACTGTAGGCTACGGTTTCATATTATGTTAGAAGAACTAACACTGATTGACAAACATTAGGACTTTGTGTAGCGCATGCTTTGGTTTATGCATCCCAGAAAAGCAGACTAAAGCAGATGCGAAATGCTCATCAAAACCACTGATGTAGCATAAAGACAAACAATAACAGGCATTTAAAAAAGTGTACATAACATCAAAGCTGCTAAAAAACGATGAGGAATATGATGAGAATTTCACTCTTCTGTTTATCAGAAGGGAAGAGAGACACATGACACAAATACATCTGGATCTACCTGTGTCATGTCAATGAAGCTGCATAATAATTGCAATGAGAGGCAGCACTAAATATTGCTCTTCTGGGGCAAAAAGAAAAGGAGAAAGGGCTTATGTTTCTTTATTAATTAAAGGTTTGTGGTGGAGATTTGTGGAGACTATTAGGAGGCACAATGTACTGCATATGGAAAGCAAGAAACCATATGCCAAGAGGTGCTGGTGAAGTGCTGGCTTCCTGTAAGTATGAAATATATATACATATTCAAGTCTTATAGGGATCATATAGTTTTCTCATAGTGCAAAACACCTTAAATAAGTTATTATATTAAAGGGGTAGTTCACCTTTATGATTACTTTTAGTATGTTATAAAATGGCCAGTTCTAAGAAACTTTTCAAATGACCTTCTTCTGACACTTTCCAGCTTTCGAATGGGGTTCACTGACCCCATAAAAAAAAGTTCTCTAAGGCTACAAATATATTGTTATTGTTACTTTTTAGTGCTCATTATGTTCCAGTCTCTTATGGAAATAAAAACCCGGTTGCTAGGGCAATGTGGACCCTATCAAACAAATTGTTGAGACTGCAAACAGGAGAGCTGCTAAATAACCACACTGTTAAAAACCACAACATGCAAAAGAAAAATGTGTCTCAGAATATTATTCTCTACATCAGGGGCCCCCAACCTTTTTTTTACCAATGAGCCACAGTGAAATGTAGAAAGTGTAGGGGGAGCAACACAAGCATGAAAATAATTCCAATGGGGGGCAAATAAGGACTGTCATTAGCTATTCTATATGGACTGGTAGCCTACGTGAGGTTTTGCTTGGCTTTAAATCTGTGTTTTTATGCAACAAAAACTTGCCTCTAAACCAGGACTTCAAAAATAAGCACCTGATTTGAGGCCCCTGGGAACATCATCCAAGTGGTTAAGTGGTTGGTGAGAAACATGTTGGAAAACTATACCCCCCGAACAATGTAGGTCTCTCTAAAAAGATATTGCATAAAACAGCTCATATGTAAAACCTTGCTTCATGTAAATAAACCATTTTCTTAATAATATACTTTTTTAGTAGTATGTGCCATTGGGTAATCATGAATAGAAAATTGCCATTTAAAAAAATAAGGACAGCCTCCTGGGATTGTATGATTCACGGTGCACACAAACATTCCAAGCAAAATATACTTGTTACAAGAGCCAATAAACAGACAGACTTTTGCTTCCACACTTCTTCCTGTTAGAGTTGTGGTATTTCTGGTCAGGTGATCTCTGAGGCAGCACAGTGGCTATCACAAAATGATAGATCAAGGTAAGAGATGTAAAATGGCAAATGAATAGTGGCCTGGGTTGTTGAGTAAGTATATACAATCACTTGGGGGTGCCTAACTTTTGGCACCCTCAAGTGGAAAATTTACTTTTCTTGTCCATTAAAGTGGACCTGACACCCAGACATAAAACGCTATATAATAAAAGTCCTTTTCAAATTAAACATGAAATCCAAAGTCTATTTTTTATTAAAGCATTCATAGCTGTTTTAAACTCATTTAAAAATCTCACCTGTCAATCAAATGTTATCTGCTCCTCCTCTGTGCCTTAGGCATAGGGGCAGGGCAGGCAATTACTTTCACTTTCCATTCAGCACTTACTAGATGTCACTGCACTCCCCACATTCCCCCTCTCTCTTTACCATTTAATTGTGCATGTGGATGGACATCAGGCCCCCCATTCTGGGGCACAAACGATTCTGAGATGATGCAAGACTTGACTTAAGAACAGTGTCCACAAAATGGCTCCTGTCTGCTTGCTATAGTAATGAAGTCCCAGGCCGAAGGATGAACAAGATTAAAATAATTGATACAGTGTAATTAAAGTTAATTTTGCTTGACTAACATGATAAAATAGGATTTCTAATATTTTTTTCATGTGACAGGTCCCCTTTAAGGCAAATTTTTGGTTCCATTTTTGATTTGTGATTTGTATATACAGGCTGATTTGTCCAACCTTTGCTCAGTCGCATCTTCATTTCAGCAGTGCCTATCCAAGGTCTTGCAAGACAGATATACTACCACAAATTAGACTGAGGTGCACTTGGGAAAACAGATTATAGACAGGATTACAACACAGTATAACATAATATATTTTGCAGGTAAATATGGGGTAAAAGAGACTAGAGAATGATTAAAACATTTAACAGGCAGTATTGTAGGAGGAGCTAAAAACATATTTGAAAAAAACTGTGGAAAGTTCAGCAATTACGCTAAATTTGTTCATCTAAGGCAGGGAACCCCAACCTTTTTCACCCTTGAGCAACATTCAGATGTAAAAAGAGTTAGGGAGCAACACAAGCATGAAACATGTTCCTGGGTGGTGCCAATTAAGGCTTGTGATTGACTATTGGTAGCCCCTATGTGCACTGGCAGCCTATAGGAGGCTCTGTTTGGCAGTGCATGAGATTTATATGCAACCAAAACTTGCCTGCAACCTGGAATTCAAAAATAAGCACCTGCTCTGAAGCCACTTGGAGCAACATCCAAGGGGTTGAAGAGCAACATGTTGCTCATGAGCTACTGGTTGAGGATTGTGGTTGCAAGGCTTATACTGACAGAAAACATGGTGCAAGAGAAGTGCACTTTCAGACTGAATCTTTAGTCAGAATTAAGAAACCAGGACTACTGAAATAAGGACAATCTTAATTTACTACACCACTTGAAGTCAGACGCCAGGGAGGACCATACACATATGAACTGTCTGATGGACGCATATGGAATGCAAGTCTTCTTGCTTCTGCTAGATATGACTTTGCAGATGTTCCATTCCTAATGCCAACCACAATAGGCCTAAACAAAGTGAACCTATAAGGCATACTCAGAGAATCAGAAAACTACCTCCGTGGACCAAGGACTAAGTCATGTGAATAATGTATATATTGCTTTAAGAAATATACTGTTTAATTGTTACTGTTTATTATATTTTCCAAATGCTGTCCTACTATAGGGGGAATGTGGTGTTCATACAAATGGCCTGCGGGTGTCAATGTGCATACACAGGACTTTCTGTACAGCTTGAAAGTGAAAGTAAGAGTTACTGCTGTTGTGTAATGGCTGCATGAACCTGCTAATAAAGCACTGTTATACCCTCCTCATCCTCAGCTATCAAACACAACAGGGATCGAAGCTGAGACAGTTGTAGGAGAGAAGGTTTTTAGGAACCTCTTGAATAAACAGCAAGTAGTAACTTCTGCAGTACAGGTAAAGGATCCATTATCAAGAAATCCATTATCCAGAAAGCTCTGGATTACGGGAAGGTTATCTCCCATAGACTCCATTTTAATCAAATGATTTCAAATGTTCTCTTTTAGTGATGGGCGAATTTATTCGCCAGGGGCGAATTCGCGGCGAATTCCCGCGATTCGCCGCTGGCGAATAAATTTGCGAAACTGCCAAAAAAATTAGCCCAAAAAAATTCGCCGCGCAAAAACGAGTCGCGCGTCGTTTTTGACGCGACGCGCCGAAAATGACGCGACGCGCCGAAAATGACGCGACGCACGTCGAAAATGACGCGACGCGTCGGAAACGACGCGACGCGTCAAAAACGACGCGACGCGCGTCAAACGCGACGCACGTCTAACACGACGCGCGTCAAAAAATACGTGCGACTCGTTTCGCGAATCGACGAAAAATTCGCTAATTTCTCTGGAAATTCGCGAATTTTTCGGCGAATCGAAACGCGGCCGTTTCGCCCATCACTATTCTCTTTTCCTCCGTAATGATAAAACAGTAACTTGTAATTGATTGCAACACATATCTAATTAATCCTTATTGGAAGCAAACCCAGCCTATTGGGTTTATTTAATGCTTACATGGTTTTTTAGTAAAGTTATGGTATGAAGATCCAAATTATAGAAAGACCACTTATACAGAAAAACCCAGGACCCAATCATTCTGGATAAAATATCCCATACCTGAATATTAAACGAATAAAATTTTGCGGTTCATTCGGGCCTTAAAGAACCAAACAAATGATTTTACTCTACATGGTTTCTTTAAGGGACAGATTTATCAACAGTCGAAAGGAAAATTCAAATTCCAAATTATTTACTTTTTTTGTGAAATTGACTAGGGAATAGTTAAAATTTGATTCAAGTTTTTTAAAAAAAATTTAGGGACACATTTACTAAGGTTCAAATTTATTTGAAGTGAAAATTCAAATTAAATTTGAATTAAAAAAATTTGAAATTCAAATTTATTTTGGGCTTATTCAACTATTGAATAGCCCAAAATTCGATTCAAAAGTTTTTTTGATCGGATAAAAAAATTTGACTAAATGCTTAAAACGTTCGAATCGATCTGTGAAATTTTTTATATTTGCGTTTAAACCCCTTGAATTTGAAATTAGAATTCGAAGGGTTTTAATTCAATAAAAATTCGAGGGTGGAATTCGAGGGTTAATTAACCCTCGAAATTCGACCCTTAGTAAATCTGCCATTTAATTAAATTTTCGAAATTTATGATACACTGGCCTTTTAAGAATTTGAATTTGACTATTAGCCACCTTAAACCTGCTGAATTGCTATTTTAACCTATTTGAGAGTCCTGGGATCAATTTGTAGTTGTTTACTGTTGTTTGCCTTTCAAGTTTTTTTCTCCAAAAAAAAAAAAGTTTTAAAAATTTTCTGGTTGATCCTATTCACCCTAGTTTGAAAAATTCTAATTAATTAATAAATTAATAAAATTGCTAATTTGACATTAATCCATACCAATTAGCTTATCAATATAACAACACCTAAATACAAGCAACAATTAATTTTTGTTGAAGAAACAAAAACATTTGACTTTAATTACCCAACATTAATGATCTTTTATTCAATTTATGATATGCCTACAACACCACTTGTATAATTAAGAATACATTATTCCACAATTATTACTAAAGGCAATTAAAGGACAAAGAGAGCATAAACCACTGGGGGAGCCAGTATGTAAGATGTCCCCCCAGTGATAGAAATTGCTAATCTTAAACCCTGGGCCATACTCTTCCTATGCCCCTTGCAGTGGTCCTGAACTACAAAACTGGCATCCCCAGTTATTTGCCCTACAGTTATGGGATCTATTATCCAGAAAGTTCTAAATTATGGGAAGGCCGTCTTCAACAGACTCCAATTTAATCAAATTATTCAAATTGAAAAAAATTATTTCCTTTTTCTCTGTAATAATAAGACACTGTCTTGTGCTAGATCCAAACTAAGATATAATGAATCCTTATTGGAGGCAAAACAATCCTGTTGGGTTTAAATACATTTTGAATGATTTTTTTTAGCTGACTTGAGTTATGGTACTTCATATTATGGTAAGCCCCCTTATCCAAAAGTCCCCAGGTCCTGCACATTCTACTGTACGTTAAAGTTCCCATATCTATATTAAAATATTTATGCTTACATCATGATATATATATATATATATATATATATACATACATACATACATACATACATACATACAGGTATGGGACCTGTTATCCAGAATGCTCAGGACCTGGGTTATTCCGGATAATGGAGATTTCTGTAATTTGGGTCTTAAGTCTACTACAAAATGATGTAATCATTAAATAAACCCAATAGGCTGGTTTTGCTTCCAATAAGGATTAATTGTATCTTAGTTGGGATCAATTACAAGCTACTGTTTTATTATTACAGAGAAAAAGGAAATCAATTTTGGATTATTTGGATAAAATTAAGCCTATGGGAGAGGGCCATGCCGTAATTCTGAGCTTTCTGGATAACAGGTTTCCGGATAATGGATTCCATACCTGTATGTATATATATATATTGTTTTTAAACAACACTGCTTTAGAGCAATATTTCTCTTTATATATGATTAGAACGCATAGGATAGTATGAGAATTAAGTGCAGGATAAATCAATTGGACAGTGAAGGATACACATAACTTATATAGGTTTGTTATCAATGATTTAATAGACGCTGTGGCCTAATTTCTCCCAGAAACTTGGTGCAGGTATGGGATCTGTTATCAGGAAACCCATTAACCAGAAAGCTTCAAAGAGAGAGAGAGAGAGAGAGATAGACAGACAGACAGACATTTTAAAACTGATTTCCTTTTTCATTGTAATAATAAAACAGTAGCTTGTACTTGATCCCAACTAAGATATAATGAATCCTTATTGGAAACAGAACCATCATATTAGGTTTATTCAGGGCCGGGCCAGAGCAGCTGGGCGCCCCAGGCAACACGTCCAGCCATGGCGCCCCATCCACTGCGCGCCTGAAGCGCACACACAGAAGCGCTGACCGGCCGCGTAAACCCCTCCCCTCACATGCGCAAAAATATCCGGAAGCAGAGGCGCGCTGATCAGCCGGTTCCTGAGCACTCGCCTCCCTTCCCTTATGTGTGCGCGCATGCGCACTAGCAAAGGTAGGCCGAGGCGGAGGAGCAGAACTGAGGCGGACTAGGGGTAGGCAGAAGTGAAAGGTACGTGCCTGGTGCCCCCCAAGCTTTGCGCCCTAGGCACTTGCCTACTCTGCCTACCCCTAGTTCCGGCCCTGGGTTTATTTACTGTTTACATGATTTTCTAGTAGACTTAAGGTAGGAAGATCGAAATTACAGAAAGACAAGTTATCCGGGAAAGCCCCAGTTTGCGGACTCACCCTGGTGGTCTAGTGGGCCAGCAGGGATGCCCACCGCAGTGATCCTCTGGTTTTACACGCAATGTTGCTGGCGTCATGACGTCATTACGCACTGTAATTTAATCTTTGCCCGTTGTAGGTTCTACCTTGTTAGCTTCCTGGGTGCGATTTTGTCTGTTCTGATTCCTGGGTTTGACCTCTGCCTGCCTGACTAATCTGACTTCTGTGATCCTGACTCCTACTTGGTAATTTGACTATCCCGAAATCCGAGATCCGTTCTGTGCCTGTTTGACCATTCTTAATTGACCTCCCGGCTTTGACCTCTGCCTGCACCGACTCGGCTTGGCTTTGACTACATTTTCTGTCCCATTTCTCATTGCTCAAAAAGACTTTGCTAACGATTGTGCCCCTCTGCTTGTCCAGAACCTTTAGCTTTGCTCCTCTCTTTAATAAGACATGGAGGCATCCGATTAGCCGAGTGCCTTGAGCTGCATTAAAAGGGGCATAGAGTCACGGGAGGAGGGGGTCATTCTTCCACTTTATAGAGCACTTGTAAGGCCACATCTAGAATATGCCGTACAGTTTTGGTCTCCCTCACTCAAACAGGACATTATTGCATTAGAGAGGGTACAGAGAAGGGCAACTAAGCTGGTAAAAGGTATGGAAAATCTTAGCTATGAGGAAAGACTGGCCAAATTGGGGATGTTCACGCTGGAGAAGAGGCGCTTAAGGGGTGATATGATAACTATGTATAAATATATAAGGGGGTCATATAATAATCTCTCTAATGTTTTATTCACCAGTAGGTCTTTCCAGATGACACGAGGTCACCCATTCCGTTTAGAAGAAAAGAGGTTTCGCTTAAATATTCGGAAGGGGTTTTTTACAGTGAGAGCTGTGAAGATGTGGAATTCTCTCCCTGAAACTGTTGTACTGGCTGATACATTAGATAGCTTTAAGAAGGGGTTGGATGGCTTTTAAGCAAGTGAGGGAATACAGGGTTATGGAAGATAGCTCATTATAAGTTGATCCAGGGACTAGTCCGATTGCCTTTTTGGAGTCAGGAAGGAATTTTTTCCCCCTCTGAGGCAAATTGGAGAGGCTTAGGATGGGGTTTTTGCCTTCCTCTGGATCAACTAGCAGTTAGGCAGTTAAAAAAAAAAAAAAAAAAAGGTTGAACTTGATGGATGCGAGTCTTTTTTCAGCCTAACTTACTATGTTACTATGTTACTATGTTACTATGTTCCTCCCGAGGTGAAATGCGACTGTAATAGGTGGAAGCAAGAGCTGAGACCAGGGAGCCTAGCACTGGTTCTAGATATTGGGTGCCGATTCGTGAAACCCAGGTCCCGAGCATTCTGGATAATATACCCAATACTTATAGTGACATAACTCGACCCACTGTCAACTATTTGGCTATAAATGCACACCTCCCAACTTTCTCATTGGAAAAAAGAAAAATAGAACAAGTTGGCCCTTAGCTCTCCATATAAGCCACCCTGTTGTACACATGACAGTTAAAGAAATGTTAGTGAGATACACTCATGCACTTATATGACTAACCGGAGTAGTGGTTGGTCTATTATTTTACAAAACTGTGCTAGGCAAATAAATACATTTGCGAAATGGCAGGAAAATTTTGCCTGGAAAAAATTCGCCGGCGTCTCGTTTTGGATGCGGGTGTCCGTTTTTGGATGCCGGTGTCTGTTTTTGGACGCCGGCGTCCTCCAAAAACAGACACCCGTGTCCAAACGAGACGCGGCAGCGTTTTGTGAATTCTTCGCTGTTTTGAGAATTTCTCAATTCGCAAAAGAAATTGGCGAAGCAAAATGCCCCAGATTCGCCCATCAATAAACTCTACACCTTCCTAATTAGTGCTTTACTTTTTATACATCAAAGATAGTTAGGAGCTGTCTATTAGTTTTTGTGCCTATTCTGTTTCATGTTTACTTTATCTCTCTTAAAAAAACATTCAGGGAAGACAAAGTCTTTTTCATATGCAAAAGAATCATATTGAAACGGGAATTGCACGTTCAGTAAACAACTTATTTTAGACCTCATATACATTTGAATAAACAGTACACATCATTTATGAACAGATACAAGACGACATTTATAGACGGAAACATATTTTGTTTAATGTATTTCTGAAGCCTCCTCAACCCTTTGCATATTTAGTAAGGAGAAAAATTTCCTCTTGAAACTTTCCCGATCTAGCAGAATGTGACCTTAAACCTGGAAAGAAACACAAGACAGTTTTATTATCGCAGTTTTAGATATACACTGTTTTTATTTAATGCATATCATCCTCTGATGAGGGAGTGAAAGTTAAATGTTACAAAACATGATATTTTCTTTGTTTAAGTGCTTTGTACAAGAGAATACCTATACAGGTACAGACATCATTTTAGGGTACACCTTGTCCTGGTTAGTGTATGAGCCCACCAGCTCGCCTAACGCTTGGTCCCATTCTAATGCACCCTAAAAATGTCACAGCATGCTCCAGAAAATTGGTAACACCTAAATGCATTACTAACTACTGACTGGCGAATAAATTCACCAGGTGGAAATTCACTGCTAATTTCCATGTTTCGCTGCCTGTGAAGAAATTCACAAAGCTGCCGCGAAAATTCTCAGTGCCAAAAATAAAAATTGTCGCCCGCGGATAATTTTGATGCTTGGGACTATTCTGATGCGTGGCTAAATTATTCTGACAGCCATTGACTTTAATGCATTTGGACAAAATAGGCGCACTTCAAATTGTCGTGGGCGTCAAAATTCACGTTTCGCTATTTTCCACTGTTTTGTGAATTTCATGGGAAATTTGTGAATTTCATGGGAAATTTGTAAATTTCATGGGAAATTTGTGAATTTTTCGATGAAGCAAAACAGGAAAAAATTTGCCAATCACTTTTACTAACACTTTTACTAACATATTAATATATTACAAAGTGGATTAAAGGACAAGGAAAGTGTAAAATAGAATAAGGCTAGAAATGCTGTATTTTGTATAAAAAACATAAACATGAACTTACAGCACCACAATAGTGATGGGCGAATCTACCTTCGCTTCGCCAAAAAATTTGTGAAACGAGTCGCGGCACGTTTTTGACGCATCGCGTCATTTTCGACGCGCGTTGCGTCAAAAACGACAAGTGACTCGTTTTTTTTTGCGAATTTTCGCTGGAGTTTCGAAAATTTATTCGCCAGCGGGGAATCTTGGGAATTCGCCCCTGGCGAATAAATTCGCCCATCACTACACCACAAACCTTCTCAAACAAATGATTTATGCTTTCAAAGTTGGCCACAGGGGGCCGTCATTTTGTAACTTTGCTATACATCTTTGCAAGACCAAGACTGTGCACATGCTCAGTGTGATCTGGGCTGCTTGGGGATCGTCATAAATGATCCAAACAGCACAGGTCAAATAATATCTGCCAGAAGCCGATACAGCAAGACTGATTAATAATCAGAATATACAGACTGCACTGGGTCCTGTGTTGTCATGTAATCTAATGTGGATTTTATAGTTTTTGTCTTGTTTAATACAAACTTTCTACAACTCTGCAAAACCAGTGGCTGCAGCAAAATAATCTTCCAAATAGAATCAGTTTGTCTGTTTAAATGTGGCTCCATGATCTTTGTCTGCAGCTGGAGTGAGAAACAGTAAAGGGGATGTAAAGGCAACAATAAAATCCAATACAAATCTCTACATAGTCGCCGATTGCTCTAGAGGGAAACAAAGCTGCTGGAGTTCTGAAAGGCTGGGAAGTAAGGCAGGGGCTCCCCCTGCTGTTCATAAGTATGATTGTTTCACTGACCAGCAGTAAGGGACCATCTGACAATTCCTATTAACAGCAGTAAATGAAAGGAGAATTTCAATGTATACAGTTAGATTTCTTCTAAAAACAGTACACATTTTTTTAATGAAAGTATATTAGAGATAGGCTTCTTTTTCATTAAAAAAAGTAAAAATAGGATTTTATTTTTTTGCCTTTCTTTGTCCTTTAGTAGAACATGCCAAGCTGGAAATATTGAAGGGTAAAAAGGGAACAATGATGATCTTAAGGTAGCAGACTTAGTCGGCAGTTTATTGGTCCATGTATGGGGCCCTCTGACGGGCTTCCCCAATCGATATCTGGCCGAAAATCGGGCAGATGTCGATCGGACTGACTAAAAATCCTGTTGGATCACGGCCGCATTCATTGATGTGTTTCCACAATCCGACCGCCAGTATCTGCTCCCTAGGGCCCTTGATCAGATCAGCCCGATATTGCCCACCTCAAGGTTGTTCACCTTCCAAAACTTTTTTCAGTTCAGCTTCAGTTTGTTTGCCTGAAATAAAGTCATTTTCCAATCACTTTCTATTTCCTCGGTTTGTGACTGTTTTTCTAATATTATAGTGAAGTGTCATTTTTCACCTTCTAAAGCAGCTCTGGGTGGGGGGGGGG
>CM044433.1:20778102-20897201 GCA_024363595.1 Xenopus borealis | reverse complement strand
GGGGGGGGGGGGGGGGTTGCCAACCCTGTAATCTGTTCTAAATACATTTAGGGGCAGATTTACTAAATTCGTGTGAAGGATTAGAATATTCGCATGAATAGTCGCGAATAGTCGCGAATAGTCTCAATTCGATCGTGCGACTATTCGAAAATGCAAATTAAATATTTTCGACCATTGACTAATAGCATTTCTTACATTCAAATTGTTTTTCCAGAGAAAAACAGTAAAGGGGATGTAAAGGCATTCAAATCAAATACAAATCAAACAGGATTCAAATTTTCGGGTAGGAACCCTTTCGATCGAATATTAGACATTCTAATTTGTACTTCAATAACCTCCTAGTCAAATTGTATCTTCCAATTAAAAAAATCACATGAATTCGAAATTCGACCTTTGATAAATGGGCCTCTAATAGTTGTAAACAGTTTAGAGTCTGCCTGAATTACTGAGCTGCCAGACTCAAACACCAGAGACACCAACATTCAACTTTACAATTAGATTTTGAAAACATGGTAAATAATAAAAAATGGTAGATAACTGAAAAAGTCTTTATTTCTGGGAAACAATCTGAACTGACAAAAAGTGTTTGGAAGGTGAACAACCCCAATTTTTTTAAATTGGAAGATACAATTTGACTGGTAGGTTATTGAAGTACAAATTAGAATGTTTACAGGTGGGGATGAGGAGCTTCAGCTTCAACTGAAGGTAATATTTTACATCTACCCAATCCCTGAATCCAGTGATATACATTGGTCAGGATCAACGTTCCACCATATACATACTAATAATCATACAAAGCTTTGTTTTATATATATTGGTACTTGTATTGCCAATTTTAGATCAATATGTCAGATATGCAATGGATAGCATTTTAAGCTTGAGCGTAAAATTCTTAAATATGTTACACAAATTCACTGAACAGAGTTTAGGAAAGAAAACTATTTGCAACATATAAAGAAAATGGTGCAAAATGCCAATGAAAATGTCCAATAACAAAAATAAGCAAAACTAATGAGAGAATACTCACAGTTCACCCCAGTCTATGGGTGCATGTATATGAGACAACAACAAATATTGAGAGTTTCTCCAAAAGAATCAACAGAACATGATTAAAAATACAAACATATTTATTAGTGCATTACAGGTGAAAGCCTGCAATGTCCTAATAAATGTTTTTGTATTTTTAAACATTTTCGGTTGATTCTTTTGGAGAAACTCAAGAGAAATATTTGCACAAAACATATTGGAGCGCTAACACAGGGCATTTCCCTGGGCCAACCACTTTGCTTCCCTTTTATAGTCAGTGTACGTTGCACCCACTTGCGAGGCCATGAACTCCTAGGTGCCAGACTTTGGGTACAAATATGGAATAAGGAACATTATGGGCAAAAACACTGGTATTGATTATATATGCAATGAAAAATATTTCCAACTGTATATAAAATCAAATCCTATAAAGTAAAGCATTGTACATGTATAGGACCTGTTATCCAAAATGCTCAGGACCTGGGGTTTTCCAGGTAACAGGTCTTTCCGTAATTTGGATCGTTATACGTTAAGGGGTAGATTTACTAAGGGTTGAATTTCAAAGCGAAAAAACTTGGAAATTCAACCATTGATTTTTTAAAGGTTTTTTTTAATCTAAAATAGACCGTTTTTGATCGGATAGGTCTGTTTTTAATTGAATAAAAATTATTCGAATCGTTCAATCGCATCTTCTGAATCGAACGATTTCCCCCCAAAAGATTTGATTTTCAAAAATTTTAAAAAACACTCCTTAAAGGTTAAAGGAGGTCTCCCATATTCTAAAACAGCAATTCAGCAGGTTTAAGGTGGTGAAGGATCGAATTCGAAGTTTTGAAAGAGTCAGTACTTCGATTTTCGAATGTTCAAATTTTAAAATTCAATTCAAATTTTTTTCAATTTGAATTTTATTTTGGCCTATTCAATAGTCGCAGTACCCAACAAATACTTTGAGTTCATTTTTTTATTCAAATTTTCAGATCGACCCTTAGTAAATATGCCCCTAAGTCTACTAGAAAATCATGTCAACATTAAATAAACCCAACAGGCTGCTTTAACTTAGTAAGGATTAATGATATCTTAGTTTGGATCAAGTACAAGCTACTGTTTTATTATTACAAAGTAAAAGGAAATATTTTTTAAAAATTTGGATTATATGAATAAAATGGAGTCTCTGGGAGACGCCCCTTCCATAACTTGGAGCTTTCTGGATAACGGGTTTCTGGTTAAGGGATCCTATCTATACCTGTATATTTCATAGTTAAGCATTGCTACTACACCACCATTTTCACTTAAAATGACACAACTAAAATGTTAACAGTTTTTTAATACTGAAATCATTTTTCAAGCCTCCTTTCTCATTAACTTTCAGAAATTGCTATTGCAGCTAATATGGACTTAACAGCTGACATAGAAATTCTCTCTCAACTAATAAAATAAAATAAAGCCATAAATCTTTTTTTCGTCCCGTATACCTAAAAACTCATTATACCTCAAACATTCTTGCCAAGATGACCATGTGTCATTACACAATCTTCATGTAGATGAAAAGTTTTAATTGATCTCTTTAAATTAACATGAATAATTACCATGGGGAACTTTGGAAATGCTACCATTTTGTATGCTAGATATAGAAATCCAGAATGCATCAGGCTGGCTCTCTACAGTTATAGTTTATTAATAAATAATGAACTAACTAAATAAAGTTAACTTTTCCTAATAAAGAACTGGATGAAAAGCTTTGACATTCAGGCTGTTATTCACTGGTAAAGGTTAAAATCTAAAGTTGCCCAGCTGTCACGTGGCTCCATTGGGGAAGATATAAGACTTGAAAAATGTAATTGATCTCCAAGGCTTTTTTAGTATCAGACTTTCTGGGGGCAACACCTACAGTATGAAGGTACAAGTCTCCTCAGAGAACCTGAAGAGAAAGACAATAGAGGGTCAAAGAATTGAGATCTAGAGGTCATTTGTGTAGACCTTTGGCAAGAGCATGTCCCTTAGTGCTCGTGGAGAAAGCATTTCTGCTCAAGGTCTGGCTCAGCTTGCACCAGATGTAACCCCCCCCCCGCCTCTTGTGAATACATTGCTTTCAAATGTAGACAGCGCTGAATTAATGGGAGCAGCCGCAAATCTCCTTGCATACCTGTGGCTAGTGAGGTACAGATGTGTAAAGTGCAAAAAATGCAAGCCTGTGCTTGTACACCACCTTCCCTTGTAAATTAGCTTTCTAGTCAACTAGGGAAGGTCAATCATGAAAAGTCTTTATCCCATATGTAACAAAAGGCATAAAGTATTGCCATATTCAGTAACCAATAGCAACTACAAAGAAGTTTGCTTCAAATTGGCGACCATTGCTGACTGCTCATTGATTGCTATAGTTGACTAGACCTGTATTAAACCATTACTCTGTAACCAGGTCAAAGGTTTAGGTAGGAGACAATCAGATTTATTTCAGATACAAAGGGTCAGGTCAAAGGGAACCAGACAACAAGAAGAGGGTTGCATTTGCTACTCCTTATAAGGGTGATCTTGCACAAATTAGCTTAACATGTATTGCAAGTGGCATGGAGCAGATGCACAGGTGCAATCAGTCACCAAAAGGCAAGATCCATACTGAGACTCAAGAGTACTTGCAAGAACTAAAGTGTTGTTGACACAAAAGCAGCTGAGTGCCAGCAGGCAAGTGAGCCTAATTCTTCTACAGAGTGGGTAGGTTACTTAAATCCGATTTTCTGTAATTGTTTCTATAAAAAAAGCTCAACAAACACCCATCCCCAATTTTCTTATCTCATTCATTTATTATTTATTAATAAAATAACACTAATTAATCGGATTGGTTAAAAACTTGATAAAATCGAGCAAATACCTGAATCATACAATTTTTTCAGACTTTTCTCCTAAATTGCTCAATTTTAGATTGCATGTTATCAGAAGGCAAGAACCATACTGAGACTCAAGAGTACTTGCAAGAACTAAAGTGTATGACACAGTTGTTGACACAAAAGCAGTCGAGTGCCGGCAGGCAAGTGAGCCTAATTCTGATACAGAAGGGGTTAGTTACTTAAATCCAATTTTATGTAATTGTTTCTATAAAACAAGCTCAACAAACCCCATCCCCAATTTTGCTTTTTGTTTTTGTAACTTAAATTTTTTATTTCAGAGAGTAAAAAGTTGCAGTTACAGTCAAGGTGAGGTGTAGAAAATTCAATACAATTTGCATAATCCGCTCTTATTAGGAGTTTTCGTCACCTCGTAGCATAAAATACACTTTTTACGCAATTGCAGATGGTGAGTAGCGCAAGTACAAATAGTAATGGCAGAAGTAATTACATAACAGAAAGATGATTAAAAACCAAAAATAAAAAGTTATTATTCTGAACTAAGGTTAGACTCATTACCATACTATTTGATCCCTGATATCTCATTGAAACATAGGATATTCATGCAAGTGCCCCCTCCATCCCCAGGGCCACAGACAGCGGCCACAATGAAAAAAAAAATTAAAGGAGACAGAGGGCCCAAGGTGTTCATGTTCTTAAAAACTGAGGGCATTTGTTTTGTAACAATACAATAGCATGTTCGAATCTTTTGTTACTTTCAATTCTATCATTTATTTCTGACCAGGAGGGAATAGCCGGTGACTTTGATCTAGGTGCTATGGAAAGGCGTATTACCGTTAATATATGATTAATCAATTTCTGAGTGTGTTTAGACACTGGTTTTCAAAGTGTTTCCCCAATAGGAAGGTTGTAACCTCTAATGGAATATCGTCATGTGTCAAACTATCCAGTCAGACCTCCACTCAGAATGGCTGTATACAGGGGCATTCCCAAAATATATAATAAAGTGTGCCATTGTTCAGGCACCCCCTCCAGCATAGTGGTGAAACATCAGGAAATACATTATGCAATATAGAAGGAGTGAGGTATCAACACATTGATATCTTGTATATATTTTCCCTGCTTTACACAGGTGACACTACTTTTAGCATTGAGCCAGATATTCAACCAATCCTCCTTAGGGATCTCATAACCAAGTAGAGCCTCCTATTTTTTCATGTAATTATGTTTGCAGCCTGGTATGTGGGTAGAGTCAGTAATCAATCTATAGATTTTGGAAATCAGGCCCTTCTGTGGTAAACCTTTTAGTGCTAGGTTTTCAAACTGAGTGGGAGCTCTTTCCTTAAATGTTCTAATAAATGGGTCAGCATAATGCCTCATTTGAAACTAGAGATACCAGGGTATGGCAATACCAAATGCTTTGGCCGTTTCTGAAGTATTTAACAGATCAGAGATCCTGAATAACACTACTGACACCTCTTGTTGGCTGGCCCAGCGTGTTTTTCTTGGCTGAAATGAAGGGTTCCAGTGCTTTTCATCTTATTTATTTATTAATAAAATAACAACAATTATTTGGATTGGTTAAAAACTGGATGAAATCCAGCAAATACCTCATTCATACAATTTTTTCAAACTTTTCTCCCAAATTTCTCGATTTTTCGGATTATTGGGCTAAACCCAATGCAGACCACAATATCTTCAAATTCTACATGACCTTGAGAGGTCTGAGATGGCAGATTTTCAGATTCAGCATCGGGGTATAATCCATCTTGAAAAATGTGAGTTTTTCGCTCAAAAAGCCCGACCAGAAAAATTTGAGGTTTAGTAAATAACCCCCAGAATTTTGAAAATACTGTATATCCCATGGGGCTTGGATATATTTTTGTCTTTAAAAATCTTCTTAGAAAGCGTTTTAGCATACTGGCACCTTGACCAAAGGATTTTTGCATTTTTAAATGCAACAGTCAACGTTCATTCTTTCTTATTGGATGTTAGCATTCAGCTGTATTTAGTAAGTGCTCCCCAAATAAAAGAGAATCAGTTAATTTCAACACAATGCATGTGCGTAGGGCACTCAACGCACTGGTACAAATAATCTTTTTTTCAGTTACTATGAAAATGAAAGCAATGCTCCTTAAATTCTTTTTTCCGGGGCGCCGAGAAATCTTGCTGCGTGTGCGATTCCAGTATATTTTTGGAAAACAGAAGCCATTAAAAAAAAAAAAAATGAACGTAAAATTGGGTAGCGCACACATACACCATATTTAATTCAAATACAGCAGATTTCCCAACAGCTGTCTGCTAGCAAATGAAATATTGACTGAATTATTGTGTCATTTCATTTGTAACGATCTACACTGTATAGTTTTGAAGTGGTGCAAAGGAAATTTGATACAATGCTATTTATTGTAATCTTAAAAACAAGACAAAATGTGACGTGGATAACATGAAAAGGTTAATATAGTTTCTGAAAATTCTCAAATAAATGTCATACCATCAGAGCCTGGGAGTTTATTATAAGGTCTTGGACTTTTTTTGTCTTGTTTTTTTATTTAGACATATCAAATTACATATGAAGGGCCAAGTGATTTATGACTTATGATATTTTGCTCTGCCTGGCTTTGCGAGAAGTATGTCCTTTATCAAAGCTCTAAAATACATTTACTGCAATATATGGGACAATAAATGAAACATTATGGGGAAAATAGGTTTTTTAAGTCTTTAAATCTTGATCATGGTATGAGATGAGACAATTTCACATCAGCGCTTTTGCTTAAAGTTAGGACACAGATTGAGATGTTCAGCAAAGCTTTAATGATTACTTGGGAGTTTTATTTTTTTTCTGGCATTTCACACATTTTTGGAAATTTTTTCATCATGACATGTAGGGAAGTATCTGGGGCTGCTGCTCCCTGAGCTAGAATCCTTGATGTCTACTTAAGATTTGGTGGCAAATTTACTAAAGTGTGAATTTACATCTAGAAAGGCTCCGCGCACCTTCGTTTGTCCATTCGCAGTGCGTACACTTACTTATCAAAATGCAAAGTTACTTCTCGTCAGACGAATGCTGGCGAAGTTTCACCAGTAAACATTCATCAGCAATTCTAAGCTAAGTTTCTATAGTGTACCTTTCTTCCAAGCGAAATTTGTTAACACCTTTACGCTTACATCAATTTAAATAGGATGGGTACATATAGGTCATATATACATTATGTGTCTTTATTATTGATGTTGGTGAAATTGTTTGAAATGGCCACTTATTATTAAAAATGTCAGAGGAAGCAAAATAAAGACAAATTTATTGCCCCAGACATGAGCCCACCCTAAAACAAATGTGACATGAACTTCAAATGGTTAAAAAAATTTAAATATATATATATATCTGTAGGGATGTGAAAATGTAGATACCCTCACATATTATTGGCAGGCACATCTTTAAAGTTCTAGACGCCTAAATGTGTCCTAATGGGGGCCTTGTGTCAATGCTCTGCTTATGTAAGCCCTGTAGTTCTCACAGTGTATGCTAGATGGCATTCTGCCATAGTATAAAGGTCTTTGGAACCATGAGGTATGGGTCAATTTCGCTTTAGCCCTTACTTGAGCAGGCAAGAAGGGAATGGGCACTGGAACCTAGGTGCTTAGGCGCTAGTAAAGTGGATAGCTATTTATAGCTCACTCTAGGAGTGATAGATAGGTTATATAGTGGAGCAGCTCATGGCTCCTACGAGGAGAGTAATAGGGATTAAGATCCAGGGTATGAGGTCACTGACATACGATTGTTGAGGATGTAACCTGGCGAAACACACGCTGGCGAAAAGGGTAATATAGTGGAAAATTTGCACTTTGATGAATGTGTGGAGTAAAATATTCCTGGCGAAATGAAGCAAAATTTAATTAGCGCTGATGTTCTTTCGCTAGCGAATTGCCTTTCAGTAAATTGGCGATGTCCCTGTGAAATGAGGTTTTGGTGAATCTTCGCTAGTGCCTGCCACTTCTGCCTATAGCAAATTTGACCCATTGGCATATAGAAGGACTGCTGCTGTCCAGGGTCCCCCTTGAGGCTGGAAGGAGCCTTCAAATAAAGTCCAGTCCGACCCTGCTTCTATGTCTCTCTCTACTCTGATAACATTGCAACTTTCTCTGTCTCATACTCCTTATATTTATTTATATGCGGTGTAAAAAATGGGCGGATGTTTCACCACACATCACCAAGCTTCAATGTGTAAAAAATTGTGTAATTTAGCATGACTTCTGCCAGAAAAATATGGCAGAAAATTGGCATTTACATGGCATAAAATAAAACACATTGTGATACTATAAGTATACAGTATAGTAGAATTAAGTCAAAGGCAACAGGACATTTAGGGGCAGATTTTTTACGTTTTGAGTTGTGTTTAAGCTCAAGTTTTCTATTTTTCATTAAAAACACATTTTAAAAAAATTTATTTTTTTGTTTAAAAAAAAAACCTCAAATATTTCAAGATTTATTAAACCTCGGCCCTGGAAATAGCTCAAATCTGAAAATGCGCCATCTAAAAACCTGTCGAGGTAAGAAGTCAATGGTAGAGGTCTCTTGAAGATGCGTGGGTTTTTTTCAGAGAGTTTTGCCTGAAAACTCAAATGATTTGGGTGATTCAAGTTTTTCCCACCAAAAACGTGATCACTTCGGGTTTGCAGGTTTCTGTGATGGGCGAATCTATCCCGTTTCCCCGAAAAATTCGCAAACTTCCAGTGAAATTTGCGAATTGGCGAAAAATTCGCAAAATGAGTTGCGTCATGTTTTCGACGAGCGGTGCTATCAACGTACGTCGCGTCATTTTCGGCATGCGTCACTTTTTTTCCCGTGTCTCGGTTCTTTTTTTATGCCAGCAAATTTTGGGCAGGCCAGTTTATTTGCCGCCGGCGAATCATGGAAATTTGCCACGAATTCGCACCTGTCGATTAAATACGCCCATCACTATTCTCAACTTGAATAATAAATATTTGCTTTTTGCCATTTCTATGTACATTTTCTTTGTTAGAAATGTATTGCATTGAATATTTTAACTGTACATAGTGGACACTTAAGGTCGAGCACTCTTTTGGCATTTTTCATTAAGAAGTTTAATTACATGAACTGCCCACTGGTGCATACTATAATATTTGCAATCTTTCTTCCACTAGCAGATGTGGTCACAAAACAGTTTCCAGGTTTGCAAAAGCTATTTAAATTTAGAGCAAAGGTACTCATTTTCCAATTGCAAATATTTTCAACTTTCAGCTTTTATCACATTCCCTCAATAGGATTTGCTGACTTGGGGTTCCTCAGGTGGGATTGTTGGCTACTGTTGGACTGAATGTAAGGTAATGTAGGGTTTTCACATTTCTGTGGATGGGTTTTGCCTACAGAAAAGAACATATTATACTCTAGAAATGCAGTTTATAAGATCCAATTGCCTCATTTACATCAACTTACTGAGTGACTAAAGAGGTTGGAGCATCCTGGCATGTTCGGTATGCTGAAAAAAAAGTTAGGGCTCAATGACTTTTAAGCAACTGATGAAATACAAGGTTATTGATATTCAGTACAGTCCAATTCAGTCCAATTTTCAGTACAAAGTTGTTCCAGGGACAGGATAATCCAAAGATTGATGTAATATTTAATAACCTTACAGGGGAAAATATTAAAGTAAAGGCATGGGACCTGTTATCCATTCCAGGATAACAGGTCATATTTCCTCTCAATAAATAACATTGGCCTCAAGCATCATTTTTATTGGCTGGTCCAGTAAAACACAAGCAGATGGCAACCTTGCATATTAATGAATGGAGCAATTAATTCATGAAGTTGCTGGCCAAAACTAAAACAAATTGAACTTATTACTATTTCATTTGCCACTGCCTATCCAAGCCATTGAAAATAATAGTGGTAAGTTTGAATGTTTTGCTTGTTGGAGATTTTAGTTATTGGGGCAAATTCACTAAGATGCGCAAATTCGCTAGCGTTGGCTTCGCTAGCGTTGGCCGCACTTTGCCAGGCGAATTTTCGCCAGCGCTACACAAATTCACTAAAGTGCTTAGTTACGTTCAGGTGGGCGAACGGTAGCGTAGTTTGCTAGTGTTACTTCGCCAGGCAAAGCGCAGTTACGCTAGCGATGCCTAATTTGCATACGGCGGGAACTTTAACGTATAATAGAAGTATATGTTACAGCCACTACATTCCACTACACAAGCCCAGGAAACCTTTAATAAATAAATAAAGTTGTCCTATTGCCCTACATGTGCCCCCTGTATAGTTGTGTTGCCATATGTTAGGAAATGTAGGGGGGAAGGAGGGCAACCCCTGCCAAAAAAATCGATCTTTTTAAGACTACAATGGTGGGGGGTAATTTTCGATCAAAAATGGGCGTTTTCGAATAAAAATAATTTGATCGCATCGTTTGTATCGAACGATTCGAATGATTTTGTGCAAAATCCTTTGAATTCCTAGGACTTTGAAAAATTTTTAAGACAGGTTTTAGGAGGTCCCCCATGGGATAAAATGGCAATTCGGCAGCTTTAAGATGGCGAACAGTCGAATTCGAAGGATTTTTAAAGGGCCAGTACTTCAAAATTCGAATTTAAAATCGAATTTTAGGCTAATCTATAGTCAAAGTAGCCCAAAATTACTTAGAAATTCGAAGCTGTGCAACAACCGGGCCACTGTGTTGCTTTATAGTAGCAACATGAACTTTACTGGAAGATTCTCCAGGCAAATGCATGCAGAATCTATTGCAGGAGAATCTTAAAAAAAAAAAAAAAAGCAACAAAACCCCCTCATTTTGAGAAATGTCCCCCTAGTAGTTCATTGGGCCTTAAGCTTCTCTGCAATCTCAGAGACAAGTCATTAATGTCCTGCGGTGATCATTATTTTAACACGGTTACTAACGTGGCCACAGGAGGGAAGAGCAAATAATTAAGATTCTGCTTATTTACTGCCGTGGCATGATTAATGCAAGAAATATTCCAACTATGCGTTCATGCATCAGGTAGGTGTCATTTCTTTTACACCAGTTGGCTACAATTAAA
Organism: Xenopus borealis; assembly: GCA_024363595.1. NCBI lineage: Eukaryota > Metazoa > Chordata > Amphibia > Anura > Pipidae > Xenopus > Xenopus borealis. The sequence continues at coordinate 20,886,288 of CM044433.1, read as the reverse complement.
ACTCATACCCATAAAATACAGCAGACCAGAAAAATGTAAGCTGTGAACCCATTATAATTGGCATGGAAATAATTTCATCAAATGTTCAAGGTACATGGAGAATTGAAAAGCAATAAGAAGTGAATGAGTTAGTGATGGCTGTCATAAAACCTGGCAAGGTATTCTATTTACAATATGTAATAAAAGTGTCACATACAGAATTTATCAAAGCATTTGCCCTGAAAAGCTAAATCTTTTTTTTTTTTATTTGCCAAGGGCACGTTAATAACCTCTGCAGTTCATTTGAATATATAAGCAGAATGATATTTAGGTTAATAGACCATTACAAGGTGAGTATCAGGCAATTTGCAATATTTTGTGAAATCACATAAACAGAAGAAAAATTAAGGCACGTGAAGGAAAGTTAATTACAAGATGCTTATTGTTCAGTTACCCAGCGAATTCATCACTTGGCTTGCTGGCTTTAAATCAACTTTTTTTCTCTGGGGGACGAGTTGAGTCGATGAATCTGCTTTTTGAATCACAAACTCGTTTAGAACTAGTTATGCACTTTGTTTTAATTTGTATTTTCTGTTTTAGATAAAAAAAAAAACTTAATTGCCTAGTAGCTGAGGCTGAAAAAAGGCATGTCCATCTTGTTTGAGTTCCCTCTAAGTTTCCTCAAAGGGAAATTAATCCTTCCTCAGTCCAAAATATCAATTGTTATAGAACAAGTACCTGCATTTGATTAAAGAAAAAGTATGTTTTCCAAACTTAGTCCAACCCAAGCTGCAATGTTACAGGGAAACTGTCATGGGAAAACTTTTGCTACTCCAGTAGACTTCTGCTTTGACATCCATTTCTCAAAAGAGCCAACAGATTTTTTTATATTCAGATTTGAAATCTGACATGGGGCTAGCAATTTTTTCCCAGCTGCCCCTGAACATGTGACTTGTGCCAGTACTTTAGGAGGGAACTGCTTTCTGGCAGGCTGTTGTTTTTCCTTCTCAATGTAACTGAATAGAACGCAGTGGGACATGGGTTTTTACTATTGAGTGTTGTTCTTAGATCTACCAGGCAGTTATCTTGTGTTAGGGAGCTGTCATCTGGTCACCTTCCCAATGTTTTGTTGTTAGGCTGCTGGGTGGGGGAAAGGGAGAGGGTGATATCACTCCAACTGGCAGTACAGCAGTAAAGAGTGATTGAAGTTTATCAGAGCACAAGTCACATGACTTGGGGGAGCTGGGAAATTGACAAAATGTCTAGCCCCATGTCAGATTTCAAAATGAAATATAAAAAAATCTGTTTGCTCTTTTGAGAAATGGATTTCAGTGCAGAATTCTTCTGGAACAGCACTATTAACTGATGCTTTTTGAAATGCATGACAGGATCCCTTTAACCTGCTGCTAGAAGCAGGGCTGCTTTAACAATGCAAATGATGGGGCATCTGCCCAGGGCCCACTGTGCCTGGGGGGGGCGAGACGCAGGGTGGGAGACCAGGGTGGGAGACAGGGAGGGAGGAAGCTGAAGGGAGCGGATGGACACAGGGAGGTAGTGGCATAACTAGATCTTACTGGCTCCACAGCAAATTATTTTTCAGGCCCCCACAATGTCCAATGATGACCTGTTTTACCAATATTTATTATAATTGTATATTAGGGCCTCATGGGGCCCCTATAGCTCCTGGGCCCCCCTGCAGCCGCAGGGTCTGCTTCCTCTGTAGTTATGCCCCTGGAGGGAGGGGACGCACACAGGTAGGAAGACAGAAGGAGGGGAACAGGGAGGGACAGAAGATGGAGTGAGGGGATGCTCAAAGGGAGGGAGGGGATGCACACAGGGAGGGAGATGGGACCCACTAGTTGGCTCTTTGCCCACAGCCCATCAAGGCCTTAAAATGGCCCTGGCTAGAAGTGTTCTACAGATTGTATCTGTTGTGTTTGGTAGCCGAGGATGAGGAGAGTGCTTTTTTAGCAGGTTCATGCAGCCATTACATAAGAGCAGTAAGTCTTACTTTCACTTTCAAGCTGTACAGGAAGTCCTGTGCATTGACACCCACAGGCCATTTGTATAAACACCACATATTCCCCCTATAGTAGGAAAGCATTTGGGCAAATATAATAAACAGTAACAATTAAACACTAAGGGGGAAATTCACTAAAGCGCAAGGCGTATAACTCTAGCGCTAATTCGCCAGCGTGACGTGAAATTCTAATTCACTAACACTGAGTCTGGCGAATTTTCGTTAGCGAAGTAGATAGACTAGCGCAACGTCGCACCCTTATGCCAGACGAAGTTGCACACTGACGAATGATTGTAATTACGCAAATTCAAAAAGATGACCATTTTACTGAACCTTACCACTTACGCTAGACATTACTTTGCCGGGTCAGACCTGGCGAAGTTCAATACAATAGATAGGTGTTTACAATTGGAAATTTTTTCAAAGTCCCAAAAAAACACTGGTTTGTTTTAATCATTTAAGGGTGACAGTCTGAAAAATAGCGAATTATTTTGGGGGGGTTACCCTTCTTCCCTCCTACATTTCCTAACATATGGCAACTCAACTATACAGTGGGCACATGTTTAGGGCAATAGGACAAATAAATTTTTTTACATTTATTAAAGGTTTCCTGGGCTTGTGTAGTGCAATATAGTGGCTGAAACATATACTTCTACTATACTTTGAAATTCGCGCTGTATGCAAATTAGGCATCACTAACATAACTGTGCTTTGCCTGGAGAAGTAACACTAGCGCAACTACGCTACCGTTTTCCAACCTTAGCGTAACTTCACACTTTAGTGAATTTGCATAGCGCTGGTAAAGTGCGGCGAACATTAGTGAAGGCAACACTAGCGAATTTTCGCCGCTTAGTGAATTTCCCCCTATGTTTCTGAAAGCAATATATAAATTCTTCACATGACATAGTCCTTGGTCCATGCAGGTAGTTTTCTGATTCTCTCAGTATGCCTTATAGGTTCACTTTCTTCAGGCCTATTGCAGTTGGCATCAGGAGTAGGAAAATGCCCTTCTAGCAGGAGCAAGACGACTTGCATTTCATATGCGTCCATCAGACAGTTCATATGTGTATGGTCCTCGCTGGCGTCTCACTACAAGTGGTTTAGTAAATTTAGATTGTCCTTGTTTCAGTATTCCTGGTTTCTTAATTCTGACTAAAGATCCAGGCTGAAAGTACACTTCTCTTGCACCACGTTTTCTGTCAGTATAAGCCTTGCATTTGGCTTGGTGATGTTTCACAAAGTCAGCAGTAGATGAGTTTTGTATAAACAAACAGTATCCTAATGTTGTGTCTACAGTATCTGCCATTCTGTCTTTTTAATAACTTGGCATAAGGCGAAGAACCAATTGCGGGTGGGTGCCAGGCAGCCCTGCCTTAAAGGAGTTGCTCATCAATTAACTTTTAATTTGATTTAAAGAGTGATATTCCCAGACAATTTGCAATAGGTTTTAATTTTTTTATTATCTGTGGTTTTTGATTATTTCTTGGGATGCACTGAATCCTCTATTTGGGATTCAGCTGAATCCCCAAATCATTTGTGAAAGATTCGGCCAAATTCCGAACCGAATCAGAATTCTTATGTGCAATTGCAAATTAGGGCCGGGTAAGGAAAAAGTGTGAACATCTTTTTCACTTCCTTGTTATGTGATGGAGTCATGTGATTTCCCTTCCGTGTGCCTAATTTACATATGCAAGACACAAGGATTCGGCCAAATCCTGCTGAAAAAGACTGAATCCTGAATTCGGTGCATCCCGAGTTATTTGCTATGATGAAATTACCCTACCAACCATGCACTAATTTGAATAAGAGACTGGAATATGAATAGGAGAGGGTCTGAATAGAAAAGCAATTAATAAAAAGTACCAATAACAATTAGGGATGCACCAAATCCACTATTTGCATATGCAAATTAGGGGTAGGAAGGGGAAACCATTCTTTACTTCCTTTTGTGACAAAAAGTCATGCAATTTCCCTCTCTGCCACTAATTTGTGAAAATTAGGATTCAAATTCAGTTCGACCAGACAGAAGGATTCGGCTGAATCCTGGATTTGGTACATCCCTAATAATAATAAATGTGAAGCCGTGCAGAGCATTTTTTTTTAATATGGGGTCAGTGACCCCCAGAGTTAGAAGTTTCCAATAATGAAAAAACTATAAATAAAAAATAAAGACCAAGTGAAAGGCTGCTTAGAATTAGCTATTCTATAACATACTAAAAGTTAACTTAAAGTTGAATCACCCCTTTAAGCCAAGTGCTAAGCACAGAACTCCTTAGCACCCTTCTCTCCCTCAGATTAGGGGATGGATAGGGTGCAGGAGAGGGAATGCCTACATTCCTACCTCCACCCGACCCTCATGAATTCCCCACTGTTAAATGTAGGCAGCATTGTATTCATGAGGGAAGAGCAGATCTTGGTGCTCCATTACTGATGCATTAGCGCTAAAAGTGTGGGCAGAGCGCAAAATTAGAAGAAAACAAGGAGATTTGTGCCTGTTTTTTTCTTTGCCCTCTGCCCTGAGGCTTCATAAGATTTCTAACACATGTGGGCCAAAACGGAGCACTATTAGGGGGCTTCATGGATGTGAATTCATATATTTATCTATAGCCTTTTATTTTCTCACTTGCTTAAGTAAGTGAGACAATGCATCTAACCATCTCTAGAAGCTATCAAACATGGTTCAGTACAACTGTTTCAGGGGAAAAAATCCATAGTTTCACAACTTTCACTGTTAATCTACTTTTTGATGCTGTAACATGAGACTTGGAGCTCTTTGTGTACTCTAATGGTGAAGAAAGTTTTACATATTTATTTAATGAGCTCTTTTTATATTTATACAGAAGATATAACTCCCCTTAAGTGCTTCATATGGTGGCCAGCTTGGGTACTGTCTTCAAAGAGTTTGTATGATCTCCCTGTGTCTTTATTTCCTCTCAAACTCCAGAAAAAAACATAAAGTCAGGTATTGTCATTGCATCCATGAGATAGGGACCATAGACTATAAGTAGTGATGGGTGAATCGGCTGCGTTTCATGCTAAATGCTACCACGACTCGTTTTGGACGTGGGGCATCCGTTTTTGGCGCCCATTGCCGCCGTCCATAAACGGACGCCCGCGTCCAAAATCAGACACCAACGAATTTTCGCCAGGAGAAATTTCATCGGCCATTCGCGAATCGCGGGAATTCCCTGTGAATTGCCCGCAGGCGAATAAATTCGCCCATCACTAACCGTAAGCTCCACTGAGGCTGGGAATGATGTAAATGAGTGAGCTCTATATAAATCATGGGGCACTGCACATTTATCAATTTCAAGTGAGTAATATTACAAAATATAATATTACAAAATTTCGACAGGGCTTTGCGAATCGCGGGAATTCACGGAGAAATTGGCCGCAGTCAAATTAAGTCGCCCATCACTAACTATAAGCTCCACTGAAGCTGGGAATGATGTAAATGGGTGAGCTCTATATAAATCATGGGGCGCTGCACATTTATCAATTTCAAGTGAGTAATATTACATATAATATACGTAAATTAATTCAGTGGTACAAATAGAAACCACTGGGCCCCAGAACAAAAGTAGTTTAGGGCCTCAATTCTCCAAACCCTAGGTTAAAAGATCTAGTTCACAAACGCATATACAGAAATTGCACGCACATACATGAAATTCACTGGGTCAACTGAAAATGATCTTTGCTAACCTTGCACTCCAAATTTAAAAATATGTTTTTATGGTGCTTAAACCACAGCCTAGACATCTGTTGTCATTGTGGGTATATGGTTACAACAGTTATATATATATATAATTTTCTTAAAACCTATACAGGTATGGGACCTGGTATCTAGAATGCTTGGGGCCTGGGGCTTTCTGGATAACAGATCTTACCGTAATTTGGAACTTCATTCATTAAGTCTACTAGAAAATCATGTAAACATTAAATAAACCCAATAGGCTGGTCCTAATTCCAATAAGGATTCATTATATCTTAGTTGGGATCAAGTACAAGCTACTGTTTTATTATTACAGAGAAAAAGGAAATTATTTAAAAAATTCTATTATTTGGACAAAATGGAATCTATGAGAGATGGCCTTTCTGTAATTTGGAGATTTATGGATAATGGGTTTCCAGATAAAGGATCCCATACCTTTAAATACATTGTTAGTTCCAAAGTAACTTAAATAATTTATAATTAAACACATCAATGGATCCAATTTACTGTAGCTTGTTTAGGATGAGTTTAGGAAGCTATAAGGGATTTTAATTCATTTGAAGGCACATACATAGAAGGAACATGGATAGTGTAAACTATGCTTTAATATGAAGGCACATATATAGAAGGAATATTGATAGTGTAAACTATGCTTTGATACAAATAGGGATGCACCGAATCCAGGATTTGGTTCGGGATTCGGCCAGGATTCTGCCTTTTCGGCAGGATTCAGAATCCAAACCGAATTTTAATTTGCATATGCAAATTAGGGCCCGGGAGGGAAATCACATGACTTTTTGACACAAAACAAGGTAATAAAAAAATTTTCCCCTTCCCACCCCTAATTTGCATATGCAAATAATGGTTCAGATTCGGTTCGCTATTCGGCTGAATCTTTTGGGAAGGATTCGGGGGTTTAGACGAATCCAAAATAGTGGCTTTGGTGCATCCCTACATACAAAGGCACAAACATAGAAGGAACATTGATAGTGTAAACTATGCATTAATATTAAGGCACATACATACTGTAGAAGGAACATGGATAGTGTAAAGGCACATACAAAGGAGGAACATGGATAGTGTAAACTATGCTTTAATATGAAGACACAAACATAGAAGGAACATGGATAGTGTAAAGGCACATACATAGGAGTAGTGATGGGCGAATGTCCCGAGATTCGCTTCGCCGAAAAATTCACGAATTTCCAGAGAAATTTGCAAAACCAGTCGCCGGGCGGTTTTGATGCGCATCGCGTCAACTTTGGTGCCGTTTTCGGCTCATGTCGCGTCAAAAACGACGCGCGACTCGTTTTTCTGGCGAATTTTCGCTAAGCGGAATTTCACTGGCGATTCTCACATTTATTCACCAGCGGCGAATCGCGGGAATTCGCAGCGAATTCGCCCCTGGCGAATAAATTCGCCCATCACTACATAGGAGGAACATGGATAGTGTAAACTATGCTTTAATATGAAAGCACATACAGTACATAGAAGGAACTTGGATAGTGTAAACTATGCTTCAATATGAAGACTCATACAAAGAAGGAACATTGATAGTGTAAACTATGCTTTAATATGAAGACACATACATAGAAGGAACATTGACAGTGTAAAATATGTTTTAACACAAAGGCACATAAATAGAAGGAACACGGATAGCGTAAACTATGCTTTGATATGAAATTGCATCACAGCATCCTATCTAATTAAAGTGTTTACCATTGTGAATAATGGTGCTCTGGTCTGTATTAAATGAGTTAAGATGACTTTAGATAACACAGCTTCTTCAGTTAATCCTGAGTCATGACGCATTTAACACACAATCGAAGTGGCTTCATCTGTACATAGAAGGAACATTGATAGTTTAAATTATGTTTTAATATGAATACACTTACTGTACATAGAAGGAACATGGATAGTGTAAACTATGCTTTAATACGAAAGCACATACAGTACATAGAAGGAACATAGATAGTATAAACTATGGTTATGTACAGATATGGGCAAACTGTGCCCTATACCAATAACCCATGGCAACAAATCAGTAGCTTAGTACATTTAGAATAATACAGTAGACAAATGATTGCTTGCCAGGCTAGGGACAGCTTTGTACATTACCCCGTAAATCGTGCTGTTTGATTTTGTTTGATATAAATGTGGGTTTTGACAATATTGTACAGATTAAATAAGGCCTCGATTCATTGGATATTGGCACGTGAGACTAGAAAGAAATAACCATCTACTAGAGGACACAAGAAGTACAATTCATTTAGATGTATGTTAGATTCTTAGGGAAAAGGAAGTCCTTTACGTTTATAGTTCAAGTATAAAATATTTAAAGCGAATGATTGTAAGTCAGGAAAGAAAGAGAAGGAATAAGTCCCCAAGGATTAATAGACAAGCAGTTAAAAAAAAAAAAGATATTAAAGCCTCGTGATCGTGAAATATATCTGGCAAGTGGGAAGGAACATGATAGATGACTACGAATGCCACAAGCTACTGCATGGAACAAATCGGTTTATGAATCTTTGTCTTCAAAGACAATTCGTGTGTACAGAACTTCATCCAGTTGTTCGCTTTAAAAAACACTATAAATCAATTTGATTCTACCAAAGCCAATAATTTTTTTGCTACTTTTGAGGTTAATGTTTTCTTTTGATTAGCATTTTATTTGCATAAATTTTTTGGAGCATCAGTTAAAGGAAATGTTTTTTTTTTTAAATAATAATAGTTTTGACAGCAATAGTAACTCTTTCCTGGCTACTTTTTATTCTTAGCAGTTACATTTGAAGAATGGTGTGTCCTGCTTTAAGGAGATGATTTGCTAAGCTGTGATTTTTTCAGGTTGGGTTTTTGTAGCCAAAAACAAAGATTTTTGATGGTGGCTTTTGTGCACTTAATACAGAAAACTCATAGTTATTGTGCGACAAATCGAAAAAGAAATAGTTATCATGAGATAATTTGAAAAAGTCTTGGTTTTAGTGAACAAATTTTTATCACTAGCCATGATTTGGTCAAATTAAATTCGAAATTCGACAATGTGAATAGGAAGGGAAGTAAAATCCTTTGAATTCGAAAAAATGCCCATTAAATTTAATACTTTTGGACAAATAAGTCGCCATATGAAAAGACGCCCATCTGAGTTTAATGCATTTGACCAAAAATTAGAAGAGACAAAAAAGTTGCCACAAGAAAAAACACCCATTGACTTTAATGCATTTCAATTAACAAAAATTGTCAAGCACGCAAGAAATTGTTGCGCATAAAATTTTTTTGATGCCCATTGTCTTAGAGCATATTTTCTGTCAAAAACAATGAACATCAAGTCTTTTTTGAGTAATTGGTGGTGAAAAATACTGGATATACTTGCTATGGAATCTTTTTTTATATGTCCAAACTTTGCACAGACTTTTTTAAATGATTTGCAATATGTTATCTTCATTGACCATTTTAGCTTTAAATATAATTTCCTCTCAGAGTTACTTGTATAGAGGTAGTAGAGGATTAAATGTCACATGAAATTGCAAACGTGAATGAATGCAGTGAGATTAATTTAAAAATCTGATTAAAAATAAATACAAATAGAAAATTACTTAAGCGTCGTATTTCAAAGTAAAAAAACTTTGAAATTCAACCATCAAATTTTTAAAGTGTCTTTTCGATCGAAAATGTACCTCGAATAGGTCCATTTTCGATCTAATAAAATTTGTTCAAATCGTTTGAATGCATCGTTAGATTCGAACTATTCTGGCCAAAAAAATTAGATTTTCAAAAAATTCAAAAAAACACTTCTTAAATGTTCCATGAGGTCACCCATGGGCTAGTATAGCAATTTGGCAGATTTAAGGTGGCTAAGGGTCGAACTTGAAATTTTTAAAGAGACTACTTCAATTCCGAATGGTCGAATTTTAAAATTCAATTAGAATGTTTTCAATTCTAACAAAATTTTGGCCTAATCGACAGTCAAAAATTACTTGAAATTAAAATTTTTCACTTCTTAAATCTAGACCTGAATAATGCACTAAAAAATATGAATACACTGAAAGCCTCTAAAAATGTGAGCTTGTTGGACAATTCCCAGTGAAAAAAAATACAAAACTTCTAAAAGTATGAATTTATTAAGAGAGGTGAAATAGGATCAGCGCGGCACCCATTGACTTCTATAGAACTCTGACAACATTTATCTGGTACAGTTCTGGATTATAATGTATTACAATTTTTGGATCTTTTTTTAAACAAAATAGAAAACCATGAATTATTAGAGATTTGTGGATAAATTCGAAATTTGATTGTTAGTGCACTTTAATGTCAGGAACCAGGCGCCTGTTGTGTATTGGCTGCTGTTCCTTCAGCTTGAACCACAGGATTAGTATAGTGTCAGCTTGACCTTGACAGAATGTCTGACTCTTCCTCCCTGTCAATACTACCTTGTTAGCACCCACATTCCAGATGCAGACAATTGCTCATTAAAGGGCTATATAAATCCATTTCCACGACTCCCTGGTGCTGAATCATTGGCTATTTTACTGAACCCAGGCCTCAAGTTCCTGCAATCTAGTTGTGGTGTTTGTGCAAGGAGCCTGTAGGTGTCCCTGTGCACAAGAGTATGCATACACTGTACTTTCTATACTGCTTAAAGGGGTTAGAGTTCAAGTTACTGTGTAATGGCTGCATGAACCTGCTAATAAAGCATTGTTATACTCTGCTCATCCTCGGCTTCCAAAACATAACAAATTGGCGACAGGATGTCTCTTCTACCGCTGCAGCAGCCTGCAGCTTTACACTAGTCCCTGTTCCTGAAAACTTTTTTCTGATACTGATCCTGTTCCAGAGAACCCGACCCTGATCATGTTCCTATCAGTCTTGTCCCCATTATCTGACCTCCCGTTTTTGACCTTGGACCGTTACCTGACTTTGCATGGTTTCTGCCTGTCTAGATCTTCGGTCTGCTTCCTGATTTATGCCACCCGCCCTCGACTTTTGGCCCATCTTAATTGATTCTTTGCTGCCATCCTTGACCCTTGGCCTGCCCCAATCAATGAATTTGTTTTTTTTTCTATCTGTCCCTGCTCTTTCTTTAAAGGGGTTATAGTTACATTTAGTTAAATTGGGTTGAAAAAAGACAAAGTCCATCAAGTTCAACCCCTGCAAATTAAAACCCAGCACACACACACACACACCTACACTCTTTCACACAAACCATATATGCCCATAGCTATACCAACTGTAGAGTTTAGTATCAAAATAGCCTTTGATATTATGTCTGTCCAAAAAATCATCCAAGCCCCTTTTGGAAGCATCAATAGAATGAGCCATCACAACATCACCAAGCAGTGCATTCCACAACCTCGCTGTCCTCACTGTGAAGAACCACCTACGCTGCTTCAAATGAAAGTCCTTTTCTTCTAGTCTGAAGGGGTGGTCTCTGGTGCGGTGATCCTCTTTATGGGTAAAAAGGTCCCCTGATATTTGTCTATAATGTCCTCTAATGTATCTGTAAAGTATAATCATGTCCCCTCGCAAGAGCTTTTTTTCCAGAGAAAACAACCCCAACCTGGACAGTCTCCCCTCATAATTTAAGTCTTCCATCCCTCTAACCAGTTTAGTTGCACTTAGTCTCTGCACTTTCTCCAGCTTATTTACATCCCTCCTAAGGACTGGAGTCCAAACTGCACTGCATATTCCAGATGAGGTCTTACTAGGGATCTATAAAGAGGCATAATTATGTTTTCACCCCTTGAGTTTATGCCCTTTTTATGCAGGACAGAGCCCTATTTGCTTTAGTAGCTACAGAATGACACTGCCCAGAATTAGACAAATTGTTATCTATAAAAACCCCAAGATCCTTCTCACTTAAGGAAACTCCCAACACACTGCCATTTAGTGTATAACTTGCATTTATATTGTTTTTGCCAAAGTGCATAACCTTGCATTTATCAACATTGAACCTCATTTTCCAGATTGCTGCCCAGTTTCCCAACTTAGACAAATTACTCTGCAAAGTGTCAGCATCCTGCATGGAACCTATAGCTCTGCACAATTTAGTATCATTGGCAAAAATAGAAACCATACTTTCAATTCCCACATCCAGGTCATTAATAAAAAGGTGAAAAGCAAGGGACCCAGTACAGAGCCCTGCGGTACCCCACTAACAGCACTGGTCCAATTAGAAAATGTTCCATTTACCACCACTCTTTGTAGTCTATCTTTTAGCCAGTTCTCTATCCAGGTACAAATACTATGTTCCAGGCCAATATTCCTTAATTTAACCAGTAACCTTCTGTGGGGCACTGTATGAAATGCTTTAGCGAAGTCTAAGTAAATCCCATCCACAGCCATCCCAGAATTGAGGTCCCTGCTTACCTTCACATTAGTCTGGCAAGATCTATTCTGCATAAAACCATGCTGGCACAAACTCATAGTATTGTTATTTGCTATGAAGTCCAGAATCCTATCATTTATTTATCCTTTATTAATTTTTATAATGATCTAGAGAGTGGTATTCTGAAACAATTTGCAAATGATTTGCATTGTTTGTGGTTTTTGAGTTATTTAACTTTTTATTCAGCAGTTCTCCAGTTTAGGAAATCTGGTTGTGAGGGTCCACAACCATGCACTGATTTGAACAAGAGACTGTAAAAGGAACATAAGAGGCCTGAATACTGAAATTAGTAATAAAATGTAGCAATAACAATAAATGTGTAGCCTTACAGAGCATTTGTTTTCTAGATGGAAAACCTGGAAACAAAAGAAAAAAGCAAATCATTAAAAAACTATAAAAAAAATGAAAGCCTATTGAAAAGTTGCTTATAATTATCTACTCTAAAAGTTAATGTAAATCAAATTTCAATCAATTTCAAAATTCAAATTTCAGCCTTGAGTGTGAGCAGGCCAGTGTCGGACTGGGACATCAGGTTCCCACCCAAAAACCTTACACTAGGGGCCCACCAAAAATTTTTAGACCAGGGGCCCACTCTCAGTACTATTATTCTTCCTCTACTCATTCAACCTCTATTCTCCTAGTGTATTTTCTTTACATACTAAAATCTATTATTACGTCTATTTAGCCTCTAGAAATAGGGAATGGCCATGAACTTGGCCAAATTAGCAGCATGACAGCCCACTGGGACTTTTCCTGTTATCCTGGTGGGCCAGTCCGACACTGGAGCAGGCTATAACAAATTACATGAGCACTTGGAAGAGCAGGATTCTATAGATGGAGCAGAAATGAATGGATTATCTCCTGATCCAATCATTCCATCAAGGTGCAATTTTTCATGCTTTTACTATCACTTCCTACTATGAAGGATTTGTATGCCAGCGTTTCTTCGTTTTAGTAAGTTGTTGTACATCATTACAGTATACGGTTCTTTCAATATGTAGGTTTGTGTTTAATGTGGTGGTTTATTATCCAAGTCATCATGGCTTTATAATGTTTATTTGTGCAATAACAGGGAGATAAGTAATGAACTCAGCATGCTATAGAAAAATGGAGGCATCATCAATCTTTCATTTTAGTTGTGGGAACTAAAGACGAAGATGTAGAAGCCAAGAGAATTATAAATGTAAAGTCAGTCAGTCTCAGCTGAAACACCTTTGGGTACCACTAAGCTCATCCAAGTCTATTAGAAAGTCAATGCATTTGCAAGAAAAGACCGCAGCAAATGAAGTGTTTGAAATAACAATACGCACAAAATATTTGCAACAAAAAAAAAAATATTCTTAAGGAGAATTAAAAACATCTGGTTAAATGTAACAGCAGAGATAATCAATCTGAGACTAATATTGGAAAATGCTAAGAATGTTTCACTGTTATGTGGTTTGAATCGGAATACATCTGGAGTTCTGTAACCTGGTTATTGCTAGAGAGCTGCTTTTTTTTTTTTACACTGGAGTATCCTTACTGTCTGAATTATTCATTTAGGCTTGGATTGTGTTATGTAAGCTCTGTGATGGTTTAAAATATCTTTATAAAGGAGCAAGACTAATTTATTTTATTACTTGAATTCAGGGATCATGAAACATAGTAAAAATCTCAGCTTTATAAATATTTTTGAGTAAATCATCTTAGACTACTACTTCAGGTATTGGACTTGTTATCCAGAATGCTTGGGACCTGGGGTTTTCTGGAAGGGGAGGGGGTATACGGGGGGTGGGGGGTACGTTTTTTTTTCTACCAGGTTGAATTCTCCTTTAAGTCTACTAGAAAATCATATAAACATTAAATAAACCCAATAGGTTGGTTTTGCTTCCAATAAGGATTAATTATATCTTAGTTGGGATCAAGTACAAGTTACTATTTTATTATTACAGAGAAAAAGGAAATCATTTTTTAAAATTTGGATTATTTGATTATAATGGAGTCTATGGGAGACAGCCTTTCTGTAATTCAGAGCTTTCTGGATAATGGGGTTCCAGATAATGGATCACATACCTGTACTAGCTATTAAAGGAACAGTAACACCAAAAGTGAAAACCAAAAGTGTTTTCAAGTAAAACAATGCACTGTTGTGCTGCATTGGTAAAACTGGTGTGTTTGCTTCAGAAACACTACTATAGTTTACATAAAAAATTGCTGTGTAGCCATGGGGCAACCATGCAAGCACAGGGTATACAGCAGATAACAGATAAGCTCTGCAGTATGCAAAGGGTTACTTCAGATCCTATCTGTTATCTGCTGTGTATCCTGTGCTTGAATGGCTGCCCCCATGGCTACACAGCAGCGTGTTTATATAAACTGTAGTAGTGTTTCTGAAGCATACATACCAGTTTTATCAGTGTAGGGCAACTGTATATAATATTGTCATTAAATTAAAACACTTTCAGTTTCTGATGTTACTGCTCCTTTAAATGATTCCTAATGCCAAAAATTTGTAAAACTTTGAAAATTTGCATTAAAGTCTACGGGCACAAAATTTAATTGGAATCTATGGGCATCATTTTCGTAGCAAAACGTGGTGAAAAACTTCACTTATCACTACATAATGATTGTTGTCTAAATGTTATGTAGTTTTTAAATAAATCACTAGTGATGGGTGAATTTGTTTGCCTGGGGCGAATTTGCATCAAATTCCTGCGATTCACCGTTTTTTTCAATGTCCAAAAACAGATGCCCGCGTCCAAAATGAGACGTGGCGGCATTTCACAAATTTTTTGCAGTTTCACGAATTTCTCTAGAAATTCCCAAAAGATTCGGCGAAGCGAAACGCTGCAGATTCGCCCATCACTATAAATCATTCATTGTGTCTTGCTAATAAAATATCTCTGGATCAGTGGACATAGAGGTACAAATGCTCATTTAATAGAGAAAGTCAATCAAAAATGACAGAATCCAACTTATTTTCCAAAAAAAAGGGTACTGGTATGGGATCTATTATCCGTGAATGTCTGGAACTTGGGGTTTTCTGGATAAGGTAATTTGGATCAGATTTAGGGCCCCCCCCCCTAAATATTGAGAGGTTTTAGGTTTTACCAATATATATTGAAATTGGTCATTAATTAGGGCCTTATGGGGCCCCCTATACCTCCTGGGCCTCCCTGTTGCCGCAGATTCTGCTTCCTCTGTAGTTACGCCCCTTATTTTGATCACCAAGCTTTAAGTCAGACAGAAAACATTTTCTTGGCACAAGGCAGTTGCTTCTATTTTTGCTGTTTGCTTTCACTGTTTGTGTTAATGTATCGTAAAAATGTGCAGAACTGTATTTCAGAGTAATGTATCTTTACAAATAAAGTTATACAGGTTTATTCTGGTGCATCCAGACTGCTTGGGACCTGGGGTTTTCCCGATAAGGGGTCTTTATGTGATGTAATAAGTCTACTAAAACACATTTAAACATTAAATAACTCCGTTAGTATTGTTTTTGCTTCCGATAAGGATTAATTAACTTAAATTATTTGCTTATAATGGAGTCTATGGGAGATGGCCTTCCTGTAATTCAGAGCTTTCTTTTCGGGTTTATGGATAATGGATCCATACTTATATTTCCAAACAGTTATACATAGTAAGGTAACTGCAGAGCGCTGGGCTCACCTGCAAAAAAATGTTCTGAGTGCACTTCCCAATCCATCCACTCCTCTGGATTGCCCCACCCACTGCCCACCCTGAGCCCTCCCACTCCCACATCATGTCTGCCCCTGCCCATCACCGGAGTAGTCTGAATCCCGTTTCATTGGCCAAAGGTAAGAGAGTGGCTTGTGGAGAAAGCAGGCCATGCAGTCTGGGCCCCCCTGTTCCCCAGGCCCCCCCCCGCGATGGTGGGGTCTGCTTCCTCTATAGTTATGCCACTAGTTATACATATCTTAAAGCCATTGTGTTTGGTGCTTCATGATTACTGTTAGATACTGTACTGTGCATCACAGGGGCAGGAACACTATGAGAGGGAAACAGGGGCAACTGTTGTCCTGGACTTGGTCAGATTTTAACCATAGTGAGCCCAAATTTTAACCCACCCACATCGTGCAAACATAAATATATTGTGTAGCTTATGTATACATTAATGTAACTTTGGTAGAAACTTCTATAACTTCCTAAAAACGTACATAGAAAATACATAACCTATCAAGCAATGGCAACTCAGAGGAGATTGATGGGGCAGGCAGAAATGTAGGGCTTAGACTTAGGGCAAACTCCACTGGACCGTCTGTGCTTTAACTGATATACAGTATATTTACTGCATTATATGAGTATATCACCTTACAGTGCATGAACTTTCCAGCAGAATAATTGTTAGTTTTTGGGCACCACTGTAAGATTATTGGGCTCCTAAATTTTGGGAACAAGACAATTTTTACAAACATATTGTAGCTGATTATCAGTCAAAGTGCCCAGGGTCCCCTATAGTTCCTGAGCCCCCCCCCAGCATTTTCACGGCCTGTCCATCTGTAATGACGCTCCTGCTTTTCAATAAAATGACCAATGAGAACATACAATGGGCATGGCCATAAATATTGGTAGTACGTGCTTGTGTTCATGGGGCCCCAAACGAATGACTTGTATGGGGCCCCATGATTTCTGATGGCACCACTAATTCTGGCAGAGCATAAAATTTAAATAAAAAGTGTTTCTGTACTAGCAATGACCAGCGGAGGAGTGCAAATTAGGACATAGAACCCCTCTAAAAACGAATGAATTTATGTAATATTTCATGATTTTTTCAAATATCAAATACATTAATTCTGTGTAATAGAGAATAACTCATTTATTTTAAAAGCTAGAAAACTCAGTCTGAAACTTGAGATATTTTCAATTAACCACGAGACCATTATCTCCGTTTTTCCCCCCCGCTTTTCCTTTAACGCGGCTCTGCGCCGATCAGGAAACTAATAGATAAAAATACACGTCCCGTCTCTGCTCATCCTTTTGAGCTCAGCCAAATCCGTGGCGTTTATCTTGAGATGTGACGATGTTGTCTTGAATGCAAGAATTACTTTTTACATAGACTGGAAAAGGTCACCGTGTTCTGATTTGAAAATACCGCTTCGGGGGAATTGCAACGCTATCATTGCTTTGTCACTCCTGGGGCATTGATTTTCCTTCTTTCTTTTTTTTTTTTTTTCCTGGAAATCGACACCGGCCTGTGAACATGCTTTGTGGCTCAGTGACTTTAAGCTGAAGTTCATTTATAGTAAGTGAAAATGTAATTTCACCTCAGCACACAAATTGCCAAACCTGTTAGCAATGTATATATTTAAAAGAAGGGATTTGACAAATTGCCTTATTTTATATTAAACGTGATCAATTTGAGCCTCTACTTTTAAAATGTTGCAAGTTAAGCCTCCCCCAATTTAATGGCCATACATTGGATTGGCCACTAGACTCCATTAGCATCTATCAATGGAATAGATACACAAAAACATTGCTATTCCATTGTTGTTAAAGGAGAACTAAACTAAAAATGTCATAGTTTATATAGTGAACTTATTGCACCAGCCTAAAGTTTCAGCTTGTCAATAGCAGCAATGATCCAGGACTTCAAACTCGTCACAGGGGGTCACCATCTTGGAAAGTGTCTGTGACTAGTGATGGGCAAATTTATTCGCCAGGGGCGAATTCCCGCGATTTGCCGCTGGTGAATAAATTAGCGAATCATGAAAATTCACAAAAAAAATGAGTCGCGTGTCGTAAATGACGCAACAAAAACGACGCAACGCGACGCAAACGACGCAATGTGCGTCATAAACGTGCCGTGACTCGTTTCGTGAATTTTTTTGCCAATTCTTTTTTAGCGAAGCGAAACTGGGTAGATTCGCCCATCACTATCTGTGACTCTCACATGCTCAGTGGGCTCTGAGCAGCTGTTGAGAAGCTAAGCTTAGGGGTCGTCACTAATTATCCAGCAGCAGAAAATGAGGTTCCCCTGTAATATAAGCTGATGCTACAGGGCTGATTATTAATTTCTGATGCTAATTGCACTGGTTTCTGTGCTGCCATGTATTAATTATCTATATTAATGACTAATCAGCCTTGTATTGTGACTATATTTCTATTACACTATGGGGCCAATTTACAAAATTCACATGAAGGATTCGAAGTTCGATTGAATTTTCAAAAAGATTTGAATTTGAATTTCGAATGTTTTTGAAGAGCACTTCGATCAGTGAATTTTGTAAATTTGATCGAATTGAATGATTTGAGTAAAAATCTATTTGAATATTCATTTATTTGACATTGGAAGTACTTCCCCTTTAAATTTTTATTCGACTGCCTTTTTGATTGAATAAAAATCGATCGAATGGTTGAAATCGTTTGAATCGATCGATTCGAGCGATTTTATCGATCAATCAAATATTTGCTATTCAATCATTCGACCAATCGAATTGTGGTAAAATCTTTCAAATTCGAATATTGAATTTGAAGGATTTTTATTCCCACCTATTCACATGGTCGAATTCGAGGGTTTTTTAACCCTCAAATTCGACCAATAGTAAATCTGCCCCTAGTGTACTGTATATTGTGAGTGGGTCCCTAAGCTCAGTAAGTGACAGCAGCACAGAGCATGTGAATCAGTGAATCAGTGAATCAGAAAAGAAGATGGGGAGCTACTGGGGCATCTACTGGGGAGACACAGATCTTTACTGCTAAAGGGCTGTGGTTGCCTTGGGCTGGTACACAAGCACAAAACATCATGTACAACATTTCTACCTACTTCTTTAGTTAAGCTTTAGTTCTCCTTTAAAGCAGTGAAGTTAACTAGTGATGGGCGAATCTTCCCCGTTTCGCCAAAAAATGAACGAATTTCCAGCGAAATTCGCGAATTGGCGAAAAAAATTCGCGAAACAAAATGAGTCGCGTTTTTGATACGCGTCGGGTCGTTTTTTGACCAGCGTCGTTTTCGTCACGTCGCATCGTTTTCGGCTAATTTTTTTGATGAATTTTCGCTGGCGTTTCGCAAATTTATTCACCAGCGGCGAATCGTGGGAATTCGCCTCTGGTGAACAAATTCGCCCATCACTAAAGTTAACGTTTAGTAAGTTATAGAATGGATAATTCTAAGCAACTTTTCAGTTGGCCTTCATTTTTTATTTTTATTGTTATTGATTTATTTGCCTCCTTCTTCTGACTCTTTCCAGCTTTCAAAGGGGGGTCACCAACCCCATCTAAAAAATAAACCCTCTGTAAGGCTACACATTTAGGGGCAGATTTATTCAGGTTCGAGTTGATTATTCCATGATTTCAATTTTTCCATGATTTCAATTCAAGTTGTATTTTTTTTTCAAAAAACATTTTCGGTTACAAAACTTGAATTGATTGAACTTGAATTGAGATTTCTTAAAAAAAATAACTTAATATTTGCATTTTATTATACCCTAGATCCTAGCAATACTTAAAATAAAAAACCTAAAACTTGTCAAGGTTCTGTAGAAGTCAATGGTGGAGGTCCCTGGATCCATTTGAAAAGGTTAACAGCCTGTTTGATGTACAGTTTTTTTATGAAGGATTTTACCCAAAAACTTAATTTTTTCGGGTTCTGGAATTCGAGCTTGCATATTCAGGTATTTGCTATTTGAGTTTTTTCTTAAATAATTTACCATTATCCAGAATGCTCTGGACCTGGGGTTTGCTGGATAATGGATCTTTCATACCTTAAGTCTACTAGAAAATCATGTAAACATTAAATAAATCCAATAAGCTGGTTTTGCTTCCAATAAGGATTAATTATATCTTAGTTGGGATCAAGTACAAGTTACTGTTTTATTATTACAGAGAAAAAGGAAATCATTTTAAAAAATTTGGATTATTTTTTTATTATAATGGAGTCTATGGGAGATGCCCATTGAATAATTCGGAGCTTTCTGGATAACAGGCTTCTGGACAAGGGATCTAATACCTGTATAAAAAAAAACACTCAACCATTGATAAATTACCCCTTTAGTGTTAATGATGATTAAGTTTTTATTACTCAGTTTTCTATTCAGGCCTCCTGTTCATGTTCCAGTCTATTGTTCAAATCAATTCATGGTTGCTAGGGTAAATTTGACCCTAGCAACCAGACTGCTGAAATTACATATTGAAGAGCTGCTGAATAAAAAGTTAAATAACTCTAAAACGCAAATAATAAAAAACTAAAACCAATTGCATATTGTCTCAGTTAAGTCTTTTTAAATTTAGAAAATTAGAATGAATAATCAGTACACCTAACAAAGTATTGGTTCTCAAGCCTCAGCTGTCCAAAATCTCACAATTTAGGATATTATTGGGGTTATGCAATAAAAGATATGTATGGGACTGCTAATTTGCTCACAGATCCATTAAAGGTTCAGGTATGGGATCCGTCACACAGCCATAGAAAGCTGTATGATAAAAGTCCTTTACTAATTAATCATGAATCACCCCCTTTTTTTTTTTAAACATCCATTCCTGTTATAAACTTGTTTCAAGGAAAACTATACCCCCCAAACAATGTAGTTCTCTAGAAAAAGACATTGCATAAAACATCTCATGTGTAAAACCCTGCTTCAATTTAAATAAACCATTTTCATAATAATATATATTTTTTAGTAGTATGTGCCATTGGGTAATCAGAAATAGAAAATTGCCATTTTAAAAAATAAGGGCCGCCCCCTGGGATCGTAGGATTCACAGTGCACACAAACAAGCCAAGCAAACCATACATGAGCCAATTAACAGAGAGAGTTCTGTATTCTGCTTCCACACTTCTTCCTGTTACAGACAGAGCTGCAGTACAGTATTTCAGGTCAGGTGATCTCTGAGGCAGCACACAGACAATCACAAAATTGTGGTTCAAGGCAAGAGATGTAAAGCTGCAATATTTACTTTAATATATACACCAGTTTGGTGAGATTATTTAATATACCACCAGGGTCAGACTGGACCCCACTCAACCCACTACTGTGATGTTGCGCACATTCGTGAACACAGCCAATCGGCTGACACAAATTTTTTCTTTTGTAGGGCCAGGAGATCGGGAGAGACGGTCTGGTATGGGCCCACTGTTTTTTTCCCCCCCTGTAGTGACGGGCTAATAAATTCGGCAGGTGCGAATAAATTTGTGGAGAATTTCGGCATTTCAAAATCTGGCAAGTCAGAATAGTGGCTCGAGACAATATTGTTGGGACACCCATTGACTTTAATCCATTTCGACAAAAAAAGACGCACGTCTAAAAATTGTCACAGGCGTTGAAATTTAAAATTTATTTGATGCCCATCTACTTCAATGCATTTCATCATTTCATCATTCATCGCCGTTTTGCGAATTTTGCTGAAAATTTGAAAATGTTTCAGTGTTTTCAGCGAACAGGACAAATTTGCATGTGCATGGACATCAGCTCCCTCTTTCTGGGGCATGAACAAGATTTTGGCACTAAGGGGCATATTTATTAAGGGTCTAATTCAAGGGTTAAAAAAGCCCTCAAATTCGACCATGGGAGTTGTTTGTAATTGTTGGGGAATGAAAATTGAATTTGAAGGAATTTACTGCTATTCGGTTGATCGAAAGATCGATTAGGGAAAATTCGATTTGAACGATTTGATCAATTCGATCGAATTTTTTTTATTCCATCAACATTAATGAAACCCAATTCGGTAGCTTTAATCTGGCGAACTAGGCAGTCGAATAAAAATTTAAAGGGGAAGTTATTCGACTGTCGAATAGTCGAATGTTCTAATTGATTTTTATTCAAATTATTCGAATCATTAAATTCGATCAAATTTTCAAAATTCACTGGTCGAAGTGGTTGTCAAAAACTTTCGAAAATTCGATCAAACTTCGAATCCTTCATGTGAATTTGATAAATCTGCCTCTAAGTGTGTCCGCAACATGGCTCTTGCTTGCTGTGATTGTGAATTCCAAGACTAAAAGAAGCAAGAAAAAAATCATTTATAGAGTATGTAAGTGAAGTTGCTTATCTTGCTTGACTTACTTTATAAAATAGTATTTGGAAGAAAATACATAGAAACATGGCAAAAGCCTTTATTAACACATATAAAAAAGGCTTACAAATTATGTCACAATTGGTATCATACATCAAAGAAATTACATAAATGGTTTTATACTACAGAGGATGCGGGGAGTCAGCAGTTGAAATGCATATGTGGTAGACTTGCCTCCATGAAAAAACAGCCGTGGAAAGAGGTATTTAAGACTATAAATGAGACATATCAAATGTTTCATGGCTGAAATCAGCTTACAATCAATGAACGCAAGTTTTGCACACGTATGTTTTTGACTACAAGATGCCAAAAAGTGGAAAGGGAGACCTCCAAAAATGCAAGAGATATGTAATAAACTATTGTGGACAATAGAGATGGAGAAACCTAAAGCAGTACTCAACAATACGCTTGTATGTTTGAAAAAGTATGGAACATATAGTTGTTATTAAAGGATTTATTAATAGGAGCAAATAGTAGAAATATTCTCAGTCGCTTCAGGTAAAGCAAAGTCAAATGCAGAAATCCCTCTCAAGGGGCAAATAGACAGCATAACAATTACCACACTCCTGGGTAATTCCTTCTTGAGCACTAAGTGCTGCTCCTCGGGATACTCAGCCTGGGGTCTTGTGTCTTGGTATCTGGTCCTCAGCTCACCCAGTGATGTCTCTGAGCTAGTGGTTCACATACCACAGGGTATTAACCCAACTATTTCTCCTCGTTGGAGCGACAACTGCTCACTTACTTTCATCATCTGCTCTCAGACTGTTTTAGAATTACTTATATCAGATATACCATAACCTGGGTGAATGAAAATCTTCATAGTCTTTCTACCACTGTATCGCCTAAAATAACTTAAACATCTAAACCCAGGACCTGTAACAACCTCACAGAGAGGTGAGGTCCTAGGAAAGACCTTTAGAACATGGGGATAACCCCCTTTATACTTTTACTTTCTGCTACCTAGTGGGTAAACTATAGCCTAGAGCATTGATCCCCAACCAGTGGCAACATGTTGCTCTTGACCCCTTGGATGTTGCTCCTAGTGGCCTCAAAGCAGGTGCTTATTTTTGAAATCCTGGCTTGGAGGCAAGTTTTGGTTGCATAAAAACCAGGTATATTGGCAGAGTTTCCTGTAGGTTGCCAGTCCACATTGGGGCTACAAGTAGTTAATAACAGCCCTTATTAGGCACCTCCAAGAACTTCTTTTATGCTTGTGTTGCTCGCCAACTTTTTTAAAATTTCAATGTCAATGGACATTGGAATAATTTTGACATGCAACAATTTTAATGCTCGCACCAATTCTGCCATGTGTTGCCGCAGTTTTGCAAATTAATTCACTTGTGGTGAAACGTGTAAATTTGTTGCAAACCGGTATCTGCTGAATTTATTTGCCCATCACTACTGGGGAATTCAATCAATATTGATCAATACAAACCTGATTCCTTTTCATGCTTCTTTCCCCTTATATATTTTTATACTGTATGTATATATATATATATATATATATATATATATATATATATATACACACAGCTTTTGCATTAGCTAGTGCATGTAACAACATATTTATGACTGCCCTCAATGTTGCTAGCATCCTCCGCTAGATAAAATATTATACATTTCAAAAGGAAAAGCAGTTTGCATTCATCATGCCCATATGTTCAACGGAATTCTATGTGAATGTAAACATAGTACAAGGTGTGCATTCTCCAACATTCTGGCATGTTTACGAGTGATTAAAACACGGTAAAATAAAAACAATCAATAGGTTAATGTCTTGTCTTTATCTGTTTGAATGAAATCTCTCGTGTTAATCCCCAAACACTTACAGTGATTATAGCAACGGGCAATTTGTAGCAGAGATTTAGCAAAATACAAGTAGGAGCCTATGTTTGCATCCAATGAACTCTGTATTGGTTACATAAACCCCGCCCACTTCATGAAACATATGGGTCAAATAAGAATCAGGGATCAATAGACAGTGGCAGCATTTAAAAAAAACTTAATAAGGGGGTCTTAAGGCAGAACTACATGGTAGACTTCTGTGCTTTTCTGTCGGATCTGACGCTGGGCAACAAAACGCCTGCGTCAAGTCGGATCCAACAGGAACAAGGTAAAGTAATAGAAAGTCGGATGGTGTTGCAGGGTTGATCCGACACGACTCTTGGATGAAAATGCTGCACGCTGCGTCGTGTCATGTCGCGTCGGATCAACCCTCTGATACCGTCCAACTTCCTATAACTTTACCTTGCTCCTGTCGGATCCGACGCCGGGCGACAAAACGCAAGCGTCAAACGACAGAAACGCATGGAATTCTGCTGTGTACTTCTGCCCATAGGGTACAACTGCATGAGCGGTCTTCATCAGATTTTGTGGGTCAGATTTTATTTGATCCTCCATGCAACACTACGCAACAGCACAAGCTTTTGTAGGATGCTACAAAATCTCATGCCCCTAGGCAGGAATGTAAAGTCGGATCATATAAGTCGAATGGAGTCTTTTGTTCATGCGCTTACATTTGACAATTTATATACTTCAATTAGAAAAAAAAGTCTTTCCGACACCATCTGTTTTTATCTAGTCTGATGAGGATGCAGCATGCAGTGTTCACATCCGACAGTCATGTTGAGTTGGATGGAAAATTTTACATGTAGTTCATCCGATTTTTGTCCCATTATATTTTAACCCACATCAGGATGCGTTTTGTTGATCCAACACCATCCTACAAAAGCAATCGTGTAGTTCTACCCTTAAAGAATCCCTAGCAATTAGAATGTCCTCACATTTTTCAGTTTCGGCCAACACCTACCTCAATAGATCAATGGAACTACCATTGATGATATTTATTTTTTGAGACAAGCAGTCGGAGGATTAGTTTGGTCTCTTTGCCCTGATCCACAGCACCACCCCTTGGCCCTCCCCCCGGACAAGCTCAAATAGACACATTGGTCAGTCAGAGGATTTACATTTTTTTTTCCTTAAATTTTTTAGGCAAACAGGTTTGGGGAGGCTTCGCCTTCCCAAGCCTTATTGAAAATCTTCCAGTGGCAGTTCTCCAGTGTGCAGTTACAGCAAGAAAACAGATACAAAGAATGGAGTTTTGATCCGGTAACGGGCCAGTGTAATGAAACGTTGACACCAATAAAAATGCTGTGTTTTTGAAACACAGAGGCAATTTTATGGGCAGCTCTTAATCACAGAAACACCAAAGCCATTGAGCTGGGTGTGAGGATGTGTATATCAAAAAATATACACAAAAATAACTAAAACTTTTTAATTAAACCCTCTCTCCAATACTGGATTAATGATTGTATTAGCATTTATAGTTATGAGTCGCCTCTTTGGTATCATTCACCTGTTAACTAATGTTCTTATTCCCACTGTGTAACTTCATACTCCACCATTTATCTACATTAAACATCTCATACCACTTACTTGGTCACACACCCAATTAAGCCTCTGATGAATCACCTTTCCTTATTCCAATTACTGAAGGTGCTCAAATTATGTGCCATACACTAATCTTTATTTTGTTATCCGTAAAACCCTTCATTGCTGTTGCATTTCCAGGGCAGCGATAAGAAAAGATCAAATTCTGAAATGTTATTGCTTTCATTGCATTGGTTTGTTCCTCAAACACAAAAATAGTTAAAGGGATACTGTCATGGGAAAAAATGTCAGCAGAATTCTGCACTGAAATCTGTTTCTCAAAAGAGAAAAAAATGTTTTTATATTTAATTTTAAAATCTGACACAGGGCTAGACATATTGTCAGTTTCCCAGCTTCCCACAGTCATGTGACTTGTGCTCTGATAAACTTCAGTAATCTGTACTGCAAGTTGGAGTGATATCACCCTCCTTTCTTTCCACCCCAGCAGCCTAACAACAGAACAATGGGAACGTAACCAGATAACAGCTCCCCAACACAAGATAACAGCTGCCTGGTAGATCAGCACTCAATAGTAAAATCCAGGTCCCACTGCAACACATTCAGTTACATTGAGTTGTAGAAACAACAGCCTGTCTGAAAGTAGTTCCATCCTAAAGTGCTGGCTCTTTCTGAAAGCACATGACCAGGTAAAATGACCTGAGATGCACCTACACACCAATATTACAACCATTACAACAATTGCTGGTTTAGGAATTAAATTTTGTAATGTAGAGTGAATTATTTGCAGTGTAAACAGAGTTATTTAGAAACACTACATCATAAAAATCAAGACAGAATCCCTTTAATAGTCTTTATCAAGCAAATGTTCTGAGTGTAGGTTTAAACACAGAAGGCAAGTACCCCTGGGTCATTCAGGAGTCTCATGCATTAGTTTCAGTTAAAAAAATATATAATATGCCCATATTTTGCATCCTTTTTTACTTTTGACGTATCCTAAATTATTTCTGCATGGCTTTTTAATAGCTAGTATTTTGTTTCTCCCAACCAGTACAGGTATGGGACCTGTTATTCTGAATGCTGGGGACCTGGGGTTACCTGTATAAGGGGTCGTTCTGTAAGTCTGCTAAAAATTTAAACATGAAATAAACCCACTAGGACTAAGGATTAATTATATCTTATTTGGGCTCAGGTTCAAGGGACTGTTTTGTTATAACACAGGAAAAAGGAATATGTTTTAAAATTTTCAGTCTATGGGAGACAACCTTCCAGTAATTTATTCTGAATAATGGGTTTCCGCATGATGGATCTTCTACTCTGATTTATGGATGGTAAGATCTTTGCTAGTTGCCTATTCTTGTATAAAGAGACACTGGGGCTCATCTATTAACAATCGGCAAATTTGCCCATGGGCAGTTACCTATAGCAACCAATCAGTGATTAGCTTTTTAAAGCTAGCTGCAAGGAGCAGCAATTTGCAAGGAGCAGCAATTTGGTTGCCATGGGTTACTGCCCACGGGCAAATTTGCCCAGTGTTGGTAAATGACCCCCAGCACTTTGGTTAAAATAAAAAGTTTTGAAAGTGTTGTTACATGAATAAAATGCATAGAGATTTAAAAAGTTTTCACTTTGTCCCTTTAACTGCTGCTGACTGTGTGCAGGATTAAAAGGGTTGTTCAACTTGAGTTAACTTTTAGTAGAATGTAGACAGTGAAATTCTCAGACAATTTGCAACTGGTTTTCATTTATTATTATTTGTGGTTTTTGAGTTAATTATCTTTTTATTCAGCAGTAGTGATGGGCGAATTTATTCACCTGACGCGAATTCGCGGCACATTCCCTGATTCGCTGCCGGTGAATAAATTCGCAAAACGCCTGGAAAAATTTACCTGGTGAAAATTTGCGGGCATCCGTTTTTGGATGCTGCGGTCCATCATGGCGAATGTGTGCCAGCGTCAAAAAAATGGACGCCCACGTCCCAAATGAGACGACGACGGTGTTTCAAAAATATTTCTCCATTTCGTGAATTTCTCAGGAAATTTCTCATGAAATTCACAAAAGATTCGGTGAAGCGAAACGCCCCAGATTCACCCCTTCACTATTCAGAAGCTCTCCAGTTTGCAGTTTCAGCAGTCTGGTCGCTAGCATAGTCTCTTCCGGGTCAGCGCCACCCACCACCACTCTAGACATACAGTTCTGGCGGGTCCCGATGTGCAATTGCACCCTCTGCTGCCCTTGTAGTTACACCATTAGTTGCTAGAGTGCAAATTACACTGGCAACCATGCATTGATTTGAATATGAATAGGAGAGGGCCTGAAAAGAAAGATGAGAAATAGAAAGTAGCAATAACATTCAATTGTGTCCTCAAATAGGGTTTTTTTGGTTGCTGGGGTCAGTGGCCCCTATTTGAAAGCTGGAGATAGTTAGGAGGAGAGGGCAAAACTATAAAAAAGAAAAATGAAGGCCAATTAAAACATTGCTTAGCATTAGCTATTCTATAACATACTAAAAGATTAGGTTGAAAAAAGATACACGTTCATTACGTTCAACCTTTTCACTCTATTTTAACTTGCCTAACTGCTAGTTGATCCAGAGGGCAAAAAACCCAATACGGAGCCTCTCCAGGAAAAATTCTGTGTTCCCTAACTTGCTAAACAGCCATCCAACACCTTCTTAAAGATATCTAATATATCAGCCTGTACTACATCTGGCAAACCCTGGATTCAATTGCTTCCAATTTGTCAAAATGCGTACCTGCAATTGCATTCATTTTGATGCCCCCCATCAAAAACAATGGGGAACACAATGCTACCCTCAGCTGCAATAATACTGTAATTCTAGAATAAGTGCTGAGTTGTGAGTAAAGAAAACATAATAAATTGTTACAGTAAATGGCTCTTTACTCACACATTGTTTTGGCAGACATGGAGTCTCAGCTAAATTCCTCCTTTGGTCCTAGGATGGGCTCAAAAAGGGCCAAGAAAAAATGCCCATTGACTTTACTTCATTTGGAGTGAGAAAAAAAGGTTGCAAGCGTAAATATTTGTTGCCTGTTGACTTCAATGCGTTTCGCCATTTATTTTTTAGCATGAAACAGGACAAATTTGCTCATCACCAATTTTGCATACTTCTTGGTGCATATGGACGTCTCACTTCTGAAGATACATTCTAGTTCATTCTGAAGATAAAGAGTCAGTGGTCTGAGGTCCATAGGTATTTACATGCAAAAAAAAAAAAGAAGAGGAGCAGACACTATTCTTCTGATTAATTTCACTCTCAAACTGCACATACAATAGAAGATTTGCTTCTTTACCAAGGTCACCAAATGAGCAGAGCCCATCCTAGAACCAAAGGGGTCCCTAGCTAACAGGATTTTGTATTCTGCCAGATCAATATCTGAATGAGCTATGATTACATATTGATCAGGAAAGCTATTGTTCAGGGCCATACACAGGCAACATCAACTTTTTGTACGGCTAGTCTAAGGTTAATGTCACACATGATGATATTTCAGAGAACAAACGGCAGTGTGTTTCAAAGTCCTTGATTAATAAACACAAAATGGACAGATTTTAGCCAAAATTGGACATATAAATGTTTTTTGTAGGGAAATCTGCCCCATATGTGCACAGTATTGGACTAGGGTCCAGGTCCCACCAGCACTGTTGCCTCAGGGGCCTGCACACACCCTTGGCCCCCCCCACCAAAGCTACAAGCCCCTTGGCCCACACTGAAGTTGCAACACCACTGCATCTTATTTTTAATGTTTCCCTGCTGCGATTGGGCTGGGGGGTTGCTGGTGCTGAGCGGGTCTGGGTCAACGGGGCCCATGAGGGTTGAGACCCACCATTTTTTCCCAAGGTCCCACCTGCCCTGTGCAACCCTGTATGTAAAAATGAAGTGCTTACTGACCACTAGGTGGTTTGGTTTTCTCCACCAGCATTTTTACATGTGTGACATTAGCCGAAGGGTGGTTTTTGTACAACCACTACTTGCCTCTATTCAAAAATAAGCTCCTGCTTTGAGGCCACTGGGAGCAACATCCAAGGGGTTGGAGAGCAACATGTTGCTCATGAGCTACTGGTTGGGGACCACAGCTCTAGGGAGTTTAAGTTAGAGAGGTAACTGGCATGGGCAGCTATGGCCCCAAGTTAGTGGGCATAGTGTTCCCAGAGGAATCCTGCCAGCCAGGGCTTAAGAGGAAAGGCTAGGTCCAGAAAGTGAGCCGGCCAGGGTCCAGGAGGTGTGCCTGTTAGTCCTCCCTGGCAGTGTGATGTTACAAGAAGTGTCATATATGTAAAGCCAGAAGATTGAGCCCTGTGAATGAGCTGCTGTCCCTTTGAAGGCAATGACAAATAAAGAGAACTCTCTGCTTCATGTGTCTTAACTGGAGACTTCCCCCCACACTAAAGGTCAGTGGTACATTGCGGGTTAATACTGGTATGGCAAAGGAGCTTGCTCTCTTTACAGGTGGCTAACATACAGGTACAAATAGAAGGCCAAACGTAAACAAAACTTTCGGCATTGACCAAAAGTACCAAGACTGACCAGATAATGTTCAAAATGTTCAAGTGCTTCAAAGGTAATTTGGCACAATGCCCGGCACCTTGCATGAATACACGTGCCCTTTTGCTTAGATTTGTTTAGGTCATTCCCCTGTAATTGTTACTATAATAAATACTTTTAACCTCTTGCCCTTACAGATTTTCCTGTCAACAGCCTGTGGCACATGAAACCTCTCATAGTGTAAGAGTCATGTCCCACTGTCTCACTTCCACCAGGCGCTTTATTAATGCAGATCTCACCCAGGCTGCTGCCATTCACCCACAAAAGTGAATTGGCACCTTGACAGCTCTGCTAATGTGTTGGATATTCCGTGTGCCTTAATGCACAATACAAGCTGCATAATTTATGATTGGCATTAGATTATTATCATTCACATGTGAAGCTCTAAACATCATTTACATAAAAAAGTTGACTGAGATAAATACTTTGAAAATGGAATAGTGCAGACTCAGCCTGTGTTGGATTGGTAATGTAAAGCTACATTGTGCATGCATGTTTAAACAGGAACAGCCGTGCATTGAATTGCTGCCTGTGTATCCAGTCTTTTAATGAAATATTTGCAGACTATTCACAAACACAACAGAGGTATGGAGAATCAAATGCAGTCTTGCGTGCAGCCCAGAGGATTGCATGTATATATATATATATATATATATATATATATATATATATATATATATACAGGTATGGGACCTGAGATCTAGAATGCTTGGGACATTGGGGCTTCCAGATAATGGATTTTTCTGTAATCTGGATCTTCATACCTTAAATCTGCTAGAAAAAATGTTCAATAAACCCAATAGGCTTGTTTTGCTTCCAATAAGGAGTAATTAAATGAATTATATCTAAGTTGGGATCAAGTACAAGGTACTGTTTTATTATTACAGAGAAAAAAAGGAAGCATTTTGAAAAATTATTTATTTTGGATTAAATTGGATTATTTGGATAAAATAGAGTCTATGGGAGACGGCATTTCAGTAACTGGATAATAGGTTTCTGGATAACAGATCCTATATATATATATATATATATATATAAGGCACACTGGGAGCCTTTTCAAAATCTAAAATCTCTTACTCTTTATTTAATACATGTTTCAAAAAAAGGTCAACGTTTCGGTCTGTTTCTAAGACCTTTATCAAGACCATAAATATAAATAAATATTAAAAAGTTTAATTCAACAATAAAAATATTTGATGTATGAAATCTAAAAATAAATATAACTGGTAAAATAACAAAAAAAAAGCCAATTTAATACTTCAAATGACTTCTTATCTTGTCTCGTTTTGTGCCGCATAAAGTGGAACAGGCTTGTAGTTTTCTTCTGAATTGATAAATATTTTAAAGTGTCTCATAAATAATTACTGCCTGGGAGCTTCATAAATTCTATTTTTATAGGGCCAAAGGAATCCTGTGAAAGTCACACAATGCAGATAAGAGGTCTCCAACATGTGTACACTACAATGTATAGCGAGTAACCACCTCCACATAATACAGATGAAATAATACTCTGCTCAGACCTTAGCATTCTCAGCCTGGGCTCTGTTGCTGTGTCGATCTCATACAGGGACCTTGGTGATTTTTACAAATCCTGCACTTTCTACCCAAGTGGCAGCGACGCCAGCTTTTACTGAAGCCTTATTACTCTTAAAAGACCAATTTAGTTCGTTGCACGGCTATTAGGATCACACAGCCAAGCTTGAAGCTGTCAGTAAAAACTGCTTCTCATCTTTTTTTTTCTCTTTCTTTCTTTTTTTCCCCTAAAGCCTGGCATATTTTCTTTCTCTCGGACGCAGCTATTACTGTTTTCATATTTGTCAATCAATCTGCAACTGAAAACAAAGGGATATATCTTGCCTACAACCCAAGTGAAGAGGAGAGATGCTTTTAACAGTCATAACACTGGCAGCATAGCTCACTGCCTGCTCTGTGTGTTGATGAAGCAGGGACGGAGAGAGAAATGTGCCTTTCTTTAGGGCTACATCTTTGAGATATTACTTCTGCATCTGAGGATGCCAGGGCGACTACGTGCTCCGATTTCTCACTGATTAACGACTTCTTTCTAGGCAAGAGAACGGTGGAGTAAAAAAAAAGGGGAAAACGCTGGAAATGGTGTGAAATGAACATCTGGATAATGCTATCTTCACTAAGGCACAGGGCAGCTTCTCCTGAATTCCTGCTGATTCTCATGCTCTTCGTCAGTGGAGTGACCCAAAGCAAAATTAGTAGGACCAAGGGAAAGCACTGGAAAGGTGGTAAGTGAGAAAGTTTTCTAACCAATACCAAGGCAACGATTCATCCAGAGAATGTTGGAATGAGGGGTGACTATGGTGTTTGCGGTGGGGTTTTTTGAGCTGTATATGTGTGACATGGAAATCAGGGTGACACTTTATAAAGTGTGACATAAAGGGTGACATTATAAAGGGATTGTTATTGTATTGCTAAAGAAGGATGAAGAGAATAGTGCAAAATATTAGGAAAGTTTTTGGATTTGTGATTGCTTCCCCAGTATTTACAGAAAGCATGTCTAGCATTTGGTATCCATAAAGTATGGCAAGTTTTGGTGTCTGCCATTCTTCCCAGTAACTGCCATTGCCAAGCAGCACACAAGGCCAGGGTATTGAAAGACAAACCAGAAATATTCTATGCATATCCAAGGCAGAGGGACGATATTGACTCATGCTTTAAATGGTCGCTGGATTAAAGGTGGCTGCTGTAGATTTCCAAACGCCAAAGCAAGATTAATATTCTAGCACTGATGCGATTATAGAGGTAAATTAGATTGACCTTATTAGAAGAATTGCATATATATTGAGATGAGAAATGCTTTGTAATGTGAGAATCACAGCTTCAGTTGTGTTTAAAATGTAAATTAGCTTAAGCATGGCTAGATAAATGTCAGACAATAAAGTTCCCCTTGTTTGACTTAACCCTTCCGTATCTATGTGAGCCTTTCATGCACTGGCAGTTAACATCTAGGAGTTTTGAGCTAAAGAGGCTAATGGTATGCTCCTTACTTATCATCAGTAAACGTACCATGCTCATTCCCACCAATAGCAATGATATTTAGCTGGCTTTGGTCTGGTGATGCAGTGTTGCCATTCTAAACATGGTCATGTGAGATGTTCCCTGGGTTCCGTCTGTCTTTTTGTTTCCCCATCTGATAAGGAACATAGGTGTGTTACTATAGGTGACTTACTAACATGTTCTGCTTCTCCACTACTACCATGTTGTGTTCTAAGGTTAAAGGCATGCAACAACATTAAAAACAATTTTAAATAATTTATAGCAACCTCCCAGCTGCGCTTGTTCCACCACCTCCTTTCTGGGTAACCATTGTTGCATTAAGGCTTTGGAAATCTCTTACCTACTTCCCATGGAAAAGTTCCAGCAGCCACTTAGCCTGTGCTGTCAGGGCAAAGGTATTATCGACGCAGTAAAACATTAGACCTGAAAATTGGTTGTTAGGTTTGAAAGTTATTTTTTTTTTATCACAGCTGTGAATCCATAAACGCACGCATGATGCATAAAAAGATACGGTTTAGAGGCAGGTAAGTTAAATCTATCAGAGAGATCTCGCTTAAAAGAGGAAACGTCAAGGAATAAAGGCATCATATAACTTATCATAATGTACTTTTTAAGAGCTAGAGTTATAGGACCTTTTCCCATTCTGGAATAGCCAAGTCATACAAAAATGATGCATAAAACACTGTTTTATATCTATACATATTTGCAGCCAATTAACTTTGTGCTTGCAGCACTCTAAGTAATAATACAAGTCAAGGTATAGCAACAACAATAACAAAACACACCTAAGGCAGTGGGGTTGATGAAATGTGGAAAATACTAAAACTAATGTTTTTGAATCACTCCAAAGTATACTATTGGCGATAAAGACTATGCTATTGGTGCTGTCCACAGAATGACTGTACCATCTAGAAGAAGACCAAAAACCATAGAAGAATCTGAAGAAGTTCTACGGTCTGTTGCAGTTAGACTGATTCAGACCCAATTCAGACCCAATTCTGTTTTCTATAATGATATAATAAAAGAAAAGCCAACAAGGGTTGGAGAGTGACAGATATCCAGAGGTGGGCCAAGACAGCTGGGCACCTTGCAGAGACTAAGGAAAACGTTTCTCATAACCATATAAAATCAAGGAATATTCTGACTAAAGTGTAGATATTGTGTGTAAATAATATAATATATAATTTGGCATACTTTACATTAGTACTATGTTACAATTCTGTGGGTTCAGTCTAGGGATGCATCAAATCCTGAATTTGGTTCGGAATTTAGCCATCGTCTAAGTTGTGTTTCAGCAGCATTCAGATTTGACCGAATGCAAAAACCTGGACAAACCAAATTGAATCCTTAAAATCACTTGAATTAAGGTCTTGTCTGAACCCCTCTGGAAAGATTCAGGCTTTGGACAGATCCCAAACATAGGGATGAGCCATTGTCCTGACCTCCTTCCAGCTGGTAGTACAACCAGTCAGATTTCTATACCAGACCCACTATATCGTGTGTGCAGCAACCTTACTTCTTAAAGGAATGGTTCAGTATTAAAGTACAAACTGGGCAAAATAAGAAAAAATAAATCAATATAGTTACTTAGCTCTTGTAATCTTGTAGCTAACTGATTGGTTACCAGCCATTAACCAATCAGTGACCTGAGGAGGGGGGGCATATGGGCCATAAAAGTGTGTTGTTTAATCTGACCTGCATTCTAATGATCAAAAACAAACTGAACAGTTATGTCCCATGTGGCACCCCTTCAAGTCGCTGACTAATTAAGTGTTAGAGAACTGAAAAGCAAGAAGCTGGGTTCTGGTAATTATGTCAGACATCTGTTCATGCCAGCCTTTATACATTACATTTTTGGTTAACTAACTATATTAAACATATTTTTATTTTGCACAGCCTATCTACTGTATTTACCTAGTTTTTATGTTACTCTGAACTATTCCTTTAAGCCTTCGTTAGAATTTTGGGAAACTGTACTAACATCCAGTAATTACTGCACTGAAAGTTTTGACTGTGATATAATTACCTGACTTCATTTACCTAGAGATAAGAAGC
The DNA here is from genome assembly GCA_024363595.1 of Xenopus borealis. Lineage (NCBI taxonomy): Eukaryota > Metazoa > Chordata > Amphibia > Anura > Pipidae > Xenopus > Xenopus borealis. Next base: position 20,851,151 of record CM044433.1, on the reverse strand, counting down.
TCTGTATAAACAACCTTCTCTATTCACCCTTTATTATGACTGTTGTGGCTAATATGGATAATATGGATAATTAGAAGTCCTTGCAAGAACCAGGAAGTTAGAATCATGGAAAACTAAAGCAATAGGTAAAATGTGTGTTTATCCCAAGCATTGTTCATTGAACTTGTGCTAAAAAGTGGGTATACTGCCACTTTAATACCACTGCTTCCACTGAACTGCAGTTATTTCAAGTATCCCACTAGATGCAGGTAAGTGCCCTTTGAGAAGAACAATATACTGGTTTTGCTCTGTACTGGGCTTGGCTGGGACTGTTAATGAATATTACATATTAAAAGGATCTTGTGGAATGAGTAACTTTAAATGCAGAGTTGCGGCCGATCTCTGTTATTTAGTTTTTTGGGCATTAATGTGGCAGGGTGCATAAATAATAAAAGCGCTGTGGGCTTTCTAACTCTATTTGGTTTTCTTATATTGGTTTTTTGCTAAAGTAAATCGTTTTATGACTGATCCTGTCCTATCAGTATGAAAGCAAATAACTCCAACTCACACAAATGCAGTAAAATGAAAAAGTATGTTATAATTCTTTTGAAGGGAACTGTTATGCACAGGCTAGCTTGTACTTGGTTATGCAGTCACTTTAAAAGTTGCTTTCAGGCTGTTATGGGATGTACTGTCTTTTATTATTGAGGTTGATGCTTTTTCTTCATGTGCCAGTAATGAAGTACATTGGTTAATGACATTATGTACTCTGTACAGTTTGTAGTTTTGCTAAGACAGACATAGGATGGTCAAGTTGTATATCTAGAGAAGTGTTCCTCTACCAATGGCTCGGGAGGAACATGTTGCTCACCAACCCCATGGATGTTGCTCCCAGTGGCCTCAAAGCAGGTACTTATTTTTGAATTCCTGGCCTGGAGGCAAGGTTGGTCGCATAAAAACTAGGTGTACTGCCAAACAGAGCCTCCTGTAGGCTGCCAGTCCACATAGGAGCTAGGCAACCCTATTTACTCTATCCAGAATCCTTTAAAGGAGAACTCAACCCCCCCACTTCTAAAGGCCCCTACCCAGTACCCTACATAGTCTCCCCTCCATTCTCCCTCTCATATAGCTGATAACACCTATAAATGCCCCTAATCCTTCACTCGCCTATAGGTGAAGAGCAAGTGCAACTGAGTTCATGGGCGCCATCTTCCAGCTCTTCGGATTTCTTTGGATCTTCCTGTTCCTAGAGGGAATGAAGAGAAGGAAGAGGACCCAAAGAATACCAGCTGGAAGATGGCACCCATGAGTTCTTTTGCTCTTACTCTTAGGTGAGTAAAGGATTAGGAGCACTTATAGGTGTTATCACCTATGCGGGGAAGGGGGGAGTAGGGAGGGGGGGTTATGTAGGTTTCTGAGTAGGGTTTTTTAACACACCTAATCCACCCCCAACACATGTTCATAACATTAAGGTTTACTTTTATTGTATATAAAGACATGGGAGTTGTAGCAATGATGCATTTCTTTTCTTTAGTTCATATGCTCATATACTAAATTATGACTGCTTTATATTTGATGTAGAATATACTGTAGCTATGGAATAGAGCATTTTCTAATATACAAATATACCAGAGAATGCAACAGGGGTTTGCCTGCACCACTAAAAACATTCTGTCCCTAGGAAATTAGTTTAGCAGACATTTGATCATTTATCTGTGAGCGCATAAGAAAACGAGTGATCTTGTCATTCATCTGTAAGTCTCCAGAAATGCAAACACATGAGTGATGGGAAGGAGTTCTAGGAAGGAGCTTATATATATATATCTTCCTCAAACAGAATAATCTCCCTCTAAAGCCACTGGTACAATGAAGTAATAAAGGAAAAATTCAACTTATATTTAACGATATTTTATTTAAAGATAAATAAAATAATAGGCTTCATTCATTGTATGAGAACCCTTCTTCTTGAGGCACTATAATCAGCTACCACCCCTCCAACTGTTAGGGGCAGATTTACTATTGATCAAATTTCGAATGAAAAAAAAAATCAAAATTCAACCATTGAAAATGATGATCAAAAATAGCTGTTTTTGATCGAATTAAAATAGTTTGAATTGAACGATTCCAACGATTAAAAAAAAACAAAAAAAAACAATTTTTCAGGACTTTCAGGAAAAAATTATAGGAAAGCTTTCAGGAGGTCCACCAAAAACTACAATGGCAGTTTGGCAAATAGTCGAATTTGGAAAATGTTAAAGGTCCAGTACTTCTAAATTCGAATTCGCAATTTTTTTTCAATTCAAATCGAATTTCGGGTTATTCGATAGTTGATAAAAATTCAAATTTTATTTGAAAATTCATTTTGACTCTTAGTTAATGTTCCCCTTAGCCTGCAACAGCTAAAGGGCAGTAAGTTGGGCTTGATGGTCCTAGGAGGTCACCCCTCTTTCACTATCTGGGGTAGCTTTGGATTGGCCAGATTAAATTCCCTGGGCATTGTCTGGGGGTAGAGGGTTACATAACGTGACATGGGATTTCCTTTTCATCCGATGCTGGACAGTGGGAGGAACAGCAGCTTGCAGTGTCCTATCATACCTCCCTGGTTTGCTTGTTGGCGAGGGTATCTTTACTTGGAGACCCAGGGGAAATTAAATGGAAGTAGCTTGGCATGCTTGGGGTCCTAATGGGAAGGTAGGCAGCCTCACTTTAGGACTGAGAAGAATCCAGGCTTTACATTTGGAAGCAGGGTCAGTCCCTTGGGGCAAGTATGTCAAGATTGTTGGTTAAGAAAATGTTTGTTATACAAACGGTTTGGTTTGCCAATGTTATCATGTAAATACATGTTTAGTGTTATGGTTTATTAATAAATAACTGCAGCCTTCTCTTGACAACCAAGGTGTCCGGGAGTCTTTAATGGGGAGTAAGGTGGTATTAATTTTGGTCAAAGGTGGAGGAAGAAGTTCACAGTCTTGATGCTGCACCTGTCAGGATATTTTTTAATTTACATGACCTTCCTTAGATAGATACTCAGCTGTCCTAAACTGACAGGGTACCAGTCTTCTAGGATTTATATATGGAATATCAGCAACCAATATATGTGAGTAGTGATATGTGAGTAGTGATGGGCGAATGTATTCACCTGTGGCGAATTCCCAATATTCGCCGCAAGGCAAATAAATTTGTGAAACACCAGTAAAATTTTGCCTGGCAAAAATTCACCAGCGTTTTGTTGTGGACGCAAATTTTTGCCATTTCGCACTTTTTTTCTAAATTTTGTCGAAGCAAAACGACCCAGATTCGCCCATCACTAGATGTTAGTTATCAGTTGTTGATGTTTTGTATGGGAATACTACAGATGGATTGGCATTCTCTCCAATAGATTAGCACTTCAACCACAAAGGTTAGAGCCAAATTATATCCGGCACCATCAAGAAATCTACAGTATTTGGTAATCAGAGGAACCTAGTGTTAGCAACCTCAAATTATGTAAAGACCCCTAATCTGGAAAAAGATAGGTCCAAGTATTCCATATAACAGTTTGCCTCTTCCTTTACTAAAATTCTAAAATTATTTCTTGCTTTAATGTCCAATGACCGAAGAACCCATTTAAAGTGTAAAAATTCACCTATTCTCGCAAGTGCTAATTATGAACAGTGATAAATATTATGGCTAATATTATGAATTAGCATTGCCAGGAATAGCTATAAGGCAATAAAAAGGGCCAGAATGAGTGTACATTTGCAATATACTTTATCTTCCTGAGGTTAACATCGCTGCTACAGCATGTATATTGATTTACATAGAGAACATTGATCCATGTTGTTGATATTACTTATGGATGGAACATCAGGCAGAAGGCTACGGATAACAGATTGGGAGCATATTTCATGGGAAAACTGGCAGAAATATTTTGTCTCCCATAATTTTATAATATATATCTGTTTTAATGATATGTCTTAATTATGCTATATGTATAACTGAATGAATTCTGAATTTATAGATTTAATCCTTTATTTTTAATTAAATCTTTCAAGAGATAGAAATGAATCAGTCTACCATACTTCAGTTAAGGCACACACAGTTTTGGCAAGGTCATGTTAGTATTCAGGTTATGTCAAATACCAGAGTTACGAAATCGTTATCTGCTGCCTTTAGGGTAGCTGGGAGATGACTAACAGCACAAAAATGGTCACTGGACCACTCCCATTGACTTATACATGAACTAGGCAGGTTTAAGGTGTTGAATAGTCGATTTTGAGGGCCAACGTATGATAGATCTCAAAATTCATATTAGAATTAAAACTCAAATTCACAATTCGAATTTAAGTGTTTTGGCTATAAAAAAATTGGAACATTTGATTTAGGATTTTCAGTTCGACCCTTAATAAATCTGCCCCCTTGAATATTAACAGGAATAGCTTTAAATATGCAGGGTATAACAGGAAAGGTTAGAATAAGCCAATGAGCTTTCTCATGCAACAACTGGGAAAATTAGTGATGGGCGAATTTATACGCCACGGGGGAATTCTCGGCGAATTCCTGCGATTCGCCGCTGGCGAATAAATTTGCGAAATGCCAGTGAAAATTCGCCAAAAAAAACGAGTCACGCGTAGAAAACGACGCAATGTGTCAAAACCGTGAATTTTTCGGCGAAGCGAAACTGGGTAGATAGTGAAAATCTATGTGAAGTGGTTCATTGTAATTGGACAAACTCACCATGTGCCATAGCCCTCACTGATTTATTTATCTGTAATAAGTAACATTGCTCTAGACTCTTCCCGAAATAGTAAAAAAAGGTTTCTATCTAATAAACTAATCTTAAAGAGAGAAAAAAAAACATAAAAAAATATATAAAAAAGCCTGAAGTTTAGATAAAGGAAGATGGAGGCTGAGGTTCAGCAGTATCTGGGGATCTCATGTTGGCTTCAAATGTATCTCTGAGAAAGACATAGCAATGGGGATTTAGATTCTCCCTTGATGTTTTCTTTTTCACCAGATGTCACTAGATGAGAATGGATTTTTCCAATTTCAAAAGTATGACATGACTTTTTAATTAGGCTTACTAGCAAATGGTTTAACTTGTCTTGGCTTTTGCCACTTTTACTGGCATCACCTGCAACCCCAAGTACACTACATGACTTGGGAACATGCAGTTGTTTTGTGTTTCTGACCAAGTCATGTGTTGCTCTGAAACATGATATTGATGATATTTAAGTAGCTAAAGAGCTAGATAAATGGGCAAGACATAATATATGGGCAACGCATAATTTCATGTTGCTGTCCATGATGAAAAAGGTCCCTGCTGGTGTTCTTGATTATTCCCGTGTGGGGGAATGTTTACAAAACTCAACACAAAAACCAAAACAAAGTGGACTCCATGGATAGGATTAAAGACAACAAACTTCATTGAACATCCTAAATGAACTCACCATAATGCTGTCTATTATAAGCTGACTCTCATATTTTCAAGATGATGGCACAAACACAGAAAACACCTCTGTGTGTCTCTTTGTGTGCATTTAGATTTTCTCTATAGAGTATTTGGAAGAGAGTATGATGGCATGTTCTCTTGGGCTGGAAGAATATAAAACATGCAGAACTAGGAATTGCAAGAGCGGTCAACACTGACAGATGGTGAAGGAGGCTGGAAGCTTAGTGACCACAAAACTCTCCTCTCCTAGGAGATGCAGCTCACGGTGTTGCTACAGTATATGATTGCAATAATGGATCATTTGAAAAATTCACCTATGTGCCATAAAAATGTTCCAGTTAGAAAATCATGAGGTCCAGGAAGGACAAACTATTATATTATCTAAGTGTAAAGGAGAAATGGTATGCAGTTGATACACCATGCAAATGGATGGGGCGGACATCAGTAAAATGGTAATATCACTAGTGATGGGCGAAACGGGCGCGTTTCGCTTCGCCGAAAAATTTGCGAATTTCCAGAGAAATTCGCTAATTTTTCGCCGATTTGCGAAACGAGTCGCGCGTCGTTTTTGCGCGGCGAATTTTTTTGGCCGAATTTTTTTGCCAGTTTCGCGAATCGCGCGAATTCGCCCCTGGCGAATAAATTTGCCCATCACTAAATATCACCCTTATGTTAAAATAAAGTACTCCTTTCTTTTTATGTGGCTATTCTCTGCCATGGATTTTTAAAGGCTATCTGTATGCTAGGTTCAGTCAAACACTAATAAATGTTACATTTTATTGCCTTTAATTACTTTTCATGCAAACCATCCATTTCCCAAGTCCCTAGTCAATCACTTGAGTCAAAAGGATGTTCCAAAGGTCAATACCAAAAGACAAATGTCTTCTTTTAAGTTTCTAGGGTAAAGTCCTAGGGAACTTTACAGTACTAGGGGTTTCTAGTGAAAGTACTGTACATTTCATATTACTTTAATGGTTATGGGCAAGTAAATATTTTTGTATGTATTGACAGGTACTGGACCTATTATCCAGAATGCTTGGGACCTGCGGTTTTATGGATAAGGGGTCTTTCCATAATTTGAATCTCCATACCTTATGTTTAACAAAACATCAATTAAACACTCAGGGGCAGATTTATTAAGGGTCTAGTGTGTTTGTGTTTTACAATAAATATTTGAGTTTTTGAGGGTATATTTGAGTCAAAATTGATTTTAAGGTAAAATAAAAAATATATTATATATATATCTATTATACCCCAACCCTGGAAATAGCTCAAATTCAAACATACACCATCTAAAACCTGTCAAGATCATGTAAAAGTCAACGGTAGAAGTCCCTTGAACCATTTGAAGATGCTACTAGCCTTCATGATGACCAAGTTTTTTCCATGGGTTTCGCTCAAAAATTTGATCAATTTGAGTTATTTTTTAGTTTTTTTTTTTTGCAGAAAACTTGATTAACTCACTGTTTCAATGTTTTTCATTTGAGTTTTTTCTTAAATTAGAAACCATTTGAGTTGTAAGTTTATTCAAAGTCTAAAGATAACCTCCTTAATAACCCCAATAGGATTGTTTTTCCATTACAAAGTACAATTGGGATGAAGTACAAGGTACTGTTGTTTATTCTTTTTCGTTCATTTAAAGCGAAGTACTTTTGTATATTGATTTTAGAAGGCAACAGACTAAAAAATCTTAAGAGCAAAAACACAAGTCTTGTAAACCCAAGCAAATAAAACACAAGTTAATTAAAAGAAGACGCATAGGAGTTATGGGTGAAGAATCAAGGAGACTGTATAATGCTGATGGGATATAAAATAAAAAAGGAAAAGGAAACTTTTTTTTCCAGTTGATTTGCCTTACTTCTTTCCCAGTATTTCCAGAGTCTATGCTGTTATGTTTCCAGCACTACATTTGCTCAAGAAATCACTGTAAGCACAGAGGTATTTACAGTAAATTATAGTTGCCTACCAGAATTATTTTCTCTATCTATTCTTTTCGTCCCACTTTCTAATTGGAGTATTGGCAATCTGACACCTTAGTTCTACCTGTGGCCACCAAATGAAACTCAGTAGCAGAGTCACCACACAAAGAAAGGGAGCAAGCAATTAGCTGAAGGAGTCACTTGACCTCCAGCAATAGATCTCTGTGACAGCAACACTGCAAGCCAATGTCCTGGCCATGAGCTAGAAGAATGGCATTGCTAAAGGGAGTGTGGAATCATTTGAAAGCTCAGTTATGAATGCAACACAGTGTTGGATTTTTGCCAGCCATAATTGCTACCAGTGTCATACAAATGTCATACATACTCATACAAGTTCTAATACAAGTGGTGATAAATATTGTGAGGATTTTGACATTTTTGACATTTCTTTCTTTCATGAATCATATTTTTTTCCTCTAAAAAATCATGTTTTCAAAATTTCTCTAAGGGGGGTTATTTACTGAAACTTGAGTTTATTAAAACAAAGTTGAGCCAACTCCCATCCACATGTAACTCATTTATCAATAATGCATCTCAAAAAAAGTCAGAGCAGAAAAATGGCATAACAAAATAGTGTTGATTCAATCATACGATTGATTCTTCGAAAACTCAACTTTATCAAATTATCAGGCAAAAACCAATGATGTCAAGAAGCACCTTCAAGCATCTGCAGGGATGCCTGCCATTTACTTCTACATTACCTCAACAGGTTGGAGATGGAGTATTTTTGGTTTGGATTTTTAGCAGCTTTGGGGAATAATAAATATTCAATTTTAAGGTTTTTTTTTCTTCTCTAAAAACTCAACCAGAAGAATTCAAGGTTTAATGATTGGGTGCCTAAAATTAAAAAAAAAATTGAGATTTGTTAAGTGTAAAAACCAGGAGTAACAAAAATACAAACAAACAAAAGTTAATTCAAATTTTTTTGTAAAAGCGGTGGAGCTCGTATAAGGCGATGAGATCTGCACTGATCCTATTGGATTTTATTTTTAAATTCATACTTTTAGAGGTTTTCAGATTTTCCAATTGTATTTTATCTAATTTAGGTCCAACACTGGCCACACCAATCTTTTTCCAACTATGAGGGTTTTTTGGACCATAGGGGAACTTTACCATATGGAACTCTACAGAATCTTTTGGGTCATTCCAGTTTTCTTATGCTCGTTGTGCTCATTGTATGAGGAAAGGGATGAATTAATTTTTTCACCATGTTTTGCTGCAGTAAGACCCACCTTGAGAAAAAAAATGTGCATCAAAAAAAAATGTTGCCCATACACTTAAATGCATTTTGGCAAATTTTGCTGGTGGAAAATTTTTGGGTAAGCAAAATGGGTTAAGTTCGCCCATCCCTAATGAGGAATAAATGAAAGAGCCAACCAGGTTATTCTCTACCATTGTGGTGGGTGATTCCAACCCCAAAGGGCTTAATATAAGGACTTCTTGTTCACAATAAAGAAATGTGGTGCCTACATTCTTGAAAGGATGAACCAGACTGCAGTTATTTTACAAAGTAAGATACATCACAGTTAGTTAATGTCAGTAAACATTAGGGATCTTTCTAGAGCAGTGATCCCCAACCAGTGAGCAACATATTGACCACCAACCCCTTAGCTGTTGCTGCCAATGGCCTCAAAGCAGGTGCTTATTTTTTAATTACTAACTTTTGTTGTTCCCCAACTCTTTTTTCAATTGATTGTGGCTCACAGGTGAAAAAGATTGGTGATCCCTGGTCTAGAAGGTGACTCCTGCTGAAAAGGGTACATGATGGTGGGCCTTCTTGTCTTAGAAGGCCTTTAAAAATTATAATTTTGTAAAGATACATCTATAAAAATAATAATAGAAAAACTGTGTCCCTATTAGCCTGCATTTATCCTGGGGAATTTTAAGCACATCCGTTGTATTATCCTCTATGTCAGGTTTAATATTATTCTGTTTTAAGTGGGACTATTAACTTATTCATTGCTTTGAATGTCTAAATTTAGAAGAAGTACTAAGATGAAAGTCGTATGGTCTCAGGAGAATTTTCAATTAAAGCAATCAATATGTGCCCTAGTTTTCAAGGGACAAACACCAGTTTTCTTCTTAAACACACTTGACGTGCTTTGCAATCTTATAGCCAGCCGCCTTTATTTTATTTATAAGCACAATTCTGTTAATAGCCTGAATGGGGAGGAAAAAAATAGCGCATAAAGTACTGTGGATATAGGTTCCAGTATTGTGACTGACTGTAAGGAAATTCACCTGAGGCAGGGAAATGATTAGGTAATCACTTTTATCCATTACACACATGACTTGCTACAGTCTGCTATTTCAAAAACACTGTCAGAGTCTAGCTTTCTTTATGCATAGGGAAATGTGTCCAAACTATGGGAACTGAAATACTGAATTAAGAATATCTAACTTATATGTCTGAGTATAATGTGCACAGTAAAAGGGTGACTTGTAAATAGGAGCTACTAACCCAGTAGCACAGTGAAACATAAATACAGTACTCTATTAAAATGTATGTAGGTAAATTGGTGCAGGCCTGGACTGGCAATCTGTAGTGATGGGCGAATCTCCCGCGAAAAATTTGCGAATTTCTAGAGAAATTCGCGAATCGGGGAAAAATTCGCGAAACGAGTCGGTGAGTCATTTTTGGAGCGTCGCGTCATTTTCGGCTAAATTTCGCTGGTGATTCGCGAATTTATTCACCAGAGGCGAATCGTGGGAATTCGCCGCGAATTCGGCCCTGGCGAATAAATTCGCCCATCACTAGCAAGCTGTGGGTTCTGGCAAATGTCAGAGGGGCTGCTATAAGGTACCATAGAAAATCAGTATTTAGTGGGCTCTGTGTACCTGCAATTCCAAGGACTATTTTGATTCTCAGTCCGGACCTGACTTGGTGTAAGAGTCTAGTGGCTGATGGAAATAGGGAGAAGGCTGGGCTTTTGAGCTGCAATTTTTCTTCTGAATAGCTAGTTAATGACAGCTTCATTTCCAATGTCAAAATGTGGTTGAAGAGTTTAAAGGGGACCTCAGGGGTAAGTGTGCCCACTATTGCTGTACTCTGCACATCCAGTTACGAGGGGTGGCAAAAAAAATTGCCTCTGGTAACTTTAAATTTGTATTAAGGCTTAACTAAAGAAGTAGCTAGAAATGTTGTACATTATGGGGCAGATTCACTAAGATCCGAAAATTCGCCAGCGTAGGCTTCGCTAGCGTTCGCCGCACTTTGCCAGGCGAATTTTCTCCAGCGCTACGCATATCCGCTAAAGTGCGAATTTACGCTCAGGTCGGCGAATGGTAGTGTAGTTGCGCAAGTGTTACTTTGCTAGGCAGAGCGCTGTTACGTTAGCAAACATAATTTGCATACGGCGCAAAGTTAAACATATAATAGAAGTATATGTTACAGCCACTACATTTCACTACACAAGCCCAGGAAACCTTTAATAAATTATATAAAGTTGTCCTATTGCCCTACATGTGCCCCCTGTATAGTTGTGTTGCCATATGTTAGGATATGTAGGGGGAAGAAGGGTAACCCCCCCAAAAATATTGTCGATCTTTTTCAGACTATCACCCTCCTATGCTAAAATACGCCAGTGTTTTTTTGGGACAGAAAAAATTTGACATTTCTTTTTCAACCTCCTATCTATTGTATTGAACTTCGCCTGGTCTGACCAGGCGAAGTAACGTCTAGTGTAAGTGCTAACGTAGAGGAAAATGTTCATCTTAGTGAATTTGTGAAGTTACGATCCTTCGTCAGTGCGCAACTTCGCCTGGCGTAAGGGTGCGAAGTTGCGCAAGTCTATCTACTTCGCTAGCGAAAATTCACCAGCGCCGGTGTTAGTGAATATGCGAAGTTGCGAAATGGCGAATTAGCGATAGCGTTAGACGCCTATGTTTTGTGCTTCTGTACCAGCCCAAGGCAACCACAGCCCATCTGTGTCTCCAAAGATGCCCCAGTAGCTCCCCATCTTCTTTTCTGCTGATTCACTGATTCACATGCTCTGTGCTGCTGTCTCTTACTGAGCTTAGGGACCCACTCACAATATACAGTACACACAGAATAGAAATGTCACACTAAAAGGCTGATTAATTAATTAATATGTATAATTACTACATGGCAGCACAGAAACCAATGCAACTAGCATCAGAATTTAAAGGAAAACTATACCCCCAAAATGAATACTTGAGCAACAGATACTTTATATCATATTAAGTGGCATATCAAAGAATCTTACCAAACTGGAATATATAATATATAAGTAAATATTGCATTTTACGTCTCTTGCCTAGAACCACCATTTCATGATGGTCTGTGTGCTGCCTCAGAGATCACCTGACCAGAAATATTTCAACTCTAACTGTGACAGGAAGCAAAAGACACAACTCTGTCTGTTAATTGGCTCATGTGACCTAACTTTATAGTTTGTTTGGTATGTTTGTGTGCACCGTTGGATCCCAGGAGGCTGTCCTTATTTTTTAAAATGGCAATTTTCTATTTATGATTACCCAATGGCACATGCTACTTAAAAAGTATATTATTATGAAAATGGTTTATTTACATGAAGCAGGTTTTTACATTTGAGTTGTTTTATGTAATATCTGTTTATAGAGACCTACATTGTCCGGGGGGGGGGTATAGTTTTCCTTTAATAATGCAGCCGCAGGGTCTGCTTCCCCTGTACTTATGACCCTGCATCCCCCACCTCCCCAGTGCTTGAGCATGGCCACTGCTGGAGACCCTACAGCAGGTGTGAATTTACCTGGAAAAGTCAACCTTTGACTGTAAATGTGAAATACAGGTAGGGCATCCGTTATCTGAAATCCTGTTATCCAGAAAGCTCTGAATTACAGTATGGACATCCCCATACTACATTTTATCCAAATGATCCAAATGTTTAAAAATGGTTTCCATCTTCTCTTTAATAGTAAAACAGTTCCTTGTAGTTGATCCAAACTAAGATATAATTAATCCTTACTGGAAACAAAACCAGCCTGTTGGGTTTATTTATTGTTTCCAAGATGTTCTAGTAGATTTAAGGTTTGAATATCAAAATTATGGAAAGACCCATTATCCAGAAAGCCTCAGGACCCAAACATTCGGAATAACAGGTCCCATACCTGTATATTCAGATTACTGTTTCTTGAATGTGACTGAGGTTTTATTAGGAGAGTCATATACAATATAAAAGCTGCAAAGATTTTCACAGCATCATGCTATTTCTGTATGTTCCTTTTCTGTCTCATTTACATTACGTACTGTATACAGAATAAAATTCCCACATGTAAAAAAAACATCTCAGAATCCTGAAACACATTTGAAAGAATAAGGCTTTAGGCCAACCAATTGACAAACTAATGTAACTAACAGAAATTATGGTTCATTTGTTTGAAGCAAACCCATAAATAAGGCAAGCCCTGAGAAGTATAAAGGGCATTACAACCCTCCCAGGAGTCCCTTGACCTGTATAACCTGCAAGGCAGCCTTCTATTTGTTATGCTCATGGCATGCATTGGTGACTTCTCTCATATTTTTCATTTCTAGTTGGTGCTGCCGCGTATTCAATGTAAAGGTTACACTCTGTGTCATATTTGTGCCTGAATAGAAGAAGAGAATACATGTATGCTCCAGGGTGCTGAAACATTGTTAATATAAGCTGAGTTGATTTTGTAGGGGGGTGGGTCAGAGCAAAGCAGGGGTCACATCCCTGTAGTTTGTGGGGCAATTCAGAGCAGACGTTGGAAGAGGCATGGAAATCATCCATTTCTCCTCATTAATTTCCCTCCTGTATGTGAAGGTGATACAGCAGCACCAGCCACAAAGCTCTCTGTATAGTGAATGGTGATCTTTTCTGTAGCACTAAATATTGATGTCTGTATTCCCTGTGGACGCTGTTTTTCCTGTTTTCCTGTGCCCAGAGTAGTAGTGTCGAGAAAGTTCTGAATTATATGTAGATAATAATGTAAGGCATGCTGGCCTGGAACATTGTATTTGTAACTGGATAGTGAAGTGGCTAAAAGATAGAATACAAAGAGTGGTGGTAAATGGAACATTTTCTAATTGGACCAGTGTAGTTAGTGGGGTACCGCAGGGCTCTGTACTTTTCAACTTGTTTATTAATGACCTGGATGTGGGCATTGAAAGTACAGTTTCTATTTTTGTAGACAATACTAAATTGTGCAGAACTATAGGTTCCTTGCAGGATGCTGCCACTCTGCAGAGTGATTTATCTAAGTTGGGAAACTGGGCAGCAAACTGGAAAATGAGGTTCAATGTTGATAAATGCAGGTTATGCACTTTGGCAAAAATAATATAAATGCAAGTTATACACTAAATGGCAGTGTGTTGGGAGTTTCCTTAAGTGAGAAGGATCTTGGGGTTTTTATAGATAACAAGTTGTCTAATTCTGGGCAGTGTCATTCTTTAGCTACTAAAGCAAATAAAGTTCTGTCCTGCATAAAAAAGGGCATAAACTTAAGGGATGAAAATATAATTATTAGTGATGGGCGAATTTATTCGCTAGGGGCGAATTCCCGCGATTCGCCGCTGGCGAATAAATTCGCGAATCACCAGCGAAATTTTGCTTCCCGAAAATTTGACAAAAAAACGAGTCGCGCGTCTTTTTTGAGTTCCATATACTCCAAAATCATGTTTGTTTGTGCTCTTGTACCCATCTACAGGGTAATTTATGAGACCCACCACCAAATCCTGACCTGCCTACAAAATTTTATTTAAAAACATATGTATATGTATTTATTGAAGTTTACATGTATATATGTAAACAGATTTCATTAGCTTATTCTGGTCAAATTGGGAGATAGTAGGAATTTTATAAATTGTTCCCCAGTGATTGCTGCTTCACTGATAAATATACAGATGCAATCAGGATTTAATATATATTTTTAAAATGTATTATGTATATTATGTGTGGTGGCTTGAAGTCTCACATTTGGAATCACAGCTGGTTAGGATTCATGTATGTCTTTATCTTGGGGTATGATGAATATCATATGTTTTCAGCCTTTTCTAGGGTAATACCCAGTGCCTATGCAACATGGCCAGCCACATCACCTTTTCTAACGTTTCACCCCGGTAGTAACGTGCCTCAGGTTGAAATAGGAATGCCAGTCTTGGGAAAGGATGCCATCTTTGCCTTCAAAAATCTTAAATGTCTCAGAAAAAATGCCCCCTGTTTCAGACGCCTGGACCTATCTCAAGCAAAGATGGATATACAAAGGCCAGTAAAAGCTATTTTCCCTCCACTCTCTCACTGATTGGCCTGCCTGCCTGCCTAACAGGTCTTTATTTAGCCTGGGGCAGGGTTCCCCAACTTTTTTTATCCGTGAGCCACATTCAAATATAAAACGAGTTGGGGAGCAACACAAGCATGAAAAAATCCCTTAGAGTGCCAAATAAGGGTTGTTATTGGTTATTTGGTAGCCCTATGTAGACTGGCAGCCTCCACTTGCCTCCAACCTGGAATTCAAAAATAAGCACCTGCCTTGAGGACACTGAGAGCAACATTCAAATGGTTGGACAGCAACATGTTGCTCATGTGCTACTGGTTGGGGATCACTGGCCTAGATCCTCATGATCAAATTTAAAAAAGAAAAAAATCCCACCACCCAAATAAATCAATTCTGAAAAATAATTAAAGAAAACATGATTACTAATGTAAAAATTGTGAATGAGATTTTACCAAAATTAACGCCCATCCTGGCAAAATTTGCAAGCAGAAAATGAATAAATGCACCCCTTATATGAGTGCAGGATTAAAACAGGATTAGGAGTGACTGGGATAGGGGTACTTAGAAAATCCAAAGAAACAACTAAACGGCATTAGTAAAATATATACATTTAGGGGAAAATGATATTTATACTAACAAACCATGCAGAATGAATCAGCCATGAATAAAAAAATGTAATGGAAATATTAAAGGGAGAAATAATTGCATAATAGTATTCCTTCCCTAATGTTCTGAAAGACTCTCCATTTCATTGCTGGTTTCCATTTAACATAATGATGTTGGGCACATTAAGTAAGTCAAGCTGTTTAAGTAAACGGTAGAACAGAGGAAAATGCAGTCAATAGTTTGGAACAATAACAGTATAGTTAGGAGTTTACACTATCTTTTCTGTTAAATGTAAATACGATAGTTTCGAATTAGCATTATTTCTGAAGTATCAGAAGCATTAGAAAATCAGCGGGAAGAGAAATACTCACATAATTAGATACACTAATAGGACAGATATGTTGAAATTGTTTGTTAAACGTTGCAAGCGATTTCATTACAATTCTAATTTATAAAAACCATTCACCTATGATAAACACTTAGATTAGAGAACAGCTGGTTCACTTTTTTCCCTCTTGTAATCTTCAAAGAAAATTATATTGTGTGCCAGAAACCATTGATTTAAGGCCCTTAAACTTGGGAAATTCTATGTAGAATGCACTTGGATTGTATTGGCACCTTTTGACAGGGAAAATGTAATAAAACAGTTGCATCTTGTTCTTAACTGCATTTGGAATCAGCTTGATGAACAAAACATGTCAGCTTCTAGATCAGCATACCTTAGATTTTTGGGCTCAAAACTTCAGTAAATTATATTTTGGAAGCTTGGCAGGCACAGTGTGAAACAAAATACTATTTGTGCTTTTTTTGGGTAAAATATTTGCTGCAACAAAAGAATGAAAGTAATCAAAAATATTTAAAGGGCAAGGAAAGGCAAATAAATAAATTACCATTTTTACTTTCTTAAATGAAAAAGAAATCTATCTCCAATATACTATATATATATATATATATATATATATATATATATATATATATATATATAAAATGTTTACTGTTTTTATAAGAAACCTGACTGTATGCAGTGAAATTCTCCCTTCAGTTAGTACTGTGGATAGGAATTGTCAGACGGTCCCTAACTTCTGGCAGGGAAACAATTATACTTATGAACAACAGGGGGAGCCACTGACTTACTTACCAGCCATGCAGAACTCATGCAGCTTTGTTTTTTGATCATTTATGATGATCCCTAAGAAACCCAGACCACACTGAGCATGTGTATGTAGTCTAGTCTTGCAAAGATGTATAAAAAAGTTACAAGATGAAAGCATAAATCATTTGTTTGATTAGGCTTGTGGTGCAGTAAGTTCATGTTTATGTTTAGTATACAAAATACAGCATTTCTAGCCTTGTTCTATTTTAGACTTTCCTTGCCCTTTAAGTATCTTGAAGTTTGCTTTCAAAGTGGGGAAATGTGTTACACAACTGGGATCTCGCCACTTCAGTTGTTTTGGTTTTTTGATTTCTTTTTGTAATCGCAAAGATTCACAAAGACAGTGAATATTTTTTCATGGCAACTTTTTGTTGAGCAAAATGCATTAGTCAATGGACTTTTCTGTGCAAAATACATTGTTCAATGGGCATTTTTTTCACTACAACTTTATTTGCACATACACTGAAGTCAATACATGCTTGGTGAAAATTTTTGCTCAATTTTGTAACGAGTAACTGTGGAGAGGTGCCAGCCACTCCAAACCAAACACAAGGATACCTTTTAGGGAGAGGAAAGGGGGAGAACTTTGGACTCTTGCTCAAAGTTGTACCAATAGCTCAACCTTTTATATATGTATTTTGTATAAGTATAAAACAAATTTAGAGGTCTCTAATCTTCTTGACCGGTGAGTCATATTCAATTGTCAAAAGAGTTGTGGAGCAACACAAGCATGCAAATGTTCCATGTGGTGGCAAATAAGGGCTGTGATTAGCTATTTGGTAGCCCCTAAATGGACTGGCAGTCTAAAGAAGGCTCTGTATAGAAGTACACCTGGTTTTTATGCAACCAAAACCTGCCACCAAGACAGGACTTAAAAAATAAGCACCTTCTAAGCCAAATCCACTGGGAAAAACAACCAAGGGGGTTGGCTAGCAACATTTTGCTCATGAGCCACTGGTTTTCTTAAATATTTTTATTTGTGTGGTTTAACACAAAAATAAACATTCATACAGTATGGTATGATATTGTTTGAGTTTTTGTTTTGATAGAGGTTGTACATGTCAATAGATAGGTTGGAACATTAAGAGAAAAGCCTCTTGAGAGTAGTTAGTGGTTCAACCTAACAAGTTAGGATTATAGGACCTTATAACATTAGAAGACTAGGAGGAAGGACATCATTATACCTATACGTGATCCATGGCTGCTTTTCTATAGCATAGTGTAAGTGATTTAAATCAACCGCTTGCACATTAAGAAGGTGGTGGGTTCTGGTTTATTGAGGGGAGGCCTCCTCTGGACCAAAATTTGAGTGATTTAAAAGATGGGTATTTTCAACCCAATTGATCCTGCCATGTTTAATTTTGCCAGTTAACGTGCTATGAGGCAAAGGAAAGGAAACCCAGTAGATGTTATTGTGTTGGTACACTGGTAATTTTTTTCCCAGCGGTACAGATTCCATGACAATGAAAGTCTTAAAGATTACAAATTATAGTAGCAAAATTATTCTTTGAGCATACAATACTGTCTCTGGTAAAAAAGAAAATAGAAGAAAGATTGATGGATAAATCCAGTCTCCTTGATGATAATGAGTACAATTATTTTAGATTTGAAGGCAGAAGGAATATTTTTTACTTTCTTCTGGTTCGGTAAATTCAGAAACTATTTCAAGTTGAACTTGAATGACTTACTGCGTGTAAGAATAGTCTTTGTACTTACGGCTCATTATGTAGACACTTTATACTTCATTGTCATGAGAAATGGAATTAGCGAAGATGTTAGTATCTGTTTATCACATCTATAAATACGTCACTCTTTTGTCTTATGGCTTTCCAGCTTTTTAATAATGTGAAAAAATATGTTTCTGTTGAACAAATCCTTCCCTGAGACTTGTGAGGCTAATTTCATTTAGAAAAAGTTGGGAAAAAATTAACTGTTACAACGACGAGCCCTTGCCAGGACCTCAGAATGATTAACAATCATTAACATTACAAACTTCTAATTTCACCTTGTTCAGTTTATACAATTAGCTCCACATTCAGGTTTATGTCTGTGACAAAGTGGGTCTGATCTAATTAAAAGACAACAGTTTAAGTGCTGCACATTATTAGCTCAGAAGTACAAGGGTTAAGCCATTGGTCGGTTGCCTGAGCTCTGCTGATTGCAGCACCAGGGGAAATAGATGGGCAAATACAAAGCTACTAAAATACATATAAACTTTTAGTGTCTTCCAAAAAGATGATTTAATATTCTATTCTTAAAGAGATTCTGACATGAATTTTATGGTATCATTTTAATTACTAAATTACACTGTGTACATAGAAAGAAATTAATTCTTCCATTTAAAATTTTATTCTTGAACCAATAAATTTATTTTTGTTTTAGATGTAATATGTGAATAGTCACCCATCTCACGTCATTTTGCCTGGTTATGTGATTTCAGAAAGAGCCAGCATTCTATAATAAAACTGCTTTCAGAAAAGCTTTTGTTTCTCCTACAAAATGTAACTAAAAGAGTTGAGACTTAAGTTGAGACTTGAGGTTGCATGAACAAATAAACTGACACGTGGGTAAACAGATGAACATAATGACTATACAAGGGTCAATAAAAGCTGCCAATTAACCACATTCAGGTCCACTGATTAGCTTGGGGATGTACTGTATTTCCAACCATGATGAGAGGCTCAGTTTTCTGGCCAAGCACCTGCATTGCACCATTTACTGGTTGATGGAGCTTGACTCAACCTGTGATTGGAACAAGCAGAAAGCAATGTTGTACTGTCACACAATGGCCTCACTACTTCTCCTCAAGTCTAGGAACTAGATGGGAAGCAAATCACAATGCAGCAGAAGCTTTACTTTTATTCCAATAGGGGTGGCAGCATCCCTTTAAGAGACAACAAAAGTGGCTATTTTTTGGAATTTAAACCGTGGACCATGATTTATGGAGCAGAAACTTTACAAGAACAACACAATGCGGTGCATTCAATCATGCTTGAGCGTCTATCATTTTTGTAGTATTTTATTCAGGTTTATTTTGGATGATTTATTTACACTTCTTTAATATTGCATGATGCGTGAAATAGGCGCATTTGCATAACGGTCCCTAAATGGGCCCGTACTGTTGCTATACGAATAAAATGTATATTCATAATATGCTGGTTCCTTTAATGTGGGGGCTAATATATGCGTATATAGTAGGTGAAATATGTAAAAATGATATAATTTAAAATATTTCTCTTAAATGTGTCAGTCATCCCTTTTTATTTTTCCTTTGAATTCCCCTTAATTAGGCTCATACTTACATTTCCCTTTTATAATTCTTCCCATAATTATTTGTATAGGAGCAGCTTTCCTATATCACAAGAAGCCTCTGTTGCTGAATATACTTATTTATACATCTACGTGGCAGAATAAATACTGCTTGCCTTGTTTATTTCATATTATGTGATGTGCTAATGCCAGGGATGCAATATGGCAGCTTTCCTTTATATATACAGAACAGATTGCTCTACATTATGCTGCTTCATTGAACAAATATGGCAAACTCTTCTTAAACCAAAAATCTGTAAACCTTTCTTAAAAGCTGTGTATATTTTATGGCGGGGCAAATTCAACCCATGCAACTAGAAACAGAAAACAACTAGCTTGACCTTTGCACATTATTATTAGGTAATACAGTGGAAATTAATTTTACAATATTCCATTTGAGAGCCTGGGTTAGAATCACGCTAATGCATTTGAGACTGACATTGTGAACAGTACTAGTGCAACAGTAATAACCTTTATGAGACAGTCTCTTCCCTAGAGATTATTCCAATAAATTGGTTGTACATCTGTAAACATAAAGTTAGATTCCACTGAGAATGCCCAGCTGTGACCTAACAACCAGTTGAATAATCTTCCTGCAGTCCACTGGAAAGAAAGAGTGTGTTTATAGAGTTATATAATACACAGGAGCCATGAATATCCATAGAAACGATGCACAATGATGTCATATGTTATATAATCAGAACTTAGTGATGTCATATATGTCACATGACTCACTGAAACATGTGTATTATAATAAATAAACTAAAGTACCCCCTGTAAAAATATGAAAATATTACAAGTCACCTCGGAGTGGCCGAGTGACCATCAACCTTCCGTTTTTATATGTTCATGGAACTCCTCAGTAACTAATAATATCCTTATTTATTAAATAGGGGGTACTTTATTCACTATATAATTTTTTAAACATCCAGTATGGAGGTAATTCCAGGGTTCCCAGCATCAATAGGAGCACTGGCACACTTGTCATTGGAGCAGGCTGAGCAGACACATTCCTCTTATATGCGCACAAATTTGTGTCCATAATCATGGTCTCAAATGAGGGATCAAATACACCTAAAGATATAGGAAATAAACTGAAGGTATCAAATCAGATTTACAATAGTGATGTGCAGGCCATTGGCATATATGGGCTAAACTTTTCCATGCACCCTTCCCGTACTGGGCCCCATCCCTTTCATGACACGACAGAAGGGCAGGGCCACCACAGGCTTATGAACATGGAGGCTCATCGGGTCAGGGTTGGATGTAGGTAACAAAAAGGTGGACAAGGTTCATGCAGACAAACAGGTGGGTTAGCATCAGGTTCAGGTAACAAATGGGTGGATTAGGGTTTGGTGCAGGTAAAAAACGGGTGGTTTAGAGTCGAGTGCAGGTAAAAAACGGGTGGTTTAGGGTTGGGTGCAGGTAACAAACATGCTGGTTAAGGTGGGTTGCAGGTAACACATGGACAGATTAGGGTCGGTGCAGGTGACAAACAGGCGTGTTAGGGCAGGCTGTGGGTTGACTTTTTTCTGACCCACACTAATTTACAATATATATGAGGATGACACTAGCTAGTAAAGATGCAAATACAGTATTAGGGTAGTAAATGCACCTTGGCCCTAGGACCTAAACCAGGTGTGCCCCTACTTTACTAATGCAAGGTCTACTTTTATTGATGTTGTCCCATCATGATCTACATCCATAAAACCATTGTTATTCTGTTCCATGGAAAATATCACTTTAATATTAATTTATGAGAAAATGTATATTGCTATATTTAACAAACCGCTATTTCTTATGTAACCATAACATAATAAATATCTAAATGAGAAGCATGAAATAGGAGGGTGATTTAGACAAGATGTTTGTTGACAGAATCTTGAGATCTACTGGTCAGCAGCTAAAGGTCTACTGGTAGATCCCGATCTACCTTTTTGCCACCCCTGATCTAAACCGTACACCAGGGCACATGGATCTCTAGATATGCCCACTTGGTCATCCTTTTGTATGTTGCTGCTAACGAATATACTGTAGTTAAAAGTGCAAGTGCAACAATTATGTGTGCCAATAATCTAAACCATACGACAAACTGAATAATTTGAAAATTATGAAAAAATGATTTAAAAAAATGGAAATAAAATAGACTAGGCATGCAAAATCTTGTAACAATGCTTTGTAGTAGCCTCTTTCCCTTTAAATTAATGCTGTGCTTATAACAGGTGTTGCCCCCATTGACCTGTCACTTAGCACTTTCAAGTTCAGGTATGAGACCTGTTATACAGAATGCTCAGGACCTGCAGTTATTATTATTGTTTTTACTCCAACGAGGATTAATTATACCTCACAGAGAAAAAGGAAATCATTTTTAAAATTTAGAATTATTTACTTAAAATGGAGTCTATGAGAGATGACCTTCCTGTATTCAGAGCTTTTGGCATAACAGGTGTTTGGATAATGGGTCCCATACCTGTATTTGGATAGACTACAGTTTCATAAACCTAAAGGTCATTCATGTAAAGAACAAACAGTTATACTGATAACATGTTAAGATACACCTGCCAACTTCCTGCGGATAACTGAAGATGACAATTTAATGTTGCTTTGACTTGTATATATTTTTTGTTGTAATTAAACAAATTCATTAAAGATAATTGCTTTTTGTAAGGCTTATGCAGCTTTAACTCTATTTAAGTATTTAAAGCCATGGTTTAAAAAGAACTATTTTTCTTTTGGAAATAATATTAAAGTTTTGTTATGTACAATACAGCACATTAAACCTGCTGTGCAGTAGTGTAACTATAGAGGAAGCAGACCCCAGACTATGGTGCAGGCAGAATATCACACACACAAGGAGCATAGGGCAGGCAGGGTATGGCAAAACAGTGAACATAGGGCATGTAGAGTATGGCACACACAAAAAGCATAGGGCAGGCAGAGTATGGCACAGACAAGAAATTTAGGGCAGGCAGAGTATGGCACAGACAAGAAATTTAGGGCAGGCAGAGTATGGCACACAGGGACCATAGGGCAGACAGAGTATGGCACACAAAAAGACTTTCTGTAATATGGGTCTTCATACCTTAAGTCTACTAGAAAATAACATAAACATTAAATAAACCCAATAGGCTTATTTTGCTTCCAGTAAGGATTAATTATATATTAGCTGGGATCAAGTACAAGCTACTGTTTTATTACTACAGCAAATAAGAAATTAGTTTTAAAAAATGTGGATTATTTAGATAAAATTGAATCTATGGGAGATGACATTTCAAATAGAAAGCAATCCCCTCTTGAGACAGGTGTCCAGATATTGGATCCTATACCAGTATTTTACTCAAAAACACTAGCAGCAAAGTAGCTTTAAATACAAATATTTTCCAGGTCCAGTTATATTAACAGTGTTACAGGGGAAATGATGCTAAAATAGGTTAAAAACTTCCTCCTTTCACATTTCATTAGAACACACAGGGCACTTCTCAGCTTGTGCACATTCTGAACTCTCGGCTATAAAACTTTCAGGAGATAAGAAGCATTTTCTCTTTCAGGGTCACCATTAACTTGAATAATGTATAAACATGGGGAAAGGTTTGAAGTTCTATAGTACTTAGGATCACAGCCTATCACCAATTAAATTATAGATCATTATCGCAGCTGCCAAGCTCAGCGTGGGGCTATGTCCTTATATCTCCCTAAATGTTGTTGGCGCTATAGAAATACATGTTAATAATGTTTCTTGTATCTGTCTTGACCAATTCCAGTAACAACATTCTTATTGCAAAAATGACTAAAAGGGCCATGTGTTATGTTAGCCTAAAAAGTACCTGCTTATCAACCAACAGATTAAACAGACATATTTGCCTTCAAAAAAGGTTAAGATATTGAAGAGCTAATTCTTGTTTTTCCTGTGTTCTATTTTTTATCATAGCCAGTAGGATAATTACAAAAAACCCATTCTTGTTCCTCAGTGTTTTGCCTTGGCAGCAGTGTTTTAGCATGACTACTGAAAGGCTTCTGGGAGACGTTTCAGTCTCACCGGAATGCTTGTGTACAAAAATATCCACGTTGCTTAAAGCTATTGCTAATAGTTATACTGGGAAAAAATGGTGGGCTGGTAATGTGATAAAAAAAGAACATAGAAGAATCGCAGTATGGCAACAAGAATGAAATACAGCTCTGGGATCCTTTATCTGTAAACCTGCCTGAATTATGGAAAAGCCATCTCCCATAGAATTAATTTTATTTAAATAATACAATGTTTTTAAAATTATTTCCTTCTTATCTGTAATAATAAAACACTGCATTGTCCTTGATCCCAACTAAGATATAATTAATCCTTATTGGAAGTAAAACCAGCCTATTGGGTTTATTTAATGTGTATGTGATTTTCTAGTGAACTTAAGGTATGAAGATCCATATTATGGAAAGATCCACTATCTGAAAAACCCCATGTCCCCAGCATGCTGGATAACAGGTCCCACACCTGCAATTGATGTACTATAGTTCGTTATGGTTGACGTTGAAAATGTAATCAGTGAGCTGCATTAGTATTTATTTGGAATGGTTGAAGAATTGTGCTGATGAATATGATGTACGCTTGCATGTTAGTGTTTTAGGTGTATAGAAATAATCCCCTCCCATATTTTTATTGTGTTGAAAGTTAGGAATCCACACAATCTATGCCTTTTGTCTTTGTATGCTTACAAAGTATGGAAGTGTGGGAAATGTAAGATGTGTGGGACCTACATTGGTACCTCTGGATGAGTGGATATGATCTCAGGAAAAAAAAATCATGAAATTAGCATATTTAGTCCCACCCTTGTACCATCAAAAAATTGACCCCCACACCCATGAATTCTTCTTCCTTTGTCATTAGGCCACAGTTGCCCAGTTTGGACTTTGAGTAGAGATACAGATATGGAATCCTTTATTCGGAAACCTGTTATCCTTAAAGCTTGTGTTACAGAAAGTCCTTCTCCCATAAACTTCATTTTATCCAAATAATCCAATTAAAAAAAAATTCCTTTTTCTCTGCAATAATAAAACAGTACCTTGTACTGGATCTAAACTAAGATATAGTAACTAATGCATATTGGACGCAAAATCAGCCTATTGAGTTTATTTGATGTTTCTATGATTTTCTAGTAGACTTAAGGTATGAAGATTAAAATTACGGAAAGATCCATTATGCGGAAAATCGATAGGTCCCAGGCATTCTTATGAACATGTTCCATACCTTTAGTGTATGTACAGTAGCTATGAAAGAAATGCTTTCTTCTTTAATATTTCTTTATTAAATGCTCTTCTGTGGTTCTGATTCTACTGAGCAGCTTGCAAGTGTTCTCTATTTATTTGCCAAATAAACATGCTGGTCCAGTTATAGAGTCCCTGGAGCCCATGTTGTCTTTAAACTTGTGTTGTATCTAGCCTTCATTTGCTATCTTTGCTCAAATTTAAATTCTCTGTATTTGTTCCTATTGGGTATTAAAGAGGAATGCCACCAAAAAGGAAACTTTCCAATATACATTAATTAATGGAATAGCTGTTGGTAAATGTAAGTGTTTGGCATTAAAACTAGCCCCTTATTATCCTCTGCACTGCTTGTCCTAGTTCTATTAACCATGTTCTAAAGCCATCTCATTAACAGACCAATGAATAAACATTGAATGGCATTATGGCAATTCAAGACTTGGCTGGAAGAGAGCTGGCTTCTACTATACCGATTAGCATCAGAACTAGCAGTAAGTGACAAACAAATGCAATAACATTTATAAATATTCATTAAAACCAATATTACATTAAATATACTGTAAAACAGAAAGGTGCTTAAAATTATATCTTCTCTCAACATGCATAAAATAGGGGAAGTTTTAATATAAAATGCAACGATTTTGTATTTTCCATTCATGTTGTAGTAAATTGATTAATTGCTCTCAATAAAGCATCGACAAGAGCACCTTGTTTCACATTGTACTTATCTTGCTAACAGAAGCCGATAAAGCGATAGTGCAACTAGTCCCTATGGAAGGTAAAAAAAAGTGGTGCAGGCAATTAAATCAGTAGCTTCGTTTCGCCTTGATTTATGTAAGATTGCATCTGAAATGTGATCTTTTTATAAAATTCAGATGTTTGGTGTTAAAATCTAAAAAGAACACATTATAATATAAGTGAAATAATGGAACTTAAGCCTCAGCATATACTGCATAAAGGTATGGGAAATTGTTTTGATCTTGAAGCGTTCATTGGATTGCATGTCCCAAGATATGTAATTAGGGATTTCACAGTTACAATTAGAATTTTAGATAGCCTGCCTACATCTAGAGGCTAATGTATTAATTTTTGAACGCAAGTTTTTTCACTCAAGGAAAAAAAACCTCTTGATTGCTAGCATATTAACTAAAACACTTGAATCACAAAAGTGTAAAAAAACACCAAAACCACCTTGAATTTTTAGAAATTTTAGAGGTATTAGTATTTTTTCGGATCAGCTTCAGTCATACATATTGGGATCTTTTAATTATTTTTTATTTTTTAATTCCATGGTATTGGTGGTTTAAGAGAAAATGAGTTTAGTCGTGGTTTCAAACACCTCTAAAACTGCTAATGTGAGAATGTTGCTAAATAGGCCTCCATGGTGTCCAAAATACTGATTGCTGAAATCTATTTCTCAAAACAGCAAACAAAATTTTTTATATTCAATTTTGAAATCTGACATGGGGCTAGACATATTGTCAGTTTCCCAGCTGCCCCCAGTCATGTGACTTGTGCTCTGATAAACTTTAGTCACTCTTTACTGCTGTGCAGCAAGTTGGAGTGCTACCACCCCTCCCCCCTTCCGAACAATGGGATGGTATCCAGATAGCTGCTCCCTAACACAAGATAACAGCTCCCTGGTAGTTCTAAGAACAACCCTCAATAGTAAAAGCCAAGTCCCCCTGAGACTCAGTTACATCCAGTAGGAGAAATAACAGCCTGCCAGAAAGTAGTTCCATTTTAAAGTGCAGACAAAAGTCACATTACTGGGGGCAGCTGGGAAACTGACAATATGCCCCAAGTCAGATTTCAAAATTGAATATAAAAAAAATCTGTTTGCTCCTTTGAGAATTGGATTTCAATGCAAAAGTCTGATGGAGTAGCACTATTAACTGATGAGGTTTTTTTTAAAAACAAAACACATTTTCCCATAACAGTATACCTTTAAAGTCACATCCAATATTAGGACCCTACTTCTTACATATGAATGGAAGCATGTGCCATCAACAATGTTCTAGCAACATAGAGGAATCCTTCCAGAGAGGATAAAGGCAGTTTATGCAGTAGAAAGGTTCAACTTCATATTAATACCCTTGGAATAAAATGTTGGACAAACCAATGCACAAACACTTTTGGCCATACATTGCACCAATACATTTTGACCCCTATATACACTAATTCCACGTCATCTTATTTAAGCGTGGGAAGTAGGTTAAAATGATTAACAGAGAGTGGGAAATAATTCCATAGCTTTGAAATGTGTTGCTGGGCAGAAATGGAACTCCGGTTTTTATGCTGCTTTTTCCAGTCTCAAACACTTATTACAAAACTTTATAAAAAAATAATGTTAGAGCAGTTTTGTTCTTTGACAAATTAGAGTTTTTTAAAGCTGTCAGTTAAGGGTCCTTTGGAGAGTAATTGCAATCAATATGAAACAATATAAATGTGAGTTTTCAATTTAATCTCCAAACAGCGGTGCAGATGGTTGATAATGACAATAGAATATATAGGCAACAGGTGACACACTAATCATCCACTTTGGATTATAAATTTAATGAGTATACAGGAACGTTGGGATGACATTTTTCAATTACCCAGAATGTATTTCCCAGTACAGTGAATAAATGTTATGCTTTAGCTTGCAAACTTTTAAATGAAAACAGAAGGAAAGTATGCCTTCTAGAAAGGATGATGAAGGGATACCAATTTAACATGTAGCTGACATTATATTTCCATGGCTGACAGCTGCCCAACATGCCTGTTTAATCCTATCAACACCATGCAAGTTGATCCAGCATTCCCACTGGTGTATTGGATGTATTTTAATGAGGACAAGTAAATCTATAAGCCTTGTGATTGACTGTACAGCCCATGTAGAATACCTTCTACGTAAAACTGTATGTTCTTATGTTGTTTGTCAGGGGTCCCCAACCTTTTTTTACCCGTGAACCATATTCAAATTTAAAAAGAGTTGGGGAGCACAAGCATCCTGTGATTGCCAAATAAGGGATGTGATTGCTATTTTATAGCCCCTATGTGAACTGACTGCCTACAGGGTGGTCTGTTTGACAGTACACCTGACTTGTGTGTGCCCAAAACTCACATCCATTCTAGAATTTCAAAAAGAAGCATCTGCTTTGAGGCCACTCGGAGCAGAAGCCAAGGGGTTGATGAGCAATGTGTTGCTCACGAGCCACTGGTTGGGATCACTGTTGTATGTGGTTCTCGGTCTAAATAATTTTTATATAAGGTTAAATGATAAATAAAGCTCAATAAAAAGTAGGTTAGGTATGCTGCACTTTATATTTGGGCATCTCAACCAGCCCACAACCATCACATCCCTTTACCAGTGAAGATCTGTGCCTCTAAGGATGTCATTGGTAGCAGACTTTCCTCTTTTCTATTCATTTACAACACTTTCTCTATATTAGCATAGGAACTGACTCAAAATTTTAAATATTACATGGCAGCATAGAAACCAGTCCATTCTACACCAGAATTCATTAATCAGCCCTGTAGTATCAATTTATATTCTGATTCTAATCTTGTTTTCTGCCCAATATGTTGGCTTAATTAACAACAACCCCCTAGGTTTAGCTTTTCAACAGCTGCTCATGCTGAGCATGTGTAGTGCCACTCACACTGAAATGATGGCCTAACAAGATCAGAAGATCTGCTGTGATGGACAGTTTTGAAGGCTTGAATCTTTGCTGTTATAGGACTGCTGAACTTTTGGAAAGGTATGGTGAGTTCAGTATATAAAATTGATCATTGACAGCCATAGAGTAGGTGACATCTATCCGTGACTCATCATTGAGTTTGTTGCAGCTGGAGAAAATGATAGGTTGGGTAACTCACAAATAAATCATTGAATGTATAAACAACTATAAACAAAAATTTACATCCAGAATGCTTGGGTCTTTTCCAGATAAGGGATCTTTCCATAATTTGGATCTCCATACAGTACCTTAAGTCTATTAAAAAATAATGTAAACATTAAATACACCCTATAAGATTGTTTTGCCTCCAGGAAGGATTTGTTTTATTTTTTAGTTGGGATCAAGTATACGGTTCTGTTTTATTATTACAGAGAAGAAAAGAATTCATTTTGAAAAATATGAATTATTTGTTTCAAATGGAGTCTATGGGAGCTGAGCTGATCTATCACAAAATGAAAAATTAATATAAGCTTCATCTTATTGAAATAAGAAACTTTCTAAATACAAGTATGAAAATCATGTAAACATTAAATAAACCCAATAAGTTGGTTTTGCTTCCAATATGGATTCATTTTAACTTTGTTTGGATCAATAACAAGCTACTGTTTTATTATTACAGAGAAAAAGGAAATCATTTTTAATAATTTATATTATTTGGATAAAATGGAGTTTGGAACTTTTTGGATAACGGGTTTCCGGCTAATGAATCCCATACCTGTATAAGCATTTAAAAAATGTTTATGAAATAATCAAATTAATCTCACCCTCTGAGCATCTTGTCTTTCTTTAATCTGTCTTCATGCAGAAAGTGGAGTCAGTTTTTGATTGACAGTTAGGTCTAACACATCCTTTGGGGAGGGGTTAACCTTTAACCTAGGTGTTCACTCTTTAAAACGATGTGGCTCTGATGGAAATCCTGTTTCGCTGTGTGTAGGGTGTCTGCCAGAGTCTGTTTTTCTGTTACCTTTTGTTTGTGCTGGAGTTGGTTATTTGAGTTATTCTGCTAAGAACGAAAACCCCCTAAAAGACGTATTAGACCTACCTGTCAATCAAAATCTTACCCAGACCTCAGCATGAAAAGGGACAGGTTGTGGAGAGACAGCTACTGTAGAGTAACTTGATTATTTCTTAAATAGTGATGGGCGAATTTATTCGCCAGGGCCGAATTCGAGGCGAATTCCCGCGATTCGCGAATCACCAGCGAAATTTCGACAAGCGAAAATGACGCGACGCGCGTCGAAAATGACGCGACGCATGTCAAAGTTGATGCGACGTGCGTCAAAACCGTCCCGCGACTCGTTTCGCGAATTTTCCGCCGATTCGCAAATTTCTCAAGAAATTCGCGAATTTTTAGGCGAAGCGAATCGTGGGATATTCGCCAATCACTATTCTTAAACAGTACATTTTTTTCAATTGATTGCATTTAGACGGTGTCTTATTTCAGTGAGATGAAGCTTATTTAAATTTTCATTTTCGCAATAGGTCCCCTTTAATTCAGATCTTTCTGGATAACGTAATTCTGGATTAAGTAATCCCATAACTGTATTTTTATAATGGGGTGGCTCCCTTTTAAGCCTTGTTTGATCATTATTCTCCTAGGGTACTTTGCTGATCTGCTGCCGGCAACTCACATATATGCATTATGACAGCAAGCAGTAAGGGTTCACAATGGTCATGCAAGAGAAAAGAACTCTGAATGTGTCAAGGGCTGCTGTGATGTGCACAAAAAATGCCATAAGATTAATTTAGGGGCCACATTTACTTATATACTGACATAACTTTTTTTGCATGCCCGTACAGACCAATAATACAATGGACTTGGCACAAACATGGCAGTTGATATCGGATGACAGCCACACCAGTATCAACTGCCATGTTTTGAGCTCTTTTTCTTTATACAGATTTTTTAATCTTAATTGAAGCCTGTGCTTCACGGGTATAATGCAAATAGATGGCAGCCTTTCTGATCCATTTTCCAAATGAGCTACAGATAAAAAGTCACTTCACCAATTTTATTTCAGACAGAGTTCCCACAATAATTTAAACTTAGTGGAGCACATCAACATTTTATAAGCACTGAAATTTGTAAGTAATCAAAGTTCTAGTCCCGTGTAATGCAGCGATATGAATGATTCAAGCACCAGCTCGGAGCGCACAGCCCAGTGGGAAGGGGAAAAAAAAGGTATTTTGGTTCTAGTCATTATTAGATATATATATACTTAAAGAACCTTATACAGAAATATCTGACATCATTCTAGTAATGCAATGTTTAATACCATTTTACTGACAGTTAAGGATCCAAAATTATTGTCAAATCTACACAAATGGCTACATGAACTTTGGCACAGTAAGAACTTTACCTCACTGGGCAAATTCTAGAACTCTTTAATGTGATTATAATATACAATATCATTTTATTTTAGGGTACATGTGAGGATTCAAAATGTAATTGATTATGCAGATCACTCTTCTGGTTTTTTTTTTTAGAATGCCTCATGAAATTTGCTGAGATTTTTAGGGCTCCTACACATGGGCGTTTTTACCTGCGCTCCCCTGCGTTGCGTTTTGCTGCGTTCAAGCGCAGGGGAGCGCAGGTATAGACGCACTCAATTATTTTCAATGGGGCTGTACTCACACGAACGCATGTGAGCGCCGAACGCAGGAAAAATGCAGCATGTTGCGTCTGAATCTGCGTTAGGTACAACCTCATTGAACAAAATGAGGTGCGTCTAGACCTGCGCTCCCCTGCGGCTGAACGCAGCCAAATGCAACGCAGGGGACCGCAGGTCAAAAACGCCCGTATGTAGGAGCCCTTAGATACCAAAAATAATCAAGCTTCTGAATTTACAGTACATATTGAGTGCATTAACACAAAGAGATACAGTTACTCTCATAGTATCATTATTTATCTTTTTTTATAGATATTTACAGAAATTATATTTTTATATAAATGACTATGAAGATTCTCATTAATCCAGGTCGTGGTATATTTAAAAAAAGTAACTCAAAGCAACTGGACTTGCTGAGAAATTTCACTGCTCATCTGAGCAGCTTATTCAGTTCAACTGACTGGTGTAGGGGAGTTATGGGCATATAAACTCTTCCAACAATCCAATCAGCAATTAAGATAATGTAGCTCCAAAGATGCCCCAGGAGCTCCCCATCTTCTTTTCTGCTGATTCACTGATTCACATGCTCTGTGCTGCTGTCACTTACTGAGCTTAGGGACCCACTCACAATATACAGTACACATAGAATAGAAATATAGTCACAATATAAGGCTGATTAGTCATTAATACACATAATTGCTACTACACAGAAACCAGTGCAATTAGCACCAACATTGAATAATCAGCCCTATAGCATTAGCTTATATTACAGATAAACCCCATTTTCTGCTGGATAATTTGTGATGACTCCTCAGCTTAGCTTCTCAAAAGCTGCTCAGAGCCCACTGAGCATTGATCAGACACTTTCCAAGATGGCGACCCCCCACAAGCTGAAATTTAGGCTGGTGCAAGTTCAGTATATAAAATATGGCATTTTTACTCATATTTTAAGAGTTCTGTTCTCCTTTAAGTGTTTCTTTACCAGGGCCAAAACTAGCACTAGACAAAAAGGTGGAGCAACGGGATGGGGATCACAACCAGCATGGGAAAGTGAGCAAGTGACCAGAATTTCAGTGGGAGTTGAAGGTACAAGTCTCTCTAAGGTTTCTGGCCTTGGGTACCACCAGTTGCAACATAAAATGCTACATAGATGTAAAAAAAAACTTAGAATTAAGATTCAGAAATTCTTTAGTTTTCATAGATTAAGATCATCAGCTCTGCAGATTACAAAAATGAAAAAAACTCAAATATGCTCTATTAATTTGCAGCCAATGTGTCAAGCAGGAGGCAAATATCAATGGTGCTTTTTTTTCTGTTGAGCAAGCATAAATTAAAATTCAGCAGGCTGCTTACATGCAAAATATCATTGAGACTAAAAAAAAGTACAGAACAAAGTGATTCCCTTTAGCAGTGATGGAAGACATCTTCATTCAGCTCTTTGTAATGTTCTGTTTCTTGAATTCCATTTTCGGTTTATCTCTGCAACCTGGTATATTTATTGTTTTTTTTTCTATAGCACCTGTATTTCACCACTGCTGGTTATGCACATTTCTGTTTATCAGAAGGGGCTTTTTTTATTCTGTAATATAAAAAAGGCTTTGCCATCAAATATTATGTTAAAGTTATTTGCTTCAGTTGCTCTTATACATAGATAAATGTGATTTTTTTTTGTACATTAGATACATCCAGCTTTTTTTGGATATAAAGCATTAATAGGTTTAGCAGAATGCGGTCGGCTATATTCATATTGCTTTCTCATTTTTCTCCCAGGAAATTTACAGGAACCAGGTGCAACACTTTTTAGAAATACTGTATAATGAATGCCCTCTGGCCATCATATAAATAAACCTGCTTAAACATAGCCATACATCAATGTGATGAAGTGGCTTAAGGAAGCTGATTTTAACTAAAGGGCCAAATGTCTTAGAAAAGATTAACTAAATGGCTCCTCTGCATCTGACACTTCACTGGCAGAAGACCACTTCTATGTGTCCTAGAGCAAATCAACAGCAAAGATGATATGCACAAATCATTGGCATTCTCACTGGGAGAAAATAAGGAGACTGTTCCGGCATAGGTGCATGCATAATGTTGTGTCAATTTGAGAACTGTCATGGGCAAATTGTTGTTTGCAAATGATTGCTGGAACTGGCATTAGAAAGGACTTTCATATTCCTAAAGTATCTTTAGAACCTGGTATCACATTGTTTTTAAATGGCTACAACCCCCAAAATATAGGGACACATTTATTAAAATCAAGCTTTTTTGAGTTTTTTTGCACGATTAGAAAAAAAAGTAGCAAAACATTGCAAGAAAACCTGATGAAAAAAATCTTGACCAAATTTAATTCTTTTAGTCAATGAAATTTAATACAAAAACACAACTGTACAATATACTGTATAGCCTCCTCATGATTTCACTGGGACTACAGAAATATTGAAAAGGATACATAACTAAAGCCTAACTAAAGAAGTAGACTAGAAAGGCTGTACATTATGTTTTTAGCTTTTGTATCAGTCAAAGGCAACTACAGCCCTTTAGCAATTAAGATAATGCACCTCCAAAGATGCCCCAGTAGCTCCCCATCTTCTTTTCTGCTGATTCACTGATTCACATGCTCTGTGCTGCTGTCACTTACTGAGCTTAGGGACCCACTCACAATATACAGTACACATAGAATAGAAATATAGTCACAGTATAAGGCTGATTAGTCATTAATACAGATTATTACTACTACTACACAGAAAATAGTGCAACTAGCATCAAAATTGAATAATCAGCCCTGTAGCATCAGCTTATATTAAAGACCAACCTCATTTTCTGGTGGATAATTAATGACAACCCCTAATTTTAGCTTCTCAACAGCTGCTCAAAGCCCATTAAGCATGTAAGTGTCACAGACACTTTCTAAGATGGTGACCCCTTGCTGCCACTTTAGGCTGGTGCAATAAGTTCAATATATAAAATATAGCATTTTTACCCATATTCATTTTAGGAGTTTCATTCTCCTTTAAATATTGAGTTCAACCTTTATTGCATGAAACATTTAATTGAAAAATAGATTACTGGCTGCTGTATACCCACGTATCCCAAACTCTACCAGATGTTTAAGGCTGTAATATAGACTGTGGGGGTCATTTACCAAGACCCTAGACAGAAGTGCAATTACTGATTCCCATTCTCCACAGATCCTTATCTTGAGTGTCTGTGTGACGCACAAATTTAAGGGATGGGTAGGGGGCAGGCTTCATTTTCTAAGTTTAAGTATATTTTTTTAGCTTTATTATGGACTTCAGAAGAACTGCCACCAGGATTTTGTGCATAATGCTATACTGCTATGTTATTATGGCAGAAGACTCCACAAAGCCATTTCACTACATCAATACAGTACATCAGTGGAGGAATGTCCTTCCGGTGCACATAGTATTGTGGTAGGGAAGGTTGTAATGAAGAATTTGTCCAATACAAATCCCAGTGTGTAATAAAACTGCAGATTATGAGTACTTAAACATTCTCCCAACAGCTACTAAGCTAGATTTGTTAGCTGCTTCTATCAAATAGTTCTGAAAGAAATACATTAGTATACATACTAATGTTATTTTCTCTGTTCTTACTATTCAGGCCGAAATGAATTTTTCACTGTTATTTCCCGCATGTCATTTTTTTTCCCTGACGAGAGCAAATGTTGCAGAAAATCATTGCTAAAATTGGAGTTTCCCAACCAACTGGCAGTACAAAAGAAATTTCTGGTAGTATAGGTGATTGGATTTCAGACCATAAAAATAAAATATAGGACAATGTTAAACTTACCTGGACTATGTTTAGCTGCATTCTGGAGTTCAAATTTTCAGACTGTCAAAAATTATTCCTCTCTGGACATTTCCGTATATATATCCATGTGCAAAAAGGAGCCATCAGTGAAAACATTTCTTAAAGGGCCAGTAAAATCAAAAAATGAAATTGTTTTAAAGGAATAAAAACATAATGCAGTGTTGCCCTGCACTGGTAAACCTGTAGTTTTTTCTTTAGAAACATGACTATTGTTTATATAAATAAGCTGTTGTGCAGCCATGGGGGCAGCCATTCAAAGGAGACAAGGCTCAAGTTACACAGCAGATAAGCTCTGTAGAACATAATGTTATCTGTTATCCACTACTTATCGTGTGCCATATAGCCATTTTTCAATTTCCGCCATTGCTACTCAGCATCTTCTTTATATGAACATAAGTAGTGTTTCTGTAGCAAACAGATTAGTTTAAACAGCGCAGGGCAAAACTACATGACATTTTCATTACTTTAAAACACCTTAATTTATTGGTTTTACTGTTCCTTTAAGTTTTCCTGAGCAAAACCAAAACATGGGCACTACACAATTTAAATTTTCTCTTAATTTGTACATGTCCCATGAGTGCTAATTTTTTCACATGGACATATTAGTTTATCCTATAGCAGAGCAATGAATTATGTAGGTTGAGGAGTTCGCTATTAATGATCTGGGGTCTTTCCAACCGTTCTATTTTAACTGTGTTCATCTACTAGTTAAAAAGGAGACAACAGAAATATTATTTTAACCCAATATTCTGTACCGCAAGTCTTTTTTCTAAACTGCAATTTACAGATGTAGTTAAATTTGCAGTGCACCTTAGTCTTGCAAAAAAATGTTTTCTTGCCCCAAAAAAATTGCACATCATAATATATGTATCTAGAGTCAGTGCTAAATTGTTACATATAAAGTATTTGTGGAGAAATAGGCAACCTGGGGCTCTAAAGAATTTGTAACACCCAGTGTGCTTGGTTGATAGAAGAACTTGGTACCGACCAGACCTTACATCTTACATGCAGGTGCCTCCTATCTACAATACTATGCTACACTGTTGCTTCCAAGATGGGTTCTTTTTCTGTTTGCAGAAGAAGCACACTTTAATGGTGCCCCTATCTCCAAGATTCACCTCACTACTCCACCTGCATGCCCATTGAAATTATTCCTTGCTTTTTCCTAATAAACTAACTTTCCCCAATATTTTCTCATCCCAAAGGTTCTTCCTATACTTAAGTCAGCAACCAACTGGAAGGTTCACCTGTGTAGAAATGTTCAAAATGTTCAACATTGGTCACACTGTTTTTAATCAGTGTTTTTTTGTTGTAATGACTTTGTTTAATCTTATTGATACTCGTGACATTTATTCTAATGAAATTCCTTACTGATAGGCGATTGCTTTCTGAGAATGGTGGCTGCAACTTCCCGTCTCTTGGCTTTTGCCATCCTGTATAGATTTCCCAGATGGTATTCTTCAAATTAAAGTTTGAGAATAATTGATTGGATGAGTACTATCTCCACTGCCCGGGTCGTGATTGCTCTAACAGGTTTGACCTATTTTATCTTCTACATGGGATTAGACATTGCCATTATCTGCAATTTTCACTTAAAGCTCCCCAAGGCCATTTATAATAGAAAAATATTTATCATGAAATTTCAAATGTACTTGGTATTTATGCACACATTACTGCCATAACTGTCCGTCTCTCATGTACAGCTTCTAGACTATATAATATGTGTTATATATTTATGTCAACAGGCATTTATATGCAAACGTAAATAACTATGCTTCTATTTAATGGGATTTCTTCTGTGCACACATTTATCTAGACTATTCTCTACATTAATAATGCAAAGCTTAATTACGTGTTAGAAAATTGATGTTAACCCTCTGACCTACATTATGTTAGAAGCCTTTTTTTGAAGTAGATAATAGTGTTTAGATAATATTCCTGTGAGAAACTCAGGTTTCAAATGGATTGTTTTAAGTCGTATGCATAAATAATTTCACATATTTAACAGTGCGCATTAGAAAATTAAAGACATTTTGAACCTTTCTAAAATTAGTTTGGCACTTCAAATGAAAAGACACTTTTGTAGTTCCATATATAGGAATTATTCTGAGGAGCTGGGTGAATATATTCATGAAGAAGAGCTTTGTATAAAACAATGTAAAACAAAACAGTCCTGGGTCAAACTAAAAATGCCCAAAGTAGCATATTGTATATTAAAGGGCTATATAATTTTTTTCTTTTTTTCACCTTTTGCTTTTTGCTAATGTAAATAGTCACAATAAATATTGAAATGACTTTCACTTTTCTCTCCAACCTGTTTAGGTTTTTTCTGTAGGGGAGGCATTGTATTAGGAGTTTAAAACTGCTAATATCATGAAAATGGTGAAGGAGAGAATATAACTGTAAATTGCAAAAATGTTCAAAAGGAGAAATTTTGCATAAATTATTTGTTAGGTTTAGTTAACCTTGAAATACCTTGTGTGCTGGTTCCATTCTTCTATCTTGTTTCCATTTTCTAAGAGCTTCATCCAACTTCTAATGTTATTAATAATTTATTATGATGTATATTGGTATTGGGTTAGGTTATGATGCTAGGAGTAGGTGGTGGGTATAATTGAAAAAAATGTGGCCGTGTGTCTAGTTTGTTGTGAGTCTAATGAATTAATGCAAAAGTAAATGCATAGAAGACTATGGTAGACTTTGTGGGAATAGCAAGTGTGCAAAGAAAGTCAGAAATACCAAAACAGATTTCCAGTCAATTTTATGAGAAAAAAATATCTCATGGTTTATAAGTCTATGGTACAAACTGGAATTTTTTTTTTCATCAAATTAAATCTAGGCCATTATCAGTCCTGCAAAATATTGGCCCCAGGACTGAGGCCTAAAAAATAATATGACAATAAAAACTGTATTTTATATACTGCTGTACTGTATTTTTGATAAGCTTGCTGTAGCAGCATTGATGGTTTGGCAGCCATATAACAGTAATGATACAGACCTCATCCAAAACTACAAACCAGTTTTGAAAATTTTTTAAATACCCGCGAAACGTGCAAATTTGCAACTGGCAAAAAATTCGACCATCACCATGAAGCTCCGATTGATTTCTGTGGGACCTCAAATGCTTCTGCTTGGAGAAGTTTTGTACAAGGGTCTGATTTATTAAAATGCTATTTTTTTATTATTATTCAACAAAACTGCAAAAAATCTGAATCCAAAAATTCTCCAGGTAAAACCTGTCAAAGTCATGTAGAAGTCAATGGCAGATGTCCCTTTTACAGTTGTAAGATGTTTCTTGACATCGTTATCTGCACTGGTTTTCTTTAAATAATAAAAAAGTGCAATATTCCAGCAACAAATGGAATGTGCAAGGAATGATTACCCTGGTGGTCCAGTGGCTTACTTGTGGGCATGGGGGGGGTGCCCGCCATGCCTCTGGTGGGGATGCCCACCACATGTGTCTGTTCCCTTCAAATGCCGGTTCTCCTATGGCACACGTGCCTGTGCGCTTCCGGGTCTATGTGCCGGCATGATGATGTC
This sequence comes from Xenopus borealis, assembly GCA_024363595.1. Classification (NCBI taxonomy): domain Eukaryota; kingdom Metazoa; phylum Chordata; class Amphibia; order Anura; family Pipidae; genus Xenopus; species Xenopus borealis. The sequence goes on along the minus strand of CM044433.1, from coordinate 20,812,506 downwards.
ATCACGCAATGGCACAAAATTCAAATGTATAGAAGGGGAATTTAGGTTACAGCAATCACTCTTAACTGCTTTGTTAGGTTCTATTAGCTAGTACCTGTGAGTGCTTTCTACTGTATCCTGATTGATCTTCTGTGTATTGACCCTTGCCTGCCTGTGACTGCTCTGATCTCTCCAATCCTGACCCTTGCCTGCTTGATTATTCTGACCTCTCCTAATCTGACCTTTTGCCTGTCTACTGACTATTCTATGCTCTCTAATTCTGATTCTGGCCTGTCTGTCTATTCTCTGCTTTTGCTGGCCTGGCCTGCCTGTTCCAAGTGGAGTTCCTCCATTTAGCATCCTGGTGAGATGATCGTGCCCCTTTGCTCTTCCAGAACCTTTAGCTTTGCTCCTCTCTCAAATAAGGGTTCTTGATTTAGGGTGATGTTCATGACAGAATGCAACTATGTTACTTTTTGAGGTTTTTATACACAATGGCTAAAAGAAAAATCTCTTGAAATTCATATTGATTCATGCAAAAATCATGTGTGGCCTCTAAAAAACACCCCTAACAATGGAAAGCTAGTAACAGTTAAAAGAAGGATGCCTATTTTATTCTTTCACGAGCAAATAAATTAATGGTTTAAATGTTTGTGCTACATAAGAAAACCTGTATGAAATGATTCCTAGGGAATGAAATTACTTTCCCCAGTATGTATGTTTTCAATAGTTGTAATATCTATCAAAGTGGCAGCAGGATTTCTAAGGTTTTCTATTTTGTGGTCTGCACTGTTGCTATTCCCTGGGGTCCACCTCAAAGACATTTTTACTGATGCTTCTTTTTGAATACAAATATCTTTAATAAACAAATGTGAACTATAGGTGATGCCCCTTTTTGGCTAAATAAGATGATAATTAGTACAGGTATGGAATCTGTTATCCAGAATGCTCTGGATCTGGGGTTTTCCGGATAATGGATTTTGCCATAATTTGAATGTTCACACCTTAAGTCTGCTAGAAAATCATGTAAACATTAAATAAACCCAATAGGCTGGTTTAGCTTCCAATAAGGATTAGCTTTATAATTTAGCATCAAGTAAAAGGTACTATTTAAATATTATAGAGAAAAAGGAAATCATTTTTAAATATTTGAGTCTATGGGCAGCCTTTCTGTAATTTGGAGCTTTCTGGATAATGGGTTTCGGGATAATGGATCCTATACCTGTATAGTCTTATTACTGCTCCTTGCCCTCTATTACAATAGACTGCCCAAACCAATCATTATTTTGGCTGGCTAGAAATTAAATATCTTGAACGCTCAGACAACGAAAAATATTAAAGGGACTCACAGAAAAACATGTTTGTTTTCAAAAGGCAACTGTTAATACTTCTGTTGCAGCAGACTGAAAGATGTTTTTCAAAAGAGTAAACAGATTTTTTTATTATTACTTTTAAAATCTGACACGAGGCTAGATATGTTGTCAGTTTCCCAGGTGCCCTAAGTCATGTGATCTGATAAACTGCAATTACTCTTAACTGCTTTGATGCAAGTTGGTGATGACATCCCCCTTTCCCCCAGCAGCCTATTAGCAGTCTGTGGACAGAACAATGGGAAGGTTAACAGCTCCCTGGTAGATATATGATCAGCACTCAATAGTAAAAAAAATCCCACTCTGACACCTTCAGTAACATTGAAAAGGAAAAATTATAATTTAACTGAAAGCAGTTCCATAGTGTAGCACTGGCTCTTTCTGAAAGCACATGACTGGGCAAAAGGACCTACAATGACACCTACACATCAGTATTACAACTGAAAAAAATACATTGGTTCAGGAATAAAATGTTATATGGTGGACCTAATTATTTGCAGTGTAAACAATGTAATTTAGAAATAAAAACTACACCATAAAAATCACGACAGAACACCTTTAATCTTGATTAATTCCCCCACCCCTTATTCATCAAACTAATCTGTTGAACGGATTTGCCAATTGGATTATTTTCATTAAATTTTGAACATGCTGCATTAGTAATTAGAAGCCGTTGTTTATTTGCTGTTGTATCTATTTAGTAAACGTATTCCTACAAGGAGAATCACAGTCAGTAACAGCAACATTTCGGAATTTCAAGATTGGTACAAACAGATTGAAATTTGTATGGGTTTTTCTTTGAAGGTGGGTATTTCAACGTGTGAATCAAACTGTGAATGAACGGAAAGGTAAATACTGATTGATGGTTACATTGTGCCTGTATCACACTCACTAAAATGGAACCTCTGTGCATGTTAGATATATGAATGGTGTTTTATAAGCTGAAAACTGCAATTTTTCTGTTGATTATACATTTTGTTGTGCTTTTATAGTTGAACCAAATCATAACTAAAACTAAACTAGAGTGCGATGCACCACAAACAGCAAAATAAGTCAGCTTAACATTGTTATTCATACGTTTATCAAATAATAAAATGAATATAGTGAATAAAGTACCCCCTATTTAAAATATAAGGCTATAATAAGTTACACAAGTTTCAGTGAGTCCTGTGACAGAAATGACATCAATAAGCTCCGATTATAACCGATGGCATCACTAAGCATATCATTTTCAGGATATTCATGGTTCTTGTGTAGAGAACTCTTATTGCTCCTCTGGGAAACATGTTGATGCTTCCAAGTTCAGTGATGTATCTGTGTCAGAAGAGTCTACAATTACTTTAGGAAACATGATTAGTTCTTAGTTTATTGAAGGGAGGATTGTATCTGTGGGTCAGGGACTAGGTTGAGGAGTCAATGGAGGAAATCACCTCTCCTACACCTCTCATGCAAGGGATAGCCCTCCCATGAGCAGCACTGTGTTTAAAAATGACAGACTTACAAAGTAAACATTCCAAGTGACAAATCTAAATCTGTTGGCAGAATCAAGGACTACAGACAAAGGTCAGGTTTAGGCAGTACAGGCTGAACATCCATTATTGAGATTGAAGTCCAAATAATAAATCAAAGAATAAATACGGCTCAGTAATGCAGCACTGAAGATTGTTTCACAAAGGTTCTGGAAAACTCAAAGTTGGGGGTCATTCATCAATACTAGGCAAATTAGTCTGCGGGCAATAACCCATTGCAACCAATCAAATTGTTGCATTCATTGTTTTACCTGAAGATGTCTAAAAAAAATAAATCACTGATTGTTTGCTATGGGTTACTACCCATGGGCAAATATGCACAAATTTTATAAATGTGTCCCTTGGAGGTCATTTATCAGAGAGTTAGAGTTTTTCATACCTTGAACTTGAAACTCGAATGGCAAAAACCCGATTCTGTAGGATCACCGCAGCTCCCATTGACTTCTATGGGACCTCAGCTGCTTTTACTTGGCAAAGTTTTGTAGTAGAGTTTTTCGTGGTTTTTACATTTAATAAATCTCAAAAATTTTGAGTTTTAGAAAAATAAAAAAACACAATTTTTTAGCGAAAGATAAAAAAATAGAATCCCAAATTTTAGTAAATCGAACCCATAGGGGCATATTCACTAAGCACAGAAAATGGGCTAGTGATGCCTTTGGCCACACTTCTCCAGGTGAATTTTCAACAGGGAGCCGCTAATTCACTAAAATGCGAATTTGTGCTCAGGGAGGCAAAAGTTTGCGAATTTGCGAGAATGTTACTTCATCAAGCAAAGTGATGTTACGCTAGCAATGTCTAATTTGCATACAGCGCAAAGTTTAGGTACAATGGATGTACATGTAGCCACAAATACATTACACTATGCAAGCCTGGGAAACCTTCAAACAATAAAATATAGTTGTTATTTTGCCCTACACATGTGCCCACTATTTAGTTTAGGTGCCATATGTTAGGAAATGTAGGGGGGAAGGAGGGCACCCCCAAAAAATGTACGCTATTTTTCACATTATCACCCTTTAAAAAGTAAAAGACTCCAGCATTTTTTGGGACTCAGAAAAAATTTCAACCTCTTTTTGACAAACTCCTATGTATTGCACTGAACTTCACCAGGTCTGACCTGGCAAAGTAAAGTCTGGTGCAAGAGGTAACGTTCAGTGAAATGGGCATCTTATTGAAATAGCGTAGTTATGTCCTTCGTCAGTGCGCAACTTTGCCTGGTGTAAGGGTGTGACGTTGCACTAGTCTATCTACTGTACTTTGCTAGTGAATTTTTACCAGGGACACTGTTAGTAAATTGGCAAAGTTGCAAAATGATGTCACTGTAGTGAATATGCCCCCTAGTGTATATGTAGTGTGTCGAGGTGATGCCCCTGCATTTTGCATCCCCGCATCACCAATCATGTATGACATCATGGTCAGAGCACACGCCAACTGATCTGAGGAGGCTGTCTGTTAAAAACACAATGCACCAACCAGACTGGAGCCTGACTTTTTATAAGATCTCTCTATGGGCACCTCACTGCTCCATGGTGCCTTAGCTCCTCCCTTTTAATGACGTAATATATTTTAGGAGTAGTGATGGGTGAATCTGGGGCGTTTTGCTTTGCCAAATTTTCTGCGAATTTCATGAGAAATTCACTAAACGGCAAAAAATTAGCAAAACACCACCGGCCTCTCGTTTTGGATGCCGGCATCCATTTTTGGACACCAGTGCACATTTGCTGTGTCCAAAACGAGACGCAAGCAAATTTTAAGCAGGTGAATATTTCCAGGCGTTTTGCAAATAAATTTGCCCATCACTAGTTAGGAGGGAGGAACTCCGGGATCATGGAGCACTGAGGTGCTTCTGGCTTTTCATTATGGTTAATTTTTATAAATATAAGATAGATCTTATACAATGTCAGGCTCCAGTCTTGTTGTTGCATCAGATCTTGCATAGAACTGTCTGCTCCCTGCACTGATTATGTGCACTAAATAAATATTTAATGTGTGAAACTGCGTAGCACTTGTATTATATTGTTTATTCAGGGCAATATTCAAGACCTGATTCACCAACCAGACTGAAGCCTGACACTGTATAAGTTCTATCAAAAGTCTATTTGTCAGCTTAAACCTAACCTAAGACTATAAGTCAACAGACTGTATATTTAAACATTCAAAATATTTTATTTTTTACAACATCTGAATCTGTAAAGATGAACAGAATGAAAACATTGATTTCATTTTTTTTTTCAAAAATATGCTAGAAGTCAAGAAAAAAAATTAGCTTTTCATTCAGACTCCATTAAGATCATCATACCTTGTCCCATTGTGTGTGGTAGTGTGCTGTGTGAGCCTTGTATATCAAAACAAATTTGTTTCACTTCTATATCTATATTTGGCATAAAATGTAAAAACTTTTATCCTGTTTTGATAAAAATATAAAAGATAAATTTAAAAAAAATGAAATAATAGACTGTATATACATTTTTGCTATTATTTTCCATTGTACACTTCCAAGACACTGAGAAATATTTTCAGTTCTAATAAATTTAAGTAGAGCTTTCTCGATTGTGTTAAATTAAACAGATTAAAAATACAGAATGAGCGTATTAATTTTTCAAGTTTTGAGCCCCATCACTCTCAATTATTAAACACCACCAAATCTAAGGGACTTTTCTGCATAACCAGTGTACTAAAGTTGATCCATGGATACAATAAACAGTAAAACATATGACTTTTCCAAAGAAAGTGTAATTCTTTAGAAAGAAGGTTTTGCAATGCTAACAAAAGCAATGTAATTATTATATTATTAGTGTGATGGTTGAAGAAAAGATTTATTATTGTAGCAACATATGAAGCACAGAGAATTTCTGAACTGCCATGTATACTCCTAAACCCAATATGTCATCATTCATCATGTCTCTTTATGTCAAAACATGTGTGTTAAGGGTAATTAATAACCTTGGCTACAGTAATACAACATGTCCAAAACAAAAATTCATAATTTATATTTACTTCGCCACAAGGCTCATGAATTCCAGTTTTAATGGATAACAGAACAAAGCACTGTTTTCTACCTTTTCCCTAAAATGCCTATTGTCATTTAATATTTCTTGCTTTTTTTACATTTCTATTGACCATTAGGGATGAGCTAAATATTTTGCCACATGTCATGAGAATAAAATGCCCATTAACTGTAATAAATACTAAAAAAAGTTGCATGGTTTCAAAAATAATTACACAAAAAAGTCTATTGACTTCAATGCTTTTGGCGAAGCGAAAAGGGTCAGATCATTAGTTTAGTTTTGCATATGCTGGTAAATCCAGTTGCTTTAACCCTAACACAAAACTTATTTGATGATTATATTTTTACACCAACCAAAACCAATTCCGCACAACCCAAAATCCATGGTAGAAATGTTATTGGTTAAAAAAACAACAAAAGTGGAAAACTGAATTAGCCTTTGTGGGTTCAGCTCAATAGTTGGGATGAGATACACAGAAGAATTGACGTAGAGCTTTTTTTTTTTCAAACCTTACTTTAAATACTGTATGTATGTAGTATGTAGTCATCTCTCTTACTATTTTTTCCTTGCTCTTTTACATCATTTACATTTTTTCCTCCTGCCATAGTTTCTCCTTAGTAGCTTTATGCTAGGGACGGATGGGGCCTGAAATCCATGAGCAGTATCCTCTTCTTCTTTTTGCATCCAGAACCCTTAAATTGGCTCTGGTGTGAAAACTCTTGGTGAAAGTCTTTCTTCTCCATTTAAGCAGAAAAAACAAGAAAAACAATGACAAAAATAAGTATAGAACTGCCCTGTCATGTTCTGTATCCCAAACCCAGAACAGATGCCAAGGTTCTGGTCACAGCTAATTTTTTCACCTAAAACATCCGCCTTTCATGTTGGGAAGAGCCCTTTGCTACTCGGATACCACCAGGTCTTAATGTGAGAGAACCAAGGCGAGAGTTTTGGGCAGGAAAGGGAACCAGTATGAATAACAGGGAAAGACCAGTGTGTAGGGGGTCAATAGGTATGGTCAGTTCAGGCAGCGAAACAGCCGAAGGTCAAGCAAAGGTCAAAGAACAGTAAAGCAGACAAAATACTTCTGGAACGGAAGATTGGACAAAGGTGCCTTTAAATATTTGAATTTCATTGTAGCGAGATGACATATAAAATCATGTGCGCAAGAAGCATGCACATCTGAAATGAGTGGTGAGCAGAGGGGGAGGCTTCACTGCCACTTTACAGGTAATATCCAGGGCTAACAATCATGGGGCCCCGTACAACAAAATTTTTGGGGCTCCACCCCATAGGTAAACAGACATCAGCACTAAAAATGGTAACCTCCCCCCCACACACAAGTTATAAAAAGCCATTGATCATCAGATCCCTATTATATAAAAACATTGGTGGCAGGGGCCTATAGACTAGGGGCCAGGGGACTTATAAAATAAAGAGACATTGTACATTGGTATTCATTAGAACTGAACTTGTGGCTTCAGAACTTCAAGTTTCCTGACTTTGGGTCTGTTCGCGACTTTGTGACTTTGAGTTTGGCTCATTTCGTGAGGGCCCTTTAGACCCGGGCCAGGTACAGTAGTACTCCCTGAGTCCCTCTGATGGCAACCCTGGTAATATCACATGGACAGGGTTAGATCAGATAGTTGAGTCAACCATGTGGCAATTGTCTTCTAGCTCATGAAACAATATAACTACATTAATGGAAAACCAAAACAAACTTCTGACATAAGCAATCTAAACTAACTACATTCAGAAAAGTTATCTAATCTTCTATGGTCATAGCAAAAGCCATTAGACGAGCAAAACACACAAAGGAGTGATAAGCCTATTATTAAAAAATAGTACAGAATGTAATACCATTTCAGAAGAATGAATCATAAAATAAATTGCATTTTAGTTGCCAACAAAGAGGCGATAATAGATTAAAAATATAATAAGTAAAATAAAATTATGCATTTGCATTTTCTACATTATAATGCTTCCAAATAATTGATTCAGATTTAAAGTACTACATTGCTAGCGAATTGAAGAAATGAACTGCATAATTAATCACCAGAAAGCTAGCTAGTCTGTATGGCAGATCAGAAGTAAAAAGAAACAAGAAATATTTTTATATTTGTATTTTTAAATTGTGTAGACTAGTAGAAGTAGCATTATTAAAACAGAAATTAGTTAATATAATAAGTAGAAGATTAAATGAATATAAATATTTTAATTACATCTTAATCAATACGGACCAACCAATTAACCCATCAACCCATTAAAGGTATGGGACCTGTTATCTGGAAATCCATTATCCAGATAGCTCCAAATTACAAGAAGGCCATCTCCCATAAATTGAATTTTATCTAAATAATTTTTTTTTAGAAATTACTTTTTCTATGTAATAATAAAACAGTACTTTGTACTTGATCCCAACTAAGATATAATTAATCCTTATTGAAGGCAAACTCCGACTATTGGGTTTATTTCTGGGTAACAGATAACATATCTGCAGGTGGATTTAAGTTTAATATTAACAAAATTCAGTTCCAGAACTGCCAATAGACTACAATAGCATTTTTTTTAAATACATAAAGCTTGTTCATCACATTGAGTATATCCCTATGCTTTAAGTGTATTTATAATAAATGTGATTGATCACTCTATTTTGGACAGTATATGGGTTGTTATCACTTTCTGCCCTTCACATGACCACAATACTTTACTTTATTTCCACCTGGTAAAATAATTTTTCAGGTGCCAGGTTCTGAAATGTCTGAACTAAACTCTATACTGCATTGGGACAATCTGTCCAGAAATACTGTTAAATAGGGATCTCTTGATATATATAGATATATAAATTTATGTAGAGACCCTGAGGGTTAGATATATATTCTCAGGCAGTATCCTCTTTAGTTTGGACATCTAAGGAGGTCCTCCGTGAGCCCTCAGTGATTATTTTCAGGGTAAAGCTTGCTATCACAGAAATTCAATGCTTGCTCAGTAGGTGAAAATGTTTAAAAGTATAAAAGGTATTAATGCATCTTTCATATGTTCAATGTACTGAAGTCTAGGATCCAGTAAAAATTCATTAAAAATATTCCTGTCTGCCTATGTTACAGACCGCAGCCAGGCTATTTTCTCAGTTCTTACATTTTGATTGGATTTTAATATTGAAAAACAAACTGTCCCATTTAAATTTTTATAAAAGCATACGCCACTATGTATACAAAATGTCCTCTGCACTCAATCCACCATCAACACATAGACAAATGCAAGAGGTCCTCTCCACTCAACACATTATCAATATATTTATGACAATCAGACATTTTGTGAATACAGCTACTAAAAAATGCCTTACCCTTCAAACAAAACAGGGACTGCCTGTCCACACATTGAAATATATTTAAGCTGGCCAACTACATTGAAGTCATCCCACATTTGGCCAGCCCCACTCTCAAATTGCATCTGATTCATTAAAGGGGTGGCTCACCTTCAAGTTAACTTTTAGTATATTGTAGAAGGGGCAATTCTAAGAAACATTTCAATTGGTCTTCATTATTTATTTTTCATAGTTTTTTAAGAGTTTGCAATTTTCTTCTATTTCTTTGCAGCTTTCAAATGGGGGTCACTGACACCATCTAAAAACAAATGCTCTGAAAGGCTACACATGTATTGTTATTGGCACTTTTTATTACTTATCATTCTATTCAGTCCATCCCCTATTCATATTCCAGTCTCTTATTCAAATCAATGCAGGGTTGCTAGGGTAATTTGTACCCTAGAAACCAAATTGCTGACACTGCAAACTAGAGAGCTGCTGAATAAAGAGCTAAATAACTATAAAACCACAAACAATAAAAAATGAAAACCAATTGCAAATTGTCTCGGATTATCACTCTCTACATTATACTAAAAGTTAACTCAAAGGTGAACAACCCCTTTAAGAATTGTATTACTTCATTATACATTTTACAAAGGGACTTAGTTTTACCTTCAACTTACTTGCTGCTTTCAAAGTAAAGCTCCCAAACTTGGTTGCCTTTTTATTAGACACCAGTGGTTGTACAATACAGGGCCCATTTATTTAACCTCAGTTTTATCTGGTCTAGGTTTTAAGGGGAAAACTCTGTGGGGAAAAAACCCCCAAAGCTGCTAAAAATCCAAATCTGAAAATACTCCATCCCAAACCTGTCGAGGTTACAGTATGTAGAAGTCAAAGGCAGATGTCCCTAAAAATATTTCTTGACATTGTGATCTGCGCTGGATATTCTGGGTTTTTGTTGAGTTTTCACAGCAAAAGTTCATTATGTCAAGCATACAGTATGAATTACTGCTCAATTTTGTTGCAATGTTTTGTTGCTCTGATTTTCTTCGCAAATAATCATTGATAAATGAGTTTAATTTGTGGACAGGGTTTGGTTGACTTTGTTTTCAGAAAAAACTGAGATTAATTAGAGTTTTAGTAGATAACCCCCTAAGTCTATATTTTTTCACACAAAAGCAAGATTGATGCACAAATATGAGCAAAAATGGGTCAAAAATGTACTAACATTCAGATTTTTGTCATGACTCTTATTTGTTTCTATGAAAACTTATGTTTTTTTCCTTCTCCAAACCTCAAAAAATTCAAGAATATAATGTTATAATATATATTATATATGATTATAGGTAACTATTTCATATTGTTGCATCCCAATGACTCATGATGTACACATCACAATGACTCATTATTCATATGGTGGACGACTATTAACCTAAATATATTATTTTGTCTTGAAACAAGGAATCTCGAAAATTAAGGCCATGGTTCGATATTCAGGCAAAACAAAACTGGTGTACCAAATGATTTTCCATTATTAAGGCAATAAATCAGAGAGATGTTGATAAATGCATGCACTTGGGCTATATGTGAACATCGGGAGAAAAATCATTCAGCCCATTTAGGGGATCAATAAAAGCGGAATCTCCTATGCAGCAACATTTAAATTACAAAAAAAAAAAAAATCTTTGAAGGAATGCTATGTGAATTTACCTGCCGTTTTATTTTTACTTGTGTGACGGAAAGATGAATATGCTTTGGAACACCTTTAAGAATACTCAGAGGGGTAGATGACGAGGTTAATGGAATTTCAATGCAAATGCACCTGGCTGTATAATCTTGATTTACTGGTTGTGAAGGGAAAAAGGAAAGGGTATAGCAGCTGCTGAATTATTAATGTCCTATAAGAAAGCACTTTAATTGGATCTAAACAGGTAACACCTTTACTTGCAACATGGGCAAAAAATTAAGGGGGGCTACAAGAATCCAACATGAAAAAGGAGCTGATGGCAGCAATTCGTTAAAATAGCATGAATAAAATGCTAATGGTCGAAAGGGAACGTGTGCTGCTCCCATAAAATGGCTATAAATATACAGATGAAATAAATACTTTGGACATAATCAAATCCTGCCAAAAAATACCTGCTTAGAACTATGGGATTGTCTGGCATTATTCAATAAAGCAAGTGTAGATTTAATATGACAAACAACTTGTCAATCCATGGGCTGATTTACAACGTGTCGGTGGGCTGTTTTATCCTCTCTGAGTATCATTGTAGGGGAATTTAACACCTGTCTGAATATAACAGGCAGCTGCTGCATGAACAACAATAGCTACAAGAAGGTCACTAATGTATGGCTCCATGCTTTACATCTCTCTGGTCACGGTATATTTAGATTCTGCATTCATGGCAGCTGCTTTAAATAAAATAATATCTGATTTTGTGGGTAACATACAGTAACAGTAGTGAGAAACAAAAAAATGTCAGGAAGAGACTTTACAATATGTACAATATGTAGAGAAGGACCAATGGTCACCTCTTAACTTTAGGGGGCTGATTTACTAAAACTCAAATTAATCTGTTTTTTTTTTTTTTTTTTTAATAGTCGGCCAAACTCCCTTCCACAAATTGAATTGAATTTATTCATCAATAATTTTTCTCAAAAAATCAGAGCATCAAAATGTTGTAAAAAAATAAAGAATTTATGTACGATTTGTGCTCGGAAAACTCGAATTTATTGAATTTTTACTTGGAAATCTGAACTTTTTGGAATTATCGTCAAAAACCCTGACTTTTTTAGATAAGTCAGCGCAGGGACATCTGCCATTGACTTGTACATGACATCAACAGGTACTTATTTTTCAATTTTTGGCAGCTTTGGGCTATGATAATTCTCAAAAATGTTTTACCCCTGGAAACCTTGAACCAAAAAAAATTGGGGTTTAATAAATGGGCCCCTAGGTACAGTATCTTATTTGCACTACAGGCTTTCAGCTTTGGTAAAATAACATACAGGTATGGGGGCTGTTATCCAGAATGCTCTGGACCTGGTGGTTTCCAGATAAGGAATCTTTTCCATAATTTGGAACTCAATACCTTGTCTGTTAAAAAATAATTTAAACATGAATTAAATTAAACTCAATAGGATTGGTTTGCCATCAATAAGGATTAATTATATCTTAGTTGGGATGAAGTACAAGGTACTGTTTTATTACAGAGAAAATAGTTTTAAAACATTTAAATTTTTTCATTAAAACAGAGTGTATGGAAAACAGCCTTCCCGTATTCAGTGCTTTCTGGATAACAGGTTTTCGGATAACCTGTACAAAGTAGAACCTTGGTTTATTTTAGTGTATGATGGATCTTTTTAACCCTTATCACTCTCACTGTATTAAATTATGGAAAGACATATTCAGTTGTTTTTTTGTGTTATTAGTAGGATCATCGAGCTGAAAGTCTGTTGTGTGAATGAAACATTAGGGTATAGGTTCCCAAATTGTGATGACATCAACCAGGTGGACCCAAGCAGATAGAGGTGGCAGCAGACAGAAGCTGATAATAGTGAGTGTATACTTGTACAAAGTAAGGAGGATTGGCAAATGTGAGCCACTTGTGGGGACTTGACCCTAAAAGGTCTGAAAACCAATGACTGATGGCTTATCCCTGCTTTTTTATTTGCTGACAGTGTTAAGGAATCTTCATTGGTCCTCTTCTCTAAAGGGTCATTTTATTGAGACAATATGACAATATGTTTGCAGTGTCAACTGGCATTCTATTAGTTTTCACTATTGATCAAAAATAATGTATACATTCATCAAAGTAAAACAAAAGTGGTGAGGTTTGTGTTCATCAAAATGGACCTATACTTAGGGGATTATTCTTCAAAATCCAAAATGTTTCTCATGTATAGATCAAACTAGAATCAAACCTTATTTATCATAAAAAAAACATGATTTTTTCATTGTTGCATGAAAACGTCAACTTTTTTGGATTGTCATGAGAAAAATCCAACTTGTTTGGATTTGACAGTCGAAAAGTCCAATTTTTTTGTGAAACAGGTGAAAAAGACCGAAATGTTTGGATTATTGTATGAAACCCAGCACAGACCATAATATCTTCAAATTGCAAATGGGATTTCTTCAACTGACTTTTACAGGACCTTGACTTGTTGAAGATTGAGTATTTTCATATTAATACTTTTTGCATTCTTTGGGTTTAATAAATCTAGAAAAAATTTGTTTTTTTTCCCACATTTGCATTTTCTAGCATAATTTTTTTTTATTTTTTCTAGTTTTTAGCATTCAGACTTTAATAAATAACGTCCTTATATTATAAATTATGTAATGGTACAGGTAGGAGGTCTGTTATCCAGAATGCTAGTAACCTGGCTTTTCTTTGGATCTTCATACCTTAAAGGGGTTGTACCCCTTTGAGTTAACTTTTAGTATAATGTACAGTAGAGACTGATATTCTGAGACAATTTGCAATTGGTTTTCATTTTTTATTACTTGTGGTTTTTGAGTTGTTTAGCTTTTTATTCAGCAGCTCTCCAGTTTGCAGTGTCAGCAATTTGGTTTCTAGGGTACAAATTCCCCTAGCAACCCTGCACTGATTTGAATAAGGTACTGGGATATGAATAGGAGATAGACTGAATAGAATGATAAGTAATAAAAAGTGGCAATAACAATACATTTGTAGCCTTACAGAGCATTTTTTTTAGATGGGGTCAGTGACCCCCATTTGAAGCTGCAAAGAAACAGAAGAAAATTGCAAATCATTAAAAAACTATGAAAAATAAATAATGAAGACCAATTGAAAAGTTCCTTAGAATTGGCCCTTCTACAATATACTGAAAGTTAACTTGAAGGTGAACCACCCCTTTAAGTCTACTAAAAATCCTTTAAAATAAAATAAAGCCAATAGAGCTGTTTTGCCTCCAATTAATTATATCTTAGTTTGGATCAAGTACAAGGTACTGTATTAATATTACAGAGAAGGGAAAAAGTTTTTAAAATGTTGAATTATTTTATTTAAACTGTCTATGGGATATGGCCCTCCCATAAATTCAGAACTTTCTGGATAATGGGTTTCCAGATAATGGATCATGTGCCTGTATTATATAAGTGTTTTTTGAAGGATGTCATGCATTAACCACTACTTGTACTGGCTAAAAGACATCATGTACTGCACTGTACCTCTCTCATTTAAGTCTGACTGAGTTGTGATGCTGGTGGAAAGGATATGAGATAAGTCCCTGCCTAATGCATTAAGAAGCAAACAGTACAACAAGATACAAAAGCATGGATGTGATTACTTTACAGGATTAAAGAAGACAGCTATCTTTCCAAAGTACTGTGAGATTGTGAGATAAAAGCCAGGCAAAGTCACAAAATGCATAGTCACACAGTAAATGCCAGTGGAAGAAAAACAATCCAAAATTTGTTTTTCAAATAAATGTGTTTAGCGGCTGGTGATGGCATTGTATGATAAAATCTCTTTTATCCTTTCCCCACTGAGATCTCAATAATCCAATTTATCATGTTTTTCATATTAATGTTCTCCCTTCTAAGAATGGCTCATTTTAAGAAAACATAAGGTAATGAAGGGCTGAAGTTTTTAAATGAATAAAAAGAATCCAGGAAATTTTGTTTTATAGGAAAGTTTGTGATGGAAAGTATAAATCTATCATCTATATCATCCATTCTATCAATGGTAAGGGCACATAACTGTTTCATTATATATATATATATATATATATATATATATATATATATATATATATATATATATATATATATACATCCACTGCAAAGGATCCACACTCACATGTCTTACAATTATGAAAAAAAAATCTTTTTTTGGTTATCCGTATAAGGGGTCTCTCCATAATTTGGGATATTTGAGAGAATGGCTTCCCATAATCTGTTGATTTCTGGATAACAGGTCTCCAGATACCAGATCCAATACCCATACCCATACGAGTATTCTCAGATATGCTCAAGTGGTGTAAATGTTGTCTCTAGGCTCTGGAAGAGTACTGTGTTTTACTGATTGACTTTAACTAGGAACGTCCCTCAATTAAGAATTTCATCCATGAAATTTAGGGGGTTACTTACTAGAACTCCTTTTTTTCTGGTCGTGCTTTTCGCCACAAAAACTTAAATTTTTTGTGAAAAAGAAATCCAGAATTTTTCAAGATTGAATCTGAAATCTCAAACCTGTCAAGGTCCTGTATAAATCAGTGGCAGGTGTACCTATGCTAATTTGAAGATATTGTGGTTTTCGCCAATTATTATTATTATTTTAACCAATAATCCCCAAAAAATTTGGTTTTCAGGCAACAACCCAGAAAAATTGAGCTGTTCCAGAAAAATATCTAAAAAAAACAGTCTAACAAATCTGGTTTTTGCTTAATTTTTTTGCTTGAGTTTTTTCCTGATCCATTTTTTTCTAGATATTTTAATAATAAAAATGGAAAAATTGGGGATTAGAGTTTGGTCGAACTTTTTTTATTTAAAAAAAAAATTGGATAAAATAGAATTTTAGTAAATAACCCCCTAAATGTATGTATATACTGGTAGAGCTGGGAGCTTCCAAATACTTGTGCGTTATTATTTCCATTGATTTGAGCTGATAGCAATAGGCATTCAGTCTTTTCACTGCATTATAGTTAGTATCACACTAGATCTCACACTAGATTATTAAGAAGTGTAAAATAAAGTTGAAAAATGTTGCATAATACAAAAAGAAACACAAAAATAGTACATTGCGAAATGGGATGTAGTGTGCCCATATTGCCCAGGTTATGTTACTACTGTATAGGACTATACAAAAATCTGGCATGAGATGAAAAATCTAGCATGAGTTGCAAGATTGCAGCACCAGTGGGTCCTCTTCTGCAACCTGCAACTTCCATGCCCCCTAACTTCCAAGTTGGAATAAAGACCAAATTGCAGGCAGCACTGTATTCATAAGGGAAAAACACCCCATTCCGTGTCCTTTGGTCAGATGCTTCAATAGCAGGGTGCAAATTGCAAAAAACATGATGAGTGATGGCTGTTTTTAGCACCATGTACAGGTATAGGATTCATAATCTGAAAACCCATTGTCCAGAAAGCTCACAATTATGAGAAGGCCATCTCCCATAGACTCATTACAATCAAATAATTCAAACCTATAAAAATGATTTCCTTTTTTCTATAATAACATAATAACTTGTGGTTGAGGTCAGTAAAGATATAATGAATACTTAGTGTCAATAAGGTTTAAATATTTTTTTTGTAGACTTAGGGGGTTATTTATTACAAAAATTTTACTTGTGAGTTCATTTGAGGTATAAAAAAACTCAAAAACCACTACAATGCAACCATTGATAATACATAATACATAATACAGAAAGACTCCTTATCTGGAAGATGCCATGTCCTGCACATACTGGATAATGGTCCTATACATTTACACTGCCCCAGAGTCATTCTATGATGCCTGTATTGGTCATTTGTAATGCGGTGCATTATTTTAGCTGAGGTAGTTGCTATGTCTGTTGGCCCACCTATTAGCATCCAAGATTTAATTTTTTTGATGTGGGGAAATTAATGTTATTTTATTATTAAAACTGAAAAAATCGGTTTGCATAGAGGCATAGTAAGTAAAGACCTTCATACAGTCTGAAGTTGCTGTAGATTCTAAAATGTAACTGATACAGATTCTAATGTGCAGAGGAACACATTTGTATTCAACAAGAAAAAAATCTATTTTATTGGCAGATTGTCCTTTGTTAAGCAACTGAGTAAAATTAAATAATATTTGAAATATGAAACAAATTTAGGTTAGCTGTAACATTACATTAATATACAGAACATGATTTATGTATATATAATTATTTCTGTTTTTTGTGGGCCACTGATACTTCTCTTATCTCTTTCCTACAGGATATAATTAGCACTCATAAAAGAGTTGCACTTTATTTAGCCGTTGTTCATGTATATTACACTTGCACCGTGATCATAATTAACAATATATGACTCCCCACGGTGTCTGAGGTGCTTAAAATGCAATATAATTGTAAAATCTAAACCTGCTTAATGAGCTCTTGAAAAATACTTTGTGACAGCAAAAGACGTATTAGTATTGCTTTGTATGGTATGGCACCTAAGGGTGCAAGTTGTGCAACAGTAATTTATTCACCAGAACAAAAATATATGTATCCAACTTTCAATTGCTGACAGTTTATGTTTAAAAAATTAGATCAGAAAATTCAACGAACATTGCATTGTTCCATTTAAAAATGTTACTGTTGAAAATGGCTTGAAAAATAAAATAGCTTAAGTATTGCAAATATACCTACTATTGACAGGTTTTAGCTGCTAAAATTTTTTAAAATACACTTGTTTTTTGATAAATCATGAAAATTGGAATTGCAAAAACTTAAGTTCAAAAAAATTCCATATTGCTTTTTTTCTGCCACAATTTTGTGGGGGGAAAAGTGAACCATAATTTTAATAAAAAGGCATAATAGTTTAGAATTCCAGGCCAAACAATTCCAAATTAATGAAAGTTCTAGGGTTTCATGCAGACATGTTTTTTCCCATTTTGCAGCATTTTACACAGAAGCAGTAATCATGTGCACTTCAAGTCACCACAACATGGTGAATGTTGCTATATGTAATATATTCAAAATACATTCAAAACACACCCCATTTATGAAATGCAATTTTTTTCCCAGTGATACACAAATATGATGGGGTTTACCAGTGTTTGCTCATGTTTTCCCGCTAAGCACACTAAGGGGCACATTTATCATTGGTCGAATTTCAAATTTTAAAAAATTCGATATTCGAGCATGTGAATAGAAGGGAAGTAAAATCCTGCGAATTTGAATATCAAATTGGAAGGATTTTACCGCTATTCGATTGGTCGAATGATCGAATAGTAAAAATTCAATCAATCGATTAAATTGTTTGATTTTAACCCTTCGATCGAATGTTTAGTATTCGATCTAAATTCACCAAAAGCACTTGGCCAGGTTAAACCTGGCGAAGTAGCCAATCGAATAAACATTTTAAAGAGGAAATTCGACTAGTCAAATAGTTGAATAGATTTTTATTCGATCTTTTCGATCTATTCGATTCGATCGAATTTACAAATTTTGTAGATGATTTATCAAGGGTCGAAATTCGAATTCATAAAGACCAACCAAAATGAATTTGAAGTTTTTTTTTAATCAAATAAGTCAATTTTTGATCGAATAGGTCATTTTATGATCCAATTCGAATTGTAAGATTTTTTTGCAAAATAAAATTAAATGTGGACTATTCCCTAGTCGAAGTACACAAAAATAGCTTGAAATTCTAATTTGTTTTAATTAAAATTTTCACTTCAACCCTTGATAAATTAAGAGACTGATTTATAAATGATCAAATTTGTGGTTTGTATTGAATTTTGAGTTTTTTTTGCAATAAAACTCACCAACACTTTGACATTTAAAAGCTTGTGAGGTCATGTAGAAGTCAATGGAACCTGACTTAGCCAAAAATGTTAACTATTCTTTCAATACCATTATTTCAAGTTTTGAGCTTGTAAACTCACACATTTGAGATAGCCAAAGTTTCCCCCCACACTTTTATTCAATAACATTTCTTATAATCAGATTTTTAAAAAATGTGAGTTTATGACAGTAGAAAAAACCTCTAAAATTACACAAATTTGAATTTTATTATAGAAAGTGTGATTGCGTTATTAGGTTTTAGGGAGCTTTTTCAGATTTTAGATGGCAACCTTTTAATTTTTTATCTGCGTGTGGAAAAATAACAAATTAGTTTATTTTAAAATTAATTTGTCGGCAAGTTCAAACAATAATAAATATTCCCCTTATATTAACTGAGGCCTGGAATTTTTTATTTGCTTATGGGGAATTAAACAGAACCACACACCATAAACAGGCCATGTTGAACAAGTTAAAAAGGCAGTTCTGAAATATATTTCCGGTCACTTAGTTTGTTTGTGAATTGCTTATCAGGAAAAAAGCTAAGAAAATATCAAAGAAATTAACTTTGCATTCACTGAGTTCTTTGAAAAAAATAATAAGCTAAAATATCTTGCTTTGACATTTAAAATAATCTTTTTCAAATCAAGCTGCTATATCCTGTAATTAGCCACAACATTGAAATAGATTGAAAGTGGGAGATTTGTCCACAACAATGTCTATGCCCTGTAATTTGTACATATTTTTTCATCTGATTTTTTTTTTTAAATCTAGACCACTAAACAAATGGCATATGCAAATATGTTTCATACGAAGGAGAAATATATGTATATATTTTTAGCAATTGGCAAGCTAATCTATTATCTTTTGTATTCACTGGAGAATCTTTCAAATGCAAATGTGCAAAAAAGGGAATTATATAATGATTGCTTGAGTTTTTTCTAATTAACCAAAGTATAATTATTGAAAGTTTTGTAATTAGTAACAAGTTATGTGTTTAGTTTATCTGTATGTACATGATGTTTTATTGCTCATCTAACAGATTGTGTATAGTGATCCACTAATACATTTTGTAGAATTAGGGTTTTGTGTAGTACCTATCTGAAATTATAGTTAAAAGCTTTGTTCAATATCCGCCACCTCAGCAACAGTTTAACTATTAATTAATATGCTCACCAATATTCACGGTTATCTAAAAGTACACAGTCCCTATTATTCTGACTTTTCACAGATTTTATTTGAATCTTATTGATATTGCTGAAGTCTAACAGAAATGTTGACATTTTCACTGAAAAATTCCAAAAGAAAAATGTGATGCCCAGTAACTTGACCTCCAACCAAATACTCATTCTTAGAATGCTCAGGGTTTTATTGAAATACAACTATCTGTACATGGTTATGGTGGGTGCTCCCAGTTACGCAGTAAAACATAAATATTCCTTGTATGTGCATATGCATGCCAGGTACAGGAAAAACTACACCACAACCCACTTATGCCAGTCTGCCCAATGTATTTTGCTGCAATAACAGCTTCTTCCTGATACGGCTCAGCTTGGGAAATTGAATTTGAAAAAGTGGGTGGTAGGTAATACATGGTATAATTAGTGAGTCAGGTGCTCAAAGTCCACCGCATTTTTATTTTCAAGGGCATGTATGAACCATAGTTGTTTTCTCTGTAGGTGTCGTTTCTTTGTATAGTTTTAGAGTACAGTTAAACGTTTTGATTTAATTCTCAGTAATCGGAGAAATGTCCTGAACTGGTCCACTTGGTTGAGGTACCCCCTCACATGTCTGGTCTGCTGTGATTATTCTTTTCTATGTCTAAACCATCAGTGCCCTATATCATTTCAGATAGCAAATTCTGTTCTCACAATCCCTTCCCAAGAGCCCTCTTTAACTCACAGGATCTACAGGTATGGGACCTGTTAGAATGCTCCACACTTGATCTTTGGATCACCATACCCTTTTCTGATAGAAAATCATTTAAACATTAAACAAACCCAACTGGCTGGTTTTGCTTCCAGTAAGGTATCATTTTACCTTAGTTTGGATCAAGTACAATGTACTGTTTTATTATTACAGAGAAAAATAAGATCAGTTTAAAAAATTTGGATTATTTGGATAAAATTGAGTCTTTGGGAGATAACCTTTGCATAATTCAGAGCTTTCTAGATATCAGGTTTCCAGATAACAGATCCCATACTATATTTTTCTTTTTTGTATAAAACAGTCATTCACGCATAGAAGATACTAACACGCTACTTATTCCTTTATAATATTTATGGCAGGGTGATACTATTTTGGTTCTACAATATCCTTCCACTGTTGTCTTACTTAATAGTGCACAACCAGAGGGGTTGAGTACTCAAAGGAAATCTAGACCAGTAGATCAGTTTTATATAAAACAGTTAATCAGATTCAATTCCAGATTCCTTATGGAATTTAGTGGAGGTTTCATTAAGTTGGGTCTGACCCCATATTACATGCGAAAATTGTGCTTGAGCTCATGCTTAAATAATGGTTGTTAAAGGAGACAATTAAGGATTTTTGGGTTTTGGAATCTGAAAATCGGCATCTCAAACCTGTCAAGGTCCTGCATAAGTCAATGGGAGAGGCACCAATATCAATTTGTTATTTTCAGGGTTTTTGGGCAATTAATCAAATAATTAGTGCAATTTTGGAAAAAAGCCAGAAACATTTAAGTGATTCAAGTTTTTGCTCAATTTAATCTCAATTTCCACGATCTGATTATATCAAGGTTCTTTTTATTAATAAATAAGCTAAATCAGGCATGGGAGTTTGTGTTTTTTTATGAAATATGAAATAAATTAAAGTAAATAGGGAATGTGGGATACCTGTATTGGTTCATTAGTAGTTAATGGTAATGGTTAAAGGAACAGTTCAGGGTAAAATTAAAAACTGGGTAAATAGAAAGACTGTGCAAAATAAAAAATATTTCTAATATAGTTAGTCAGGGAAAAATGCAAACTATAAAAGTTGGAGTGACTGGATGTCAAATATAATAGCCAGAATCCAACATCCTGCTTTTCAGCTCTCTAAATCTGAATAAGTCAGCGACTTGAAGGGGGGCCACATGGGACATAACTGTTCAGTGAGTCTGCAATTGATCCTCAGCATTCAGCTCAGATTCAAAAGCAACAGTTATGACCCATGTGGCCCTCCCTCAAGTCACTGATTGGTTACTGCCTGGTAACCAGGGTAACCAGTCAGTGTAAACAAACGAGAGCTGAAAAGCAAGTAGTAGTGTCCTGTTCTTTTAGGTTAGACTTACAGTGACTCCAGCCTTTATACATTACATTTTTGGCTAACTAACTATATTGAAAACATGTTTTATTTTGCACAGCCTATCTATTTACCCAGTTTTTATTTTTATACTGAACAATTCCTTTAATGGTAACATCAAACTTTAGCATTTTTTAGTATTTGACCTCATGGGACACTACTTCATCTATAGATGAAGCATCATTTTCAGTGTGGCAGCTCCATTACATATGAATAAAAGCAAATCATCAAATAAATAATGAGGCATATACATCATAATTAATTAAGTTATAAAGATTGATTGGTTTTATCAGTAGTTTATCAATAATGAAACAATATTTATGACTTCCTAAATATATATAAATTATTTCTTTGATCATCTCCTTGCAAAGCAATATATATATTTTTTTGCATTAATTTGAGCTACAAACTCTGACACTAAAGACCTCAGAGCTATGAATGTTAGTAGAGTGTTATCACTAACTAGCATTTGCTATTAATATTAAAATTCTAAAACTCTTATAAATGCATAGATTATTTATGCAATGAGCTTCTATTTTCGATTCCTCTTGGACCTCTGGGGCACTGGTAGAGCTATAAAAGCCTGCAGCAGACCTACAGTAAGTTAATCACTTTAACAAAGTGTGACACAATGGCAGCTGACAGCTACATGGACAAGGAATGTTTTTTTCTCATTCATTTACTCAGTCTCATCTGTGACTTTAGTTTCAAGTTAATTTTGAACAGTTGATTTGGCTACAGTGTTTAGTTCTGCTAGTCCTGAAGTTTCCTTTATTTAAAAATGTTGTCTTCTTTCAATTATTTTTGCAACCAAAACCAACCAAGTCTCTAGCTAATAATGTTAATACAGGTATGGAATCTATTATCCAGAACACCCTTATGTTTCCAATATTTTATCAAAATAATAAAACATTTAAAAAAAGATTTAATTATTCTCTGTAATAATAAAACAGTAGCTTGTACTTGATCCCAGTTAAGATATAGTTAATTCTTATTGTAAGCCAAACCAGCCTATTGGGGCTAATGTTAACAAGATTTTCTAGCATGATTTTTCTAGTATGGTGATAACATTTTAGGGAATTAGTGGTGGACTGGATTTCTAAGAATATAGCAACACTGCTAAAGCATAGTTTCCCCCAAACACCCAACTGCTAGCCTTTTCTTGGTATTTCTCTGTGTAAGTGTTCCAGAGTTGGACTGGGCTAATGAGACACCGGGAATAACTTGGTGGGCTCTAGTTCTTGTAGGCCCCGCAATCCGAGACCCACTCCCCACAGTTGCCTGACTCCTGCTGACACATGTGCTACTCTGTAACCTACCCCTACCCCAATTGTGGTCGCATAATAGATAATAAAGTATGCTCTGGTGGGAAGGAAGGGGGCTAAAGGGCTTGTGGGTTCGGAAGGGGCCCTGGGGGCAGCCTGGTTGGTTGTGCAGGCACCTGATGTGGCAGCCCTGGGGTACCTTGGTGCTGGCATATTAGGGGTTTTTTAAACCCCCTTTATTTCTCTCTGTTTTTACTTTTATTAATGAGTTACACTAATTTTGAACATGGGCATGCTGGGAACCCTCCTTTACTCTTACCTTCACTTCTTTGCCTCTAAGTTGATGAACTTGGTTGTTGGAATTTAATAGTTAAGTACATGTATACATGTAAAACCATATACACCAATGTATTAAAGAATATGGCTATGTGTTATCTTTAAGTTAAAGTGATGATGAACTAATATGACTTGACTGTGTTTTGCTTCCAGCTGATTTAACAGATTGTAACAAGGAATGTTTTGCTAATAACTTTATTAAAATAGAAAATATAAACATACATATCAGCATTTACCCTTTTGTTAGCCTACATTTGGTGGTATCAGTCTCCACTAATGTTTCGATCATGTCCTTTCCTAGTTTACATTTATAACCATTTATTTTTAACATGCTCAACTGACAAACTGAGTTTAATTTAGAACCGGTTATGACAGATATAAAAATGTCAGTCTCCAGAATAGCTTTATCGCCTCAATTCACATGTCAACATCTGCAGCCTTTTCCCATTATCAGTCACCGTAATCAAGTTTATTCATACTTTATAAAATATGACATTAGCAAAAGCAACAAAAGTCTTTGCCACTCAGCACTATTCCTGACGAGCTTTAAATTCAAACTTTTAAATGGTTCTGCGCCGCAGAAGAGCACTGCCGCCTGTGTATGCCTAAAATTAATCTCTCTTTCAAGGTTCGTTTGAGCAAGGAATCAATAAATAACTCAGTTATCTGGGATTGCCAGAGTTATTACAGAATGCCAACACATGTTTTGATACAACCCTAATCTTTTGTATATTAACTGGGAATTTGTGTTAAAGTGATACTGACACATGTAGGAGAAAGTGCCAACTCTGCTTTTCTTTTCTCTACAGTAAAATATTTTTCAGAATTATTGCTGTTAAATAATTAACTTCAGCTTTTGCAAACTTTCTAGTCTCAACCTGTGGAATACAATGTCCCATAGGAATTAATGGGCAGTGCTCTCAAAGTGATCTACTATTGAGTTTTGACATTTTATGAGGTCACAAGAGTTCCTATCAGTATATCTATCAGTAATCAGTAAATCTACATTTCCCAGCATGCTATCTTTAGAGTAATTTTTTAGAGCCATATAAGATTGCACACAGCACACAGCAGTATAAGATTGCACACAGCACACAGCAGTATAAGATTGCACACAGCACAGCACACATCAGTGTGGAAAATTCAATTTTCAGATGTAAGTTGTACATTTGTTTTGCTTTAATTGCCCCTTAGCTGCCATTGCCTCAAGGTATCTGGCTTTGCTGAAGATTGATTCTAGGACCTCCTGGTTACGGGCTGCTCTCCCGAGCCACTGGGCCAGGAGAGCAGCCAGCAAGTAGTGATGGGCAAATTTATTCGCCAGGGGCGAATTCCCGTGATTCACCGCTGGCGAATAAATTCTCGAATCGCCAGCGAAATTTCGCTTAGCAAAAATTTGCTTAAAAAACGAGTCGCGCGTCGTTTTTGACGCGACGCGCCGAAAATGACTTGACACGGGCCAAAACGGCGTGGCGTGCGCCGAAAACGACGCACAATGAGAACGACGCAACGCGCCAAAGTTGACGCGACACGCTTCGTGAATTTTTCACCGATTCGTGAATTTCTCTGGAAATTTGCGAATTTTTCAGCGAAGCGAATCTCAGGAGATGCGCCCATCACTACCAGCAAGTTCAAATTTACTTTTTTGCAGGCTCTCAGGATTATCCATCCTACCCCAGCATCCTTATTGGTGGGTTAGGGTCAGCCAATCAGGGCTGAACCTGCCCTATATAAGGCCAGCCCTCCTTACAACCAGGGCCTGAGCATTGGTCTTCCTAAGCACTGTGGCAATACCTCTAGCTTGGTTTCCTGTTCTTGCCTTGAACATTTCCTGTCCAGGAATGGATTTGTGACAAGGCCACAAAGGCCAGGGCCTAGGGTGGCCATATTTTAGGGGTGGCATGCCACCCAGCCACATCCTTATGAGCACTGGGGACTTAATGCTCCCCAATGCTTCTGTGCTAGAGAGCGCTGCAGCTGGTGCTAGGACCCTATAGCCATGGAAGGTGTTTTTCTTAAATGTTAACTTTCTTTAAAATACATCTTATCAGGCCCGGATTTGAGGAGAGGCCAACGAGGCCCGGGCCTAGGGCAGCAGTATTTTAGAGGGCGGCATGCTGCCAAACCACACCCACATTGGTTCAGAAATTTAAGTTTCCTGTGTGCCAATTCCCATTGCTCCATCCCGATGATGAAAATGTGAGCAAATAAAAGGGAGGGGACTGAGGTGACAAACGACAGCGGGCCTAGGGGAACCCGCTATGTAAATCCGGCCCTGATTCTTATATTGCATTCACTTTTGCTGTGATACTAAATACTGGTGCTTCATTTGCTTTCCATTTTTTAATTGTCACTGTTTCAATTACATATAATGATTAAAATTTACAGGTATCTGCAGTGATGGTATGACTTTGGAGCGTAACCTTCCAATAATCTAAACTGATCTTTGTGATTCATTTCATGACCTGCGACCAGTGTTCAAATATTTCATCCATTCTGTACCAGTGTTCAAACATTTCTGTAGATACAAAATATCCTGTTCTTATTAAATATGTGAGAGTGTAAAATGTGCACAGTAATTATTTTTCTACAGTAATAATCATCGCTAGAGAAACCGTAAACAGAATGTTGGGAATTTAATAATCATGACTGTGGCACAGTGTTTAGTATTTCTTCCTGATCTGACATTGGTTCAGACGTGAAGATTATTTGCAAGGAGTTTGTATGTTCAAACTGTGTCTATGTAGGTTTCCTCCCTCCGAAACCTCAAATCATATAGCCAGGTTGACTGACTACTAATGAAATTGATCCTAATAAAATCTTCATATATATTGATCTGCTGAGGTTCCCCAGAATAACATTGTCCCATTGTCTCTATAACAGAGTGTGACAATGTCAAAAGGTAAGTGGTGTCCTGATAAAATTCTGGATTGCAAAAGGGAGGACTTGAACCCAGAAAATTAGGAAAGTTGTAGTAGCATTGCCTTCGTTAAAAGACTGAAATGTTCATTGATCTAAGTTCTATTTAGATATGTTGTAAACTGTATATGTTTAGTTTATAGCAACCCTCTAATCCTTGTCTTTGAACATTGATAAACCTTTTGATAAACCCTCGACTAGTGCCAAAAACCAATCGGTTATATGGAACAGTATAAAAAGCTTTAGTAGAATCCAAATATATATCATGTCAACTGCCTCACTCTGATCCAATTTACTTATATCTTCATACAAGCTAATCAGATTAATTTGGCAAGATTGGACCTTCATAAAACCATGCTGACTTTCTGTAATTAGTTATCTATAATGCATTCTTAAAGAGCAGCCCTTAATCACCATCTAAAATGTTTCCTGCTATCAATGTGAAGCAGAAAGATCTATGATTTTCCTGGTTGCCGTTGAGAGACTAGGGAAAAACATTTAGCATGTTTCAAACCTTGAAATTCAGTAATTTACTTCTGGTAATCAAAGTACACAGATAAAGGACATTGTTTACTCATGTTTTGCAATTTTCTTTAAAAAAAAAAGTACAGACTATAAAGAACAGTTTATTATGTGCTGGAATATGAAAGAGAAGACCTAACTGGTTGCAGCACTTCTGCCATTTAGCTTCACTGTTTTTAAATCAGCCCTTAAAGGAATTGTTCAGTATCAAAGTAAAAACTGGATAAATAGATAGGCTGTGCAAAATAAAAAATATTTTCAATATAGTTAGTTAGGCAAAAATGTAATGTATAAAGGCTGGAGTGACTGTAAGTCTAACCTAACAGAACACTACTTCTTGCTTTTCAGCTCTCTTGGTTTACACTGAGTGGTTACCCTGGTTACCAGGCAGTAACCAATCAGTGACTTGAGGGAAGGCCACTTGGGTCATAACTGTTGCTTTTGAATCTGAGCTGAATGCTGAAGATCAATTGCAAACTCACTGAACAGTTATGTCCCATGTGGCCCCCCTTCAAGTCGCTGACTTGGGAGCTGAAAAGCATGAAGTTGGATTCTGGCTATTATATTAGACATCCGGTCACTCCAGCCTTTATAGTTTGCGTTTTTCCCTGACTAACTATATTGGAAACATTTTTTATTTTGCACGGTCTATCTATTTACCCAGTTTTTAATTTTACCCTGAACTATTCCTTTAAATGTTTCTTTCAAACATTTTTAGGGGGGTTATATAAAGAAGGCACTAATAGGGGAATGTAATATATGTCAGTAACTCAAAAACTATTCGCAATGCGAAAAGTGAAGCCTTTGTGCTAAAAAAATTTTGCTTTGCGCGAATGCAATATACCTTTTGCGAACCCGGAAACTGTTTAGCGACCACTTCCGCCAGCGGAAGGCTGTTTGCAAATTTTATACTTTGCTCTAATGTGCTGTCAATGTAATAAAACTTCTTACTAATAAATTCACGAATCACCAGCGAAATTTGGCTTGGTGAAAATTCGCCGAAAAAACGAGTTGCGCGCCAAAAATGACGCGACGCACGTCAAAAGCGTCCCCGCGACTCGTTTCGCAAATTTTTCGCCGATTCGCAAATTTCTCTGTAAATTCGCGAATTTTTCGGCGAAGCGAATCTCGGGAGATTCGCCCATCACTACATAAGAGTGCACAATTATAATTCGCAATGCGCAATAACTATTCACAATGTAATAACCGTTTAAGGAACAATATTACATTGCGAGATGTGGGTTTTAACTCTTATTGCTGCGCAATGCTTTTCTCTTTGCAACTTTAATGTTATTCCCCCCTAGGTTTTCCTAGGAGCTGCAACCTATAGTAACCAATGGGCAGGAAGCATTTACTGGTCACCTGTTTAAAAGCAAATGTCTTATAGGCTGCTATAAATTTGTACAAATGCACAATGAGTAACAATGAATAACTGAAAATATCCAATCAGCTAATACAAAATAGAATAAGTATTTTTACAAGCAAGGGTGAAATGGTGGGTCCTGGTGCAAATACTCTCTCTGCCGCAACTGTAAAACAACCCTGCATAAGAACTCCGTTACAAAGATTCGCTTAAAGTTTACAGACAGACAGACAGCTCAGATATAAAAAATAACTGCATCAGACCAGGAAAAAAACAGCTATCATGGAAATAGAGGCACTCAGCAGCAGGGAACAATGGAGACAACAGCACAAAAGACAAAGATGATATTCATGGAACACTATGGAATACATTCTGACAGCTGAGACTAAATATAATCTTATAAAGCAATATTACTATGGCGTGCATGATGCTATTCTCAAAAAAAACAAAAAACTGTCATTACTCCAATTCCTAATCGGAAGTATTTGTACAAACAGTTCAATTGAATTTATCTGAGAAATATAAAAGAAGATGTTTAGGCACAGCATTTGAATTTTCTATAGTGCAGTTTATAATGGTGGTTTAAAACAGATATTTTGCAGTGCTGAGTTAAATTTATATGAGGGATTCTACTGTATGTGCACATTCTACTTGCTCCACTGGGACAGGGACTGGGGGGAGTGATAACCAATCTCTGCTATAAATGAAGGCTACTATATGTTGTTTCAATAGAAAGCTATTGATATGTGTTTAGATAACAGTGAACTATTTATAATAAGTTAAATAGAAATTCAACTCTGCGCTGAGTCCGATATGCAAATCTGGAGCCGCACCAACAAAAATTTGATGCACCCACTAGTCCACTTGTAAAAGGTAAAAGTTGAAATGAGATGCACTTCCAAAAATAGGTATGCTCCTTTGTCCCTAGAAAGAAAGTGTGCCCAATAATGCATTAATCCTTTAATAAACAGTCTCACACTTGGTATCGTGATTGATGCACCTGTCAAAACGAGCCATTTCTTCTGGTTTGCCATTTGGCATGCTTGCCCTAGTCAATCAGGCTGGCTGATAAAACCGGCTTCAACCAGGACAAGATCCCCTGCTGGCAGATAATTGGATTTGGACATTGCTGTCTAGTGAAGGCTGAAGGAAGATCCCCATGCACAGTTGACTTGACTGCTGACACAAACCTTTGAAAGGCACAATGTGAAAGAGCAGTGGTGAAGCATCAGCATTGTAGACATCTGCTGGTTCTGCAGGCAACATGTTCTTTCTAAATTACTCTGTTTACACTGCAAAAAATCACTCTACCATATAAAATTACGATCAACAAATATTTTTTGTTGTTTTTGTAATATTGGTATGTAGGCATGTCTGGTCATGTGTTTTCAGAAAGAGCCTGTGCTGCACTATGGAACTGCTTTCTGGCCAGCTATTCTTTCTCCTACTCAGTGTACATGAATGGGGTCACAGTGGGACATGG
This sequence comes from Xenopus borealis, assembly GCA_024363595.1. Lineage (NCBI taxonomy): Eukaryota > Metazoa > Chordata > Amphibia > Anura > Pipidae > Xenopus > Xenopus borealis. The sequence continues at coordinate 20,782,639 of CM044433.1, read as the reverse complement.
ATTATTACTATTGAGTGCCTTTCTTATATCTACCAGGGAGCTGTTATCTTGTTACATTCCCATTGTTTTGCTGATGGACTACTGGGGGGACAGGAGGGGTGTGATATCACTCCAACTTGTAGTGCAGTAGTAAAGAGTAACTGAAGTTTATTAGAGCACAAGTCACATGACTGGGGGTAGCTGGGAATCTGACAATGTGTCTAGCCCCATGTCAAAAAATCAGTTTGCTGTTTTGAAAAATAGATTTCAGTGCAGAGTTCTGCTGGAGCAGCACTATTAACTGATGGATTTTGCCAAAAACTTGTTTCCCATGACAGAATCTCTTTAATAGGTGGGAATATTTTAGATAGGTAGATAGATAGCTGTGTGGCCTGAAATCCATGCAGATGTTATGCCCAGGTCAATATTCTAGGGTTCTAGGGTTTACACAATGGCTTATTAACTGTAAATTTGCACCAGTCTCCAAAGCCATTGAGCCATTCTGTATTAAAATGTGGTATAATTTCCTTAAGTCTTCAATAATAGCGTATCAGTAAGTCAAAATATGATTATGATTAATGTGCAAGAAAATAAATACAGCTAAAAAGAAACAAGCGCTTAGAATTGAATAAAAATGCTTCTATAAAGCTGAAATAAAGATACGGATTTAAATTATATGCTTCTTAAATGAAGCTTCTGTAAAATCTGTGATCATTGAGCCAACTTACTAAAAGGGAGATTAGTAATACTGGAAATCCAAAATGTCATATGCTAATGAAATACAAATAACACCAGGGGACGGGGTTATATCTAAAGGGGAAAAAAATTATAGGACACTTATCTTAACCACTGCATTTAGAAGTTTCTTAAAGAAGTAGCGGATAAGCAATATATTGCAGAAATAAGAATTCACATCACTTATTTTGCATTACAAATAATCTCCAAGATGGCTGATGAAATGACTGTAGTTGACATTACTTAGATTTTTTAAAAGGAATGTTATAAGCTTATATACACAGAGACATGCTCAGCAAATCTGGCCCCATATGAATGTATGGAAAATACTTAAGTAGAGCAAAAAAGTGGGTCAGCACAGAAAAAACAGCTACTCTTAGTTCAATGTGTTTATAATAAAGGCAGGATGTTCGGCTTCTGAAGACGTTAGATAAGAACTGAAATCATTCCAATGGTTTGGTTGAAAAAGACTATATTGTACCTTAAATGATTAAGCTATGAACAACTATATTGTACCTTAAATGATTAAGCTCATTGGTGTTATTTTACAAGTAGCTATTGGCTATAATTTTTCTTACTATTTTTTTCTTTTAAAATCTGCTTTCCAGACTGTGTTAACCATTGTCAGGTTTGTTATATTGGTTGCTTGCATTGTGTTTCTTGCTTTGTTTGGTTAACAGAATATTTGAAGTTACATACAGCAGCTAAAATACTTTGTAACTACAGCTTACTGTAGCAGTAATGCTGGAATGTGCATCAGTCAAAGCAAAGCAAGAAACACAAATATGACTAGGATCTAAGTGGGCTCTTTGGTTTGGCTTTACTTTGCCCAAAATTGGGCCTGGCAGCTTATCATGTATCATACATAGTTACAAGAACAACAGTGTACATTGTCCATCCCCGTAAAGGATGTAATTATCAGTTAAAAGTGTATTTTTCTGTTTAACAACATTTGTATTATTTGTTGATTTGCCTGTGTGGTCTCCTATATATAGGGAAGTCCACATTACAGATAAAAACCTGCATATTTCAACATACAGTAGATCCACTATTAGGAATGGTAATGTCAAACTACCTGTGCCAAACCTTTTTATGGTTGCAGGACAAACTGATTTGGAGATATACTGTATAGTTTCGGAGTGTGTGTGCTCCCCCCCCCCCTTGGGTGAGAAAGAGATATTGCTAAGAAAAAGAGAGGTCTAATGGATAATGCATATTGGCAAAAAAAAAAAAAAAAAAACAATCCTATTGGGTTTGTTAAATGTTTAAACAATTAAGGCATAGAGATCCAATATGCCTTGTCAAACCCAGGTCCCATGTATTCCATATACTATTTGTGTTCTCGTTATGGCTTTTGTTTGGGTACTGATAGGGTTGCAGTACTCATTACTTAGCAATCTGCAAAGTCTGCTCCTTTGTGAGAACTAAGATATGAAATAATGACTCCATGATATTAGACCCATAAATGCCATTTTCCAACACAGGCATCCTAGCAGTTACCCACTATGCATTCTCTGGTGCTCAGCTCCTGGTATATAACTACAGCATCACTGTTTCATTATTACATGACCTTTTGTTAAATGAAACCATCAATCATAAAGTGAATAGAAACATCCCAGCCTACCGAACAAGGTAGTTAATTAAAAATGAGCTAATTGAGCAGCTTTGTGGATCCGTGTTTTCCTGTCGAATACATGTCATGTAAGAAACTTTTCTGCTGAGGGCATGCTTTCAAAATGTTTGTCAGTTTTCAAGCTGAGCATTGGCACTTTGGGGCATTATACACTTTTTAAATCATTTTTTTCGTTTATGGTTAAAATAAATACATGATAATTAAAGAATAACAATTCTACGTGATAAGAATATATTTAAAACATTTAATCTTGATAACTATTAAAATTTCATCATGTTCTCTATCTGCAAAGCAATTAATAACTATAGCTTAACTATACTGTAGCTTAATTAGTGATGTGGCTCTTACTATCTTCCACCGAACTGGTCGATTCCTTTTGTACCTTTCTTCATCCTTTGCCCTCACTCTCTCTACCCCTTCTCTAGATTAAATTAAAATCAATATAATGTTGATTAAAAGATAATAGAAAAATGGCAAATTTATAAACAAGTAAACAGATAAAGTGGAGAAAGTAATTATGTGTTCCCATGAATAGGATATAAGGGACCCCATGGATGAGATAAAGATAATGGAAGGACAGCACCTGTTGTAGAACACTCTAGGAGTGTTGGATACCAAAGAGGTGTATTGTGGGGTAGCTCCCTTCATGACATTCACCAATTAGTTGGGGTTCAATGAGTCAGGAAATCTTAGTGCAAATCTTTTGGAGCACTATTTGAGGAGTGTAGTATATTAGGCACAACACCTGTGGTGTGAGTAATAACCATTGTGGACTTGTTGTATGATGCTGTGATTTGGTGTTCAAATCAAGTACATTCTTCCATGTTATTTCTTCAATAACTGTTCCTGATTAGGAGCCACTGGCACATGGGTTTCTGTGCGGAAGTGAATGTGTTTAGAGCTTCAGTTCAGCCTGGAGACCCATCCTTGATGTCTTCCAAAGGATGACCAAACTGAGGTGAGGAGTAGTGATTTCCCGTGGTTCGCGAAACGCCACTGAAATTTCGGCTAGCGAAAATTCGCAGAAAAAACGAGTCGCGTCGTTTTTGACACGGCGCGTCGAAACGTCGTGACGCGCAACGAAAACGACGCGTCGAAGTTTACACGACGCGCGTCAAAAGTGTGCCGCGACTCGTTTCGGAAATTTTTTGCCAATTCACGAATTTCTCTGGAAGCAGCTGGAAAGGTGACTATAATTATCTATAGCAGGGGTCCCCAACCTTTTTTTACCCGTGAGCCACATTCAAATGTAAAAAGAGTTGGGGAGCAACACAAACATGCAAAAAATCCCTTGGGGTGTCAAATAAGGGCTGTAATTTGTTATATGGTAGCTTCTATGTGGACTGGCAGCTTACAGGAGGCTCTACTTGGCACTATACTTCATTTTTATGCACTTAAAACTTGCTTCCAAGCCTGGAATTCAAAAATAAGCACCTGCTTTTAGGTCACTGAGAGCAACATCCATGGGGTTGGAGAGCAACATGTTACTCACGAGCTACTGGTTGGGGATCACTGATCTACAGTATAGTGATACAATCTCAAGAATTTGGCCTATTGTGATCACCTTGTTGTAGACTTGAGAATATAACATATATTCCAAAACCTTGTTAGTTAAGCATGGTAATCACACTGCTGGGCATCTGTATTTGCAAAATATTTAGGTAAAGTATAATGTGATTTCATAATGAAATGACTTCATTTATTGGAGTCAGGGTGGTTTATTGAGTTGCCTTGAGTGGAGTTTATCAATTTACAAATAAGAGACTTCTTGGAACAAAACCAAAGGATTTCACATAGAGTTCTTGGGCACTTACTCTGTATGTTGTTGTCTCAGATTCACAGGAGGCTGAGTGAAATCTGTTTGGGTATGGCCCCCAGGGATGATTATATTTACTGTATGATCAATATGATGCTCTGATTTGGTTTCAGATTTCATTTAGTATAAATGTGCTAAGTACCCTAAGTGCCATTTGCCATGTTTGCCAACATCTTAGATTGATACTGTACAGTGGATTGTGGGCTCTGGGCCAGTTAACTTAGATATGTTTCCAACATTGTTCTGCTGAGTGTTGGAAGCAGGGCCGGGCCAAGGTAGTTTGGCACCCTAGGCAAGTGGTACAATCAGCGCCCCACCCCCACCCCCGTTCTGTATGACCATTTCCCACCTATTCACTTTTTCTTAAATAAAGA
>CM044433.1:20661533-20776287 GCA_024363595.1 Xenopus borealis | reverse complement strand
TAGGCTGCTGGGTGGGGGAAAGGGAGGGGGTAATATCACTCTAACTTGCAGTACAGCAGTGATTGAAGTTTATCATAGCTCAAGTCACATGACATGGGGCAGCTGGGAAATTGACAATATGTCTAGCCCCATGTAAGATTTCAAAATGAAATATAAAAAAATCTGTTTGCTCTTTTGAGAAATGGATTTCAATGCAGAATTCTTCTGGAGCAGCACTATTAACTGATGCATTTTGAAAAAAAAATTCCCTTGACAGTATCCCTTTAAAGTCAATAGGAGTTTTTTTTTTCATATGTGCGTTTTTTCTCTGCAAATTTCCCTGCAGCAAGTATTACCCACAGTTTGGCAACAAAATTCACACACGGAAAAATTTGCGGCGAATCCATGGCTGCTGAAAAAAATTCGCTCATCACTACTGGCTACTGAAAACATGGATGGAAAAACAGAAAGAAGGGTTAGGATGAAAACATTTTAACGTTAGATTATTTAAAATGAAGCTTTTGCTTTTACTGTGTCTGCCATCTCTATCTTATTTAAGCTAAAAAGTAGCCGTAGAACTGCAGGGAAAAGATTGAAACTTAAATATATTCATCTCAGCATCTCTTTTAGATTTGTGAAATTTCTGGTTGCCATGGTCAGTGACCCCAGGTTTAATATAAAGACAAATAGACCTGTTTAATCGAAGATGTAAATATAAATAAAAATATTAATTAAATATAATTAATAATATAATTAATAATACGAGTCTCCTGGGTCTGTGGAAACAATTTATAAATTTCAACTTTTCAACACACACAGAGATACTTAGGAAGGTAAGATATGTTTAACACAAATGTTCTCTCAACAAGCCTATTTGAACACAACAATACTATTTTACTGGGGTTCAATCTGATTTTATTGATAATGCACTGTATACAAGTATCTACCTCGTACAGTTCCTTGGGTATTTATGCTATTAAATGACACATAATTCAACAGGTATTTTATGGTTCATCTATTAAGGCAGATTCCATTATTATCCTTGATGCAATTTTGTTATATGGACATCAGCAATTCAACAAATATTACCGCAGGTTAGGAAGCCAAGCAAAATAAATGCTCTCCAGGCTGAAAGGCCTATTATATTGATCCACTGGAGTTGGGAACGAATCCTGAAGTAGAGGGTAATTACTTTCCATCCTTGAGTTGTTACTATTAGAAGACTGATACTGCTCCGTTATCAAATTGAGACCATTAAACTGCCACATTATCCTTCAAAGTATTACAGTGACACTCACCAAAAGAAATATTACTCTCTCTAAATAGGATGAGTTATTTATCTGTTAAAGGACTAAAATTTCTGCTCTGATGTGAAATGCATATGGAAACTTTGGAAAAATGTCTGCAGATTCTATATATGAAGCAAACTGGGAGAAAGTGATTTCTGCATTGATTCGTATACCATCAGATACTGAACTGTTAAACCCCTTTAATGTCTAAAATATAATTTTCTAGTCTTTGAAATATTAAAATTATGCAGGCATGATCTTATTATCACTCCCTCTAGTGTTCAATTTAGCTCTCTTTGCCTCTATCTTGTGTTTTTATCAGGTACAGACCTGTTATCGAGAATGCTTGAGAGCAGGTTTTTTCCAAATAATCGATCTTTCAGTAATTTGGATCTTCATACAAGTTTGCTTGAAAACCATGTAAACATTAAATAAACCTACTAGGCTGTTATTACTTCCAGTAAGGATTAATTCTATCTTAGTTTGGATCAAGTACAAGGTGTTATTTTATTAATACAGAGAAAAAGGAAATCATTTTTCAGAATTTGGATTATATGACTAAAATGGAGTCTATGGAAGACATCCTTTCTGTAATTTTGAGCTTTTTGTATAATGGGGTTCCAGATAATGGATCCCATACCTGTACAAAGGTTTTGGGAGAAAATTAGGTCACAGCGTCTATTAAATCATTAATAGCAAATCATTATATCTTATATGTATCCTTAACTGTCCTATTGATTTATCCTGCACTTAATACTGATACTATCCTATGCAATGTAATCATATATCATAAAAAAGGTTGCTCTAAAGCAGTTCTGCTTAACCTTTTTATGTAGTAGGCTGATTATTTTTCATAACTCATGTTCAAGTACCAGATTTTAATAAAATGATGATGACATATACAGAAATCTGTGAAGCTCTCAATCAGCCTGGGAGCCATAAAAATCACTTGGAGGACAACATTTGGTCCATGAACTTCAAGTTGGATAGCCTGGCTCTAAACCAGTGGTAATCAGACCATGAAGGACTAGGCTTTGGTCTAACCCCCATTAGCTCATAACAAGGTCAGATAATGAGATATAATGGTAAATTTATCAAAGAGGGAAATTCCGCCACTCTCCATTCATTTCTATGGGGTTTTGAAAGATTGGGGCTTTGATAAATACGCCTTTCATAAACCCATAGAAATAAATGGAGCGTGGTGGAAGTTCACTCTAGTGGCGGAACTTCACTCTTAACTTCACTTTTTGATAAATATACCCCATAGATGTTTTGGTTATAGTTCCAGGAAGTAGAGGTATGGGACCTGTTATCCAGAATGCTTGGGACCTGGGGTTTTCCGGATAATGGATCTTTCCATATTTTTGATCTCCATACCTTAAGTCTACTAGAAAAGCATGTAATCATTCAAATAAAAAATAAACCCAATAAGCTGGTTTTGTTCAAAAAAATAATTCATTATATCTTATGTTGGATCAAGTACAAGTTGCTGTTTTATTACAGAGAAAAAGGAAATAATTTTAAAAAAATTGAATTATTTGGATAAAATTCTAAAGAGTCTATGTGAGACAGCCTTTCCATAATTCATGGGTTTCTGGATAACAGATACCATACCTGTACAACAAATACATTTAACACAAATCACCCCCCTGACCTTCAACTTGGGATTTCAGGTGCAGCTAACAGAGCAAATAGACTCTTTTCTGAAATCTTAAGCTGCCCATAAATGCAAAGATCCGCTCGTTTGGTGGTGTCTTGGCCAGATATCGATCGGTACGACCCGGCAGAAGCCCCCATACAAGTGCAGATAAGCTGTGAAATTGGTCTAAACGACTGATATCGGCAGCTTTATCTGCCCGTGTATGGCCAGCATTACAAAAACTAGCCGCTAGACTGAGCCCTACTGCCACTGTCTAAGACCTCCAGGGAGGCCCAGCCCTATAGTTTGGAACCACTGCTCTAAAGTGACTACTGTATGAAAGTTACTATGTGTGTAGTTGGAATTAATGCTAATACTTCATGAGACATAGGAAAGTCAAGAGAATCTTAGGAAGGAAATCCCACCAAGTCTAACCATGTTATACAAATTTACAATATGGATATATTTTACTAATCAATTAATTCAAAGCAATTACTGAATTCACAAACTGGTGCCATTAAGTGGCATTAATATCTAAATGTGCACATTGCTACATATGTTTCACTAACTTAACATAATCTAAAGGATCCGAAATAGCAAAGACTAAAAATTATTAATTGTTGGCATATACAAATAAAACATTCTGAGGTCAGGTTTATCTTTCCCAAGCTTTAGTTGTGAAATAAAATAATTATATTATATTGATGCAGAGGCAGCAGAGCCAAGTATAAAAAAAATTCCCAGTTTAGAACCAACATTGGGTTTCAAAACATTCTCTGTACTAGATTATTCTACAATCAAGTAGAGCTTTAGTATATTCCCACTTCCAGTGTTAAAAGATCCAGTTGCTAGCAAATTCAACAATATGTGTGACATCACCTTTGTATAAAGATAGGTAATTGATCCAGCATGCTTCATTCTATGGAACCTTCTGCATGAGTTATATATACAGTGTTAAGATCAATGTGGCATACTATTTTAGAATTGGCTTTGTTTGGTCTGTGCATTTGTGTCTCATTCATCTTTTTCTACCACTCATTGTATTATATTGACGTTTGCTGTAAGTTGAATGATATGTGTTTAGATAATCATTTATCACCAGGTTCTTGTTTTTGTTCTATTTTTCTTTAGGGCATGATTGCCATTCTGTTGGGTGACCTTTCTAACTACACAGACTGTATGTGTAAGTAGGGTATATGTTTGCACATTGTTCTCTAATCGCTTGAACTGTACTCAGTCACCTGTGATGAACAATGACTTCAGGAGTTTGTGTGTCTGTAGGCAAGACATGACTTGAGATAAGTCATGGTAACATCATGATGTCATGCTCAATATAACAGATTTAAAGTACTGGCCCAAGGCAATTAAATCGTTATTACAATCAGCAGTGGTTTCTGTCATTTGGATGGCTGAACTGACCATTCCCAAGTTACCCCTGACTAGGGTAAAGCCACTCGATGCGTCAACAAAGGCCATAATCTCCTGTACCAATACTAATGGTAGGGAAATATCAGCCCTGGTCTTCTAGGGTTGTAAGTCTCCTTTTAGATCCATATCATTTGTTCACAGGTTTTACTTTGGAATAATTTAAAGATGTAAAGACCTATGTAGCCTAGTTTCAGAAGTGCCTGTGTTCAGTAATGATTGATTGGAACCCACTTATGGAAATCAAACTCATTAATTTACAGATGAATTGTAAGGACAGACCAGAAGTCAGGAAAGATAGCAATCAACCCACAGGCTAAAGGTTAGGTCATGTAGTAAGTATCATAATCTGTATACAAGCAACCAACAGACAGGTGAATAACTCCAGAGTTTCAGCTCAAAAATCCAAAATTAAAGGACATCAGAGACCCAGGTTCAATGCCCAAACACAGGTCTTCCTTGCTAAAGTTCCTGGGTGTTTTCTTAAATTGTTATCTTGCAGCTTATGTTCTATTGGATCACAGTATTAGGTGTTGTTTCCTAGAAATCTAGTTGTCCAGTTGTTTTAAAGACACCCATGAAGAATGCATCAGAATGTTAATCAAGTTCTTTCCCAAATACTTTCCTTAGGCCCACTTTATGATCAGATTGATCAGATGGATCCTAAACAGGTCAGGTTTAGAAAGAATCGGCTACTCACCTTAAAATATCACTCTAGGAGTGATAGATTGTCAGGGCTATTTAGCCAAGCAGCAAAGGCTCCACTGAGGAGTATGAGTGGGATTATATTCCGGGGTCAGTAAATGCCTATCCATAATTGTGCTATGTTCCAATTTATATTCTGATAAAATCCTATGTGGACTTTCATATGGTTACGTTATAAGGACCACTGGTGCCCATTTATTGTGAACTACATGGTAACTTTAGCTCAACAACACCTTGTCTCCACCCTATTGAGAGGGTTCACTCCCAAGTGTAAAGTCTTATTTGGGCATATACTGTATATGACAAAGCTCATATACTGTAAAAAAACAATGCAACAAAAAAAATTGTCATGCATCAAAATAGGTGTGCATCAAAATTATTTGGACGCCCATTGACATGGACAAAATAGTTGCACGTTTAAAAATTGCCGCTCAAAATTTTGCGTGTCAAAATTATTTTGACACCCATTGACTTCAATGCATTCATGAATTTTTGCTGTTTTGCCCAGATGCGCCCATCGCTAAATTCTCTATTGCAGTAAACAAAACCATAGCAAATGAATGAATGAAAAGTAAAGTCTTTACTTGACTGGAAAATCCAACCTAAACAAAATGTTGGATCCATTTAAGTATTAGATTGAAATGGGAACAAATCCTACTGGTAAGTGGAGGTGATTTTACATTTATGAGGCCATACTTTACTTTGCAAAAAAGGCTTTGGCGCCTTCATATTTGTACATAAAAGAAAGCAAGAGGTTTATTCAGCAGAAATACTTTCCATGAAAATCAATATATTAGTGTTATGTATTTGTATCCATAAAGGCGGGGCAGTTATTTAGGAGAATACTTTGCTGAGACAAGCAGCATAGTTGGTCCTATACAGTTTAAGTGCAGATATAAAGAGAAAGGTAATTTTTTTTGCTGTTTAGGCAAAGAGTGACAGTGTGCCTCTTTCTATAAACAGAATAGATTTTCCCTTGAATAAGATAGTGTGGTGCTATTATACATTAATCTAAATTTAAAAAAAAATGCCTTCATTTTAAGAGTATAATTGAAGACCTGGAAAGGGCTCACGACATGATATACAGTTTTAAACTCAAGAAAAGGGCTTGGCTGACAGTTTCTCAGTTTCCTGGAAAAGGTGAGCCAGAGTCTCGCTCTTTACTGTTATATGAAATTATTAAAGCCTTTAAAAGAGCCACTGTACGATTCTCTAGCGACACCTGTGACATCTAATAGATATATTGTGGCTTTACTGAAACATAGGTCGGACACACTTTGCTCTGTAATAGCTTTTCTTTTGCAAAATATAGAGGTAGGGCAATAATGGGCTCCTTATTTATTATGAATAAATGACAGCTGCACATTAATTAATTGAATATTACAGCATCCCGCTCAATGTACAAATAGCCTAATCTGTGTGATTGTGTAACTGTTTATACTTAAACATGAACCGACCATTCGCCACATGCTGTGCTGTATTTATAGGGCATGTCAATCAAATCGGAAAGAGGTGGTTCCACAGTGGCCTTCTCTTTGTGGGCCTTTGAAACCGTTGGATATGAAGCCGTGCTTAACTCTTGGTTCTTCCTAGCAACCACTAACTTTGGTCCCATCTTGTACCAATACTTGGTGCATTTGTCCTTAAAATATCTGTCACATGTGATGATACTTGACTTGGAAACCACCAATTCCTTGAAGAACTATTCACAAGATCCTTGGCCCAGTAGGGGGAAACCTCATCCCCCAGGACATTAGTAATAGCACCAATAATTTCTGAGCAGTAAGAGGAAGGAATACTTTGGGTCTCCTACTTTAGCAATTTAGATCATGAATAAACTAGTCACTGCCAACAAAATGTGAAGGTGACTGGGTTAGTGTCAGGGACTTACCAGACGTGCAGGCTCCGGTCGTCGCGGCTTGTGCGTTCCAGCGCCGGATCCATGCGTGTCACGGACGTCATCACGCAGGCGTCTTGGCGCAGGTCGCAGGGAGCCGGCGGGCGCAGAGTGATGACGTAGGCGCCTCCATTTAAACCAGCAAAGCGGTTTCCCCAGTGCTCGGACATCGTATTTTCCTGGCTTCTATTGAGTAAGTTTTCACTTATATTATCTCTACTGGCTTCAACCTTGATTCCTGTCCCCTGACTCTCCGATTGCTCAACCCTTGGAACCTTGCCTGTTGGACTGATTATACTGTTGCCGACCTACCTGCTTGCTTGACTACTCTGCTGTATTAACCCAGAAACCTGTTTGGACTGATTATACTGTTGCCGACCTACCTGCTTGCCTGACTACTCTGCTGTATTAACCCTGAAACTTGTTTGGACTGATTGTACCGTTGCCGACCTGCTTGCCTGTTTGACTACTCTGCTGTATCAACCCTGTGACCTGTTTGGATTGATTATACCGTTGCCGACCTGCCTGCCTGCTTGACTACTCTGCTGCATACCCCTGAAAACCTGCATAGACTTTGATTCACTGTTGCCAACCTCGCTTGTCTGACCAAGGGCAGTCTTCCTCAACACTAGCGGTTCATCCCGGGCCGGTAAGCTTGACAGTTAGGTTTAGCAGAGCTCTCAATCTTGGTGAAACATTCACTCTCCATGTATGAATGCTTATTCAAATAACAAAAAGAACTGAGAGCGGCAATAGCAGAGCTTACTGCCAATGTGTGTTTATTCACACAAAATGTTTCGGGCTGCAGACCCTTTATTAAGTGTGTAGCATCAGATTAAATACTAACATTTAAAGGTATATACAGGAAGTGATATAATGCAAGTTACAGTAGGTGTGCCCTCTTAGGTAGGATGATGATGTGACACAAAGACTATATATATATTCATTATAGTGCAAATCAAAGTGTCCATGGATAAAAGTCCATACTGTATAACTGCCAAATAACTTTTAAATTGTCCACAAAGTCCAATAATGGAACTGCTCATTCTTAGGGCCTACCAATGCCAACCTCAACTTTTGTCTAAGTATTATAATATATTCTTATATTAATGGTTTATTTATGATTCTCAACCTAACATTTTTCCTGCTGCAAGCAACTCGGACATGCTGCAAGTCACAGGCACGTATTCTTTGTGCAGGAAAATAACACCAGCATGAGTTTTAAAAGAAATGGCGCTCATTAATAAGCTAATTACATTCCATGCTTCCTTTAGGTTGTGCTCCTGTGCATGCACACACAGGTTGTATTAATAAGACACTGTAAGGCTTCTTGTCTGACAAGTGGTCTTATGTATTTATTTTTCGCTAGAGCATTCAGTTGCTGACTTTTACTGTGTGGATTCACTGCTTCATAAATTTGCTTTTAGTAGGAGGTATTTAAAGGTCATGTATTGTTTTCATTCAGGTCCGGAACTAAGGATAGGCAGAAGCGGCACCTGCCTAGGGCACAACCATGTGGAGGGCACAACCATGTGGAGGGCACTGGGAAATTGCCTGTTCTGCCTAACCCTAGTCCACTACTATCTGCAGCTCTTGCTTACCCCTGTCACTCTCCCCTCCCTACCTCCCTCTCCTCTGTCACTCACCCCTACCTCCCTCCCCTGCCCTTACTCTACTCCTTTGTTGCCCTCCCCTCCTTCCCTCCCCTCCGTTATGGTGCACAAGCAATATGCATCTGCATATGGGGGGTGGGGGTTAGCTAGCTGGGTTGCACCTTGGCCAGGCCCTGGTTTAATTACATTGCTTGGGCAATGCTATATTCATTTGATGTAATAAACTGATTTGCATCATTTCCTGTGACTCATTTAGTTGTAGTTGTTTGCGGGTATTGCCTGCTGTTCATGATATACATAAATCAAGCAAGGATTAGGTACACCCGAATCCACTTTCATTCTTTTCGTATTTGTATTATTGATTTATCTGGGTGGGATTCACCCACCTGTTGTTTGCTTTTCTTTATAGTGCAAATATCTGAAATATGATAAAGATATTAATCTGTACTGCTTACATACGTACTGAAATATTAATAAAGTGCACTCACCATATTCAAACTCTTTCTGATAAGTCTATCTATTCTATGGCTGTTGAATCTCAATCATGAAATTCCCCCAGCAGAGCATCTTTCAAAAAAAAAACATCCGCCATATGGTGAATTATTGAAAAATGTTAGTAGACACAGCTGTTTACATCAAACTACTCTTTCTCTTACCCCTACTATAAAAGATGAGAAATGAGTTTTGAGAAGTCCATATTTTAGCCATTAGGAAAGCTGCCTTTAGAAAAAAACAGACTTCGAAAAATTCATCTGCATTTGCAATATGCAGCTTTATTATATACATTAAATATGTTTAAAAACCTCTTGAATTAACTACATTTGAACAAATGTTGTGGCTTTGGTTTACTTAAGAGAGAATATCCTCATCATATATTTATATCACACCAATAAGTTACTATACTTATTCACTGCGAGTTGCATACAAATGATATATCAAATTAAATCCTTTTCAGAATAAGATACGTCACATGGTTGGTATAAAGTGAATATCTTCTGCAGATGTGTTAGTTCCTTTTAGATGAGCATTATGATTATGAAAACAGAGACACCCCAATGGAGTTGTTATGTTACGGGATGAAGACTTTGGTAACAGTACAGGTATGGGACCTGTTGTCCAGAATGCTGGGGACCTGGGGTTTTCTGGATAAAACATCTTTCCCTCATTTGGAACTTCATACCTAAATTCTGCTAGCTAGTTATTTAAACATTAAATAAACCCAATAGGATTTTTTTCTACCAATAAGGAACAATTATATATTAGTTGGGATGAAGTACAAGCTAATGTTTTATTATTAGAGAGAAAAAGGGACTTTGTTTTAAAATTTGAATGATATAGTTAAAATGGAGTCTATGGGAGATGGTGTTTCTGTAATTCAGAGCTTTCTGGATAACAGATCCTATACCTGTTCAAGAAATCACCAAATGCATCTAGCATTGTCTATCTTCATTTGAATTATTCTTGTTGGGACTTTGGAGACATGTAGGGACAGATTTACTAAGGGTCAAATTCGAGGGTTCAAACCCTCGAATTCGACCATGGGAATTGTTGGAGAATGAAAATCGAAATCAAAGGATTTCACCGCTATTCGATTGTTCGAATGATCAAATAGCGAGGATTCGATTCGAACGATTTTATCCATTCGATCGAATTTTTTTATTCGATCTAAATTAATGAAAGCCAATTCGGTAGTTTTAATCTAGGCAGTCGAATTAAAATTTAAAGGGGAAGTTATTCAACTGTTGAATAGTCGAATATTCAAATAGATTTTTATTCAAATTATTCGAAGCATTCGATTGAATTTTCAAAATTCACTGGTGGAAAAATCATACTTGCAATATCCGTGAATGCAGGGTTCAAATGTACAAGTCTGCTAAATAATAAATAATAAATCATTTAAACATTAAATAAACCCAATAGGGTTGTTCTGCCTTGAACAAGGATCAATTATATCTTACTTAGGGTCAAGTACAAGGTAATGTTTTATTATTACAGAGAAAAAGAAAATATTTTAAAAACATTTCAATTATGGGATATGGGAGACATCATCTGTAGCTTTTGGGTACAGGTATGGGACCTATTATCCAGAATGCTCAGGACCTTGTTCACACCTTAAGAATACTAGAAAATAATGTAAACATTAAATAAAACCCAATAGGATGATTTTGCTTCCAATAAGGATACAAGATACTGTTTTATTATTACAGAAAGAAAGGAAATTGTTTTTAAACATTTTGGATTATTTGAGTATAATGGAGTCTATGGGAGACGGCCTTTCTGTAACTTGGAACTTTCTGGATAACGGGTTTCCGGATAACGGATCACATACCTGTATACAAATAGGCAACCGAAGACCATTTATTACATTACCCCATTATTGTTAGCTCCATTGGGGCAGCAACTGCGGAACATGTTGTCATGTAACAATAAAGGATAAGGAGTAACTGATAATTTGTTGGTCATTTGTTATTTTATACATTAAACTAATACATATTATATAGCTATAGCTCCTTTTTTATTTTCAAGAGAAACATGTTTCAGACATTAAAAATAGCACACATGAAAGCAACACTTTCAAAAATATATTGTGTCTGTGGAATCATTTGCAATGCTCATACATATTTATTATGATTTTGTTGTTGAGTTGTTAAATATGAACAATAATTTGGAGGTATTTATAGGTTTTATTGTAAGGGGCCATTTCCCTTGCTGATAACGGAGCAGTTTGCTCCTAAAATGTAATTATAAAAAAAAAATGCAGGTGCCACTCTTACTGTGCAGTCTGAAATTTCTGTTTTCTGATGCCATAAGGAAACCTACCTGTTTATCTGCTAAACTCAGCAGGCTCAAGGCAGTATATTTTAAGTTTTAACTTGTGTACCATAAATTGCTGTGGAAAATATGTTACAAAGTCTGAAGAGTGTTGGTCTGGGATATTTTTCCTCATAAATTTACATTTATTTGCATGCTGATTCCAAGACAGACTTTTCATTTTAATATAAAAATGTTTCCTGCAAATGCTTAAATTCCCTTTGCCATATGTTTCTGTATGTAAATTGTTTTTTTTTATTTAAAACTATATATTTTTCTACCAACATCACAGCATGGTTTGCCAGTGAATTATACGGTTATACTAGTGTAAAATATAGAAGGAAAGTGCTGAAAAAAGTAGTGTTTTGGGGTTGATTTATTAGAAATTCCTCTGAAAAAGTCCCTCCCATCTGTTCCACCTCCTGCTGCCTGCTTTTCCAGGCTGTGGAGGGGAGCTGTTGGCACTCAATAGACTGCACTGTAGGATAGAAACCAATCAGCAGCTAGGCTGATAGGGAACAGAAGCCACATTGGCTTGTGTGACTGCACAGCTGTGATTGGCTATCCCCTTCCTAGATAGAGAGGTCTGCCCAAATTGCCCTGTTTCTAAACAGGGCAATTTGTTTAGAGCTCTATATCTACACATCTTCTCTAGGATGCAGCCTTTGAGCAGCTCATTATCAGAGGCTTATCAGTGAACTGGTAATTTGTTTTATCAACTTGTCTGAAGTGCTGTTGAACAGGAGGTGTAAGAGCTGGTGCAGACAGGGAGATTCGAGGAGATTCTGTCGCCTGGCGATTAATCGCCTCTTCTGCGAGGCGACAATCTCCCCGAATCTCCCTGTCTGCACCAGCCCTAAAAGTGAAACTTGCTTCATATTCTTGTATAGTGCGAGTGATAACAGAAACCATAGATAGGTAAGTATGTTCAGCACCCTATTCCTTGAGCTCATGTTGAAAAGAATGCAAACTGTTATTTAAAAATTTCTGACATTTTGTTTTTGTACATAATATCATGTGGGAAGTTTTGAATTCATTTTCAGACATTTTTTAAAAACAACAAACATTTAAAGGAATTGTTCAGTATAAAAGTAAAAACTGGGTAAACAGATAGGCTGTGCAAAATAAAACATGTTTTCAATATAGTTAGTTAGGCTGGAGTGACTGTAAGTCTAACCTAGTTTTTCAGCTCTCTTTTGTTTACACTGACTGGTTACCCTGGTTACCAGGCAGTAACCAATCAATGACTTGAGGGAGGGCCACATGGGTCATAACTGTTGCTTTTGAATCTGAGCTGAATGCTGAAGATCAATGGCAAACTCACTGAACAGTTATGTCCCATGTGGCCCCCCCTCAAGTCGCTGACTTACTCAGATTTAGAGAGCTGAAAAGCAGGATGTTGTGTTTTATTCTGTTATATGAGACATCCACTCACTCCAGCTTTTATATATTACATTTTTGGCTAACTAACTATATTAGAAACATTTTTTATTTTGCACAGCCTATCTATTTACCCAGTTTTTATTTTTACCCTGAACTGTTCCTTTAAGTTTACCAAAACTTATACTGCTTTCTGGAGTCAGCTCACTATCATGGGTCTTTTTGACCTTGTTATTAGTGATGGGCGAATCTCGCCGAAAAATTTGCGAATTTCCCGAAAAATTTGCGAAACGAGTCGCGGGACGCTTTTGACGCTAGAGGCTTGGGTTTTCGGTGCATCGCGTCAAAAACGACGTGCGACCCATCTTTCCAGCGAATTTTCGCTAAGCGAAATTTCACTGGCGATTCGCAAATTTATTCGCCAGCGGCTAATTGCGTGAATTCGCCGCGAATTTGCCCATCACTACTATTTTTTCAATATTATATTGTATTATTAAATACAAATTTATTTTTTAATTATTTTTGGCATTTTGAATCATATATCTTGTTATAGAAGTGGTATACATGAATTCTGTAAGCTTTAGAAAATTTAAAGAGAACTAAGTCCTAAAAATAAATATGGCTAAAAATGTAATGTTTTATATACTGAACTTATTGCACCAGCCTAAAGTTTCAGCTTGTCAATAGCAGCAATGATCCAGGACTTCAAACTTGTCACAGGGGGTCACCATCTTGGAAAGTGTCTGTGAGAATCACATGCTCAGTGGGCTCTGAGCAGCTGTTGAGAAGCTAAACTTATCCAGCAGAAAATTAGGTTGCCCTGTCATATAAGCTGATGCCACAAGGCTAATTATTACATTGTCTACTGGGGAGACACAGATCTTTACTGCTAAAGGGTTGTGGTTGCTTTGGGCAAGTACACAAGCCCAGACCATAATGTACAACATTTCTAGCCTATTTCTTTAGTTTAACTTTCCTTGTCCTTTAAGTTATCCTGAAGAATACAATACAGTATAATGTTCATAGTTTCTTAAGTGAAACAAAAAAAAAAATCAGCTGTACAAGGCACTAAAAGTGTTGACGCAAATAACTATATTACACAACAAAAATAGAAGGATGAGTAAGAAGAATAGTAGATATAATTATTTTTGCCACCGCACTCCCGCAATTTACTCACACTGCTTGACGTGGTGCTGGACTTCCGTAGACCCGGCAAGGTCCCTTAGCAACAACAGTATTGAAGAAATCGGATCCACACACACATACTCTTGCAGTTGGGGGGATTCCCCTTCATCAGGGAGGATTGTTCCCCCCGAAACGTTGAAACTTTGGTGAAATAAAAGGGGAATCCCCCCAACTGCAAGAGTATGTGTGTGCGGATCCGATTTCTTCAATACTGTTGTTAAGAAGAATAGTAGAACGTAGGTATGTGCCTATTGTAATAATGTGATAGACAGGCTTTTAGAGATGAAAGGGAGCATTTGTGTATAAATGCATTAAAATAAAACAATTTTCCGGTTTATTGTCTGATTGGAACATATTATATTTTGGTCAAACACAGTTTGATTTTTGGTTTTAGGTAATTGATACTCTTTCCAGATTTTAATGGAATATGGAGTGCTTGGCACTGGTTCTTCCTTCAGTAAATTAAAGAAGGTTCTGTCCCTAGAGTGTTCATAGTGTGAGCTACTGTATGCTGTTATGATTACCATCTAATATATAATAAATCGGAGATAAATAGTATTTGGGTATAAACGATATGTTCCTTTAAAGTGCAGAGGTTGGAATTTTATTTTTTATTTATTTTTATTACTGCCTTAATAATTAAGCTTCAGACCAGCAAGGAAGGGTGCTGATCATCCATCCATCCATTAAATGTTACATTTAGTTAAGATTGTGTCAGCTGCATAAAAATATGCCCCTAAGGCTATGGACATTAAACATAATAAAATGCTAGAATGTGAATGGACTAAGCGAAGCAATTGGTCTTCATTTTGTCTTTTTATTTTCCCATCTGATTTCAAAAAGGTATCTGGTTGCTGTGATCAGTGACTTTGGCAAACAGATGAAGAATTTCTGTTAAAACAAAATGAAGAGACAAATGCGCATTTGCTTACAAGAACAATAGTCCAAAAATTGCAACAAAAGAACTTTGAAAAATATAGGGGTCACATTATTTCCTGGGGTGCAAGTGCTAAAGCGCAAACAGGTACAAGTAATAGTACTCACTTACCAAGCACTTGTTCCCTGGGGAGTGCTGCTGTCTGTACTGGATCAAAATCAACACAAACTTTGATAATTGGCCTAGAAGAACAGTGCTGAAAGCTTGTTTTTAATACATAAATTGTATTTAATAAAGGGGAAAAAATTGTGGAGTGGGACGTCAAACAAATTATAATGCTATGTGTATTGCTTGGGTGAAAGGGGCATTTGGTTCAAGGGATGCTCAATGTTGCAATCATTTGATAGACCACATCTTCAGTACAGTTTATTATCTATTATCCAGAATGCTTGGGACCTTGGTTTTTTCCACATAAATGATTTTTCCATAATTTAGAGCACCTTACAGTAAGGGGGTTAATTATCAGTTATTTTTTTTACTCTAATAAATTAGAATGTACTCAAATGGGAAGTGAACTTCTAATATTCGATCAAATAGCCTGATCTGAAAATTCAAATTCAATTCAATTCAAATCAAGTTTTCCTGCAAAAAAATCATTGAATGTCATTAAGGCAATTAGCATCTCCAAATGGCTGAACAGACCTCTGCAGTTCACATGTAAATGAACTCGGCAGGTTTTAGGTGGTAAATATATTCGAATTAGAACTGTGTCCATGGTGAAGGTGTGATAAATCTCAAATGTACATTTGAGTGTTTTTTAAAATTCAAATTTGTTGGTTTGACAAAAAAATTCAAAGATTTGCATTCAAATTTACTATTCGAACCCTATATATATCTATATATATCTATATATACTGTATATACCCTATATATATCTATATATATATCTATATATATCTGCCCTAAGTGTACAAAAAGCTCTGAAACAGGGGTTAACCCCAGTAGCATTGTTTTGTCTCTGACGATTAATTATATCTTAGCTGGGATCAAGTACAAGGTACTGTTTTATGATTACAGAGAAATCATTAAAGATTTTAATTATTTAATTAAAAGGGAGTCCATGAAAGATGGCCTTATTGTTATTTAGAACTTTCAGGATGACAGGTTTCTGGATAATGATCTCATACTTGTATGAGGTTAATTTTTTGGAACAAATATACAAAAGATCATTAAAAAAGTAGAATGACTTTAGGCAAATAAATAATAGATGAAAATGACCAATATCTGACCGATATCTGAGTCACAATTGGCCGGATATTAATCAGACAGGTCTGGTGGGACCTATTATCCAGAATGTTTGGGATCCAAGGTTTTTCCAGATAATGAATCTTTCCATAATTTGGAAATACTTTTTAAAATGTTTATTATTTGGATGAATATCTATTGGTATGTATTTTATATAGTTTGGAGCTTTCTGGATAATAGGTTCTGGATAACAGATCCCATACCTGTACTGTGTATATCTAATACACAGTACTGTATAATATAGTAAAGTCCTTGGCCATTCCCAAGTGCCCCTTTGATTTTACTAGTTAAAGGGATTCTGTCATGGAAAAAATTTTTTTTCAAAATGCATCAGTTAATAGTGCTGCTCCAGCAGAATTCTCCACTGAAATCCATTTGTCAATAACAGATTTATTTTTATATTTCATTTTGAAATCTGACATGGGGCTAGACATATTGTCAATTTCCCAGCTACCCCAAGTCATGTGACTTGTGCTCTGATAAACTTCAATCACTCTTTACTGCTGTACTACAAGTTGGAGAAATAGCACCCCCCCCAGCAGCCTAACAACAGAACAATGGGAAGGTAACCAGATAACAGCTCCCTAACACATGACAGCTGCCTGGTAGCTCTAAGAACAGCACTAAATAGTAAAAACCCATGTCCACTGTGTACTATTCAGTTAAATTGAGAAGAAAAAACAACTGCCTGCCAGAAAGCAGTTCCCTCCCAAAGTTCTGGCACAAGTCTCATGACCAGGGGCAGCTGGGAAATTGACAAAATGTCTAGCCCATTTCAGATTTCAAAATTGAATATTAAAAAATCTGTTTGCTCTTTTGAGAAATGGATTTCAATGCAAATTCTACTAGAGCAGCACTATGAACTCGTGTTTTGAAAAAAATATGTTTTCCCATGACAGTATCCCTTTAAACATGAATCTAGCTGACCCAGGACCCAGTGTGCTGAGCTCTGCCTATAGGCCATCAAAATGTACAACCGTCCTGTGGAAACAGAAAATTACAACTCAGAAATGATTAAGTCCAGCCATGTATCTGTGAGCAAAGCCAAACTCAGCTAGCATTATATTCCTATTAATAGTGATGTGTGCCTTTCTTTAACTCCAGACTAACCATTAATATTTTATTTGCTCTGCACATAACACGAATTTCTCTCAAATGGCACAAGGATTATTTTACTGTCTAATATTTCTCTTACCAATATAGGTTTCATTAAACATCCTGCATAATATATGTGCTATAACACTACCGCGTCTGAGGAAAAAAACACCCAAGAAAAAAGAAATCTAATTGTCTAATAAATAAAATTGAATTTAGGGAGCCTATTTATTCTAGACAAACATGCCATGGATTATTAACTGTGATAACTAATGGGATGTTCCTGACCATGCATAAATAAATTAAAGCCTTAATAGGAAAAATATTATTTTACATTTACATAATTCACTTTTATCTAATAATGTTATGGAAGAGCGCAAATGCTAAAAAAAAAAGTATATTTCAGCACATCTTTTACTAGCATAAAAAAGAACGTTGAATAGATAGGAAATCCTGGTACAAATTGTGTCGGAAAGTTAAGAAACTTGAAAACTTTTTGTGGAGCATAAGTGTCCCCAAGTGGTGATATCTTAACTTGCAGCTTTTACGTTTGGTCCCAAGAGCCATTAATTATGGAGGAAGAAAAATGTATATGTCTGAATTGTAAAGGGAAAATAAGCAAAACTGGATATATTGCTGTTACTATCACATTTTTCTGGACCGTCTAGTGACTTTCTGCCTTTGCTTGCTAGTGCTGCTGAAATATTATTTGGAAGAACAAGTCAGCAGCACTGAACTATATATATATATATATATATATATATATATATATATATATATATAACATATTATATATATATATATATAAAACATATTTTATATATATATATATATATAAATAAATGTGTGTGTATTTACATGGATGCGAAACCTTCCAAAGATTACCAATGACTACATATTTATACATTTATTTTAATCATTTTAGAATGAGTTCATTGTGCCACATTTATCTTTCTAATCTTTATTAAGCTTTCATGAAAATTAAAACTGAACTAAACAAATATGGTTGTTAGGCATTATGGGTTTTTAGGTTTTTATGGTCTAATTTAGAATTTGCCAAATATTTTTTTTACTCTAATAAGTTTGAATATACTCACAACTCGAATGAGAGGTTATATTGTATTATGAAAAAAAAACTTGAACATTCAACAGTTCGGACCTGAAAATTCAAATCAAATTCGAAATTAAGTTTTCTTCAGAAAAAAAAACTTGAATGACAGGAAGTTAATAAACATACAAATTGTTCAACGGATTTTTGCCATTGACTTGTAAATGAACTCGACAGGTTTTAGGTGGTGAATATTCGAATTAGAACTGTTTCATGGTCGAGGTGTAATAAATCTCACATTCAAATTTATATTCCAGTTGGTGCTTTTAAATTTGAAATTTGGAGTTTTGAAAATTCAATTCGAATTTACCATTTGAACCTTTATAAATCTGCCTAGATGTCATGCAGCTCTTTGCAATCAAACCCCATGTATGGTCTTACACACTTTGTGTTAAAATTGCTTGCACAAAGGAATACATTTTAACCTTTTTTCATTAACAACTTTTATTACACCCCCCTATAGTGTTCTGTTACAGGTGCTATACCGATCACTGTCTAAATATCTAGTTCACTGGGTCCCCGACTTTAATTATGGGTGTGATTCCAATAGGATACTCTTCTTTACTGGGGCCTTGAGTCCTAAGCTCCCAAGCAGCATCCAACGTGTTCATCAGATGAAGACTAAAGAGTCATGTTATTTCATATATTTTTTTAAACATTAAATTCTGTTTTCAGAAGACTTTTACTGCTGGTCCTTTAATATACCTCATTAAACATAATTGGTTTTTAGGAATGCTTATTAAAAAATTATATTCTAAAATTGCAAACATTTTGTTAGCCCATTTTGGCTGCCCTACCTACAGTATTAGCACATTTTTTAGGTCAGGGGATCTTAATGCTGCGTGTATATCTATACAAAATGTTGCTCACTATAGCTCAAAATATTGTTTGCTTCTACTTTCTGCCAAAGATAGCACTAAAGTACTGTAAGTAGGTAGCATATAACTGGAGCTAGCTGCATTATGCAGAATGATCCAGTGAACACTAGTGTAGCCTAGATAGGATGGCATTATTCTGGCTTCAAAACATTCACACATCTTTGGGAAGAAATAATGTAAAGGGTTACTTCGAAAACTCCCCTATATTTGTATAGAACTTTTTTTTTCAGTATTCCTAATGGGAAGCTTAATTTAACAGAATAGTTTTGGCAGTCATTTTGTGCAATAATTTTACAGTGCAGCATGCCAAAAATGTATTCAAATCTCTACTAAATGACTAAGTGGTTGGTTCAGTAAATTTTGCATGCAGGCATGCTGGCTTTCTGGCAGTTACATGAAAATGTTTAGATTTTATTCCTTCACATTCTTCTCATTCTCTAGCTTCCTTAGCTCAGTTGCGCCTTGGAGTTGCAGCCTTTGCTTGCATCTCATAACAAGGTTATATATAGTATAAGGAAAAACATTGATGTGTCATTCATTTAGTCATGGTTCGAAGATTATGTAGGACTGAAAATAAGCACTCACCCAAAATCTTACCCAAACTGACCCTCAAGATACAGGCACATTTACAATACCAAATAAGCATTCACCCAATATCTCACCCTAGCCAACTACTTTCAAGATGGGCTACAGATGTATTTAGAAGACCAAATAATCACTCACCCAAAATCTCACCCCAACTGGCCTTCAAGCTTAGCTTTCAGGAATAAATAGAACAAACACACATTCTCCCCAAATTTCCCCCTTAATAATATAACATATGTACTCTCCAAATCTGGCCCTAAATACCTTTCAACCTGGTCTTTCAAAAGTACTGTAATTAGGCATTCTCCCCAAATCTCACCCTAACCTTCCAGCTGAGCCCCCAACTAACTCCTTTAGTAGTTTCCAATGTTTGGGAACCAGTTTCCTAACTGATGATCGTATAGGATATATTCTGCTACTCTGAGCACAAAAACAGCAGAAACAGAATAAATGCTGACATTTAACCAAAACAATTTCCAATAAATTATTAATTCACCTCACACAGCAAGCAAATAACTGCCAAAAGACAATGCTCACTTCCCTTAACAAACTGTATAATGTATTGATGCAAATACACCGTAACACATTTGACTATTTCATTACAACTAATGATGGATCACACGGGAGCATATTATTGGGCTTGTCAAAATTGTAATTTTATTCATTATTAAATTATTCTGTTGCTCAGATTTTTTTTCTTCCCATGAATATTTCAGTACCTTAGATATATTTCTTTAAAAAAGCAGTGC
Source organism: Xenopus borealis (assembly GCA_024363595.1). NCBI lineage: Eukaryota > Metazoa > Chordata > Amphibia > Anura > Pipidae > Xenopus > Xenopus borealis. The sequence goes on along the minus strand of CM044433.1, from coordinate 20,755,767 downwards.
ATTTGTCAGCTTGTCAAGAGTACATGTTAACTATACATTTTAAATTAAATTAAGAGCATATTTTATAATTTGTGAGTTTTATATACTTAAGGTAGGAATGGTGACATGTAAGAATAATGATTAGTCTTACATATGATACCACACATATTTCAGCAAGGGAGAATTTCATACATAAAATTAACATCTGCTCTTAGATCCATGGTTATTAGACCCTTCTACTCTATCTATAATAGACATGGCCTTCATAAATGCAGCCAAGATATCATAAGTGGACAGAACCCGTTACCTGGTCTGAATGAATGCTGCCCTGTAATATTAAAGACCCTGTCCCTCTATTAACCCAGTAGGGCAATTTCAACTCAGTGGAAGGTACAATCTAGATTTTTTAGCGCTCCTTAAAGTCCTATTAACGGAATACATTATGGCCGAAATAGTGGCTTATAAAAGGCAGTCTCAATTAACAGTACTTACACTAGAGAGGAGAATATTTAATATCAGATACTTTAACTACCACCTCTCCTACTTTCAGTAAATTAAAACAATATCAGGAGGCACAGGAGACCTATTCACAAAGCTTTAAACTCCAATTTTCCTGAATCAGGATATGTGAAAGAAATGCTTGTAGCATTTACACTGACCTATATGCCACCAAACTAACAGTCAATGAGGACACAATTAAATTCTTCTTTAGTCCTTTGGCCCTCCCATCACTCCCCAGGAATACAGAGACTATACGGAAAACTTTCCTCTGGGTAAAGCTGCTGGATCAGATGGCATCCCAACAGTAACATAAAAAAGACTTCCAAGACCGTAGCTCCACACTTACTAAAAATATTAAAGGAGGTACTGCAAGCTATTTGGGAAATTCAGTCCTTATATGAAGCAGACATTGTCTTGCTTCAAATTCTGAAAATCTATGAATACATTTAGGGGCACATTTACTAAGGTTTCTATTGATTCAAAGTGAAAATTCAAATCAAATTGGAATTAAAAAAATTTGAAATTCGAATTTAATTTGGGCTTATTTGTTATTCGTTATTGAATAGCCAAAAATTCAATTCGAATTGCCCAAATTCGAAAATTCGAATTAGATTATCGAACTACCTTTAAAAAAATTCGATATAACAATTTGGCAGATAAAACCGAATTGCTATACATCCCTATGGGAAGCTCCCATAGGATTTTTCCAAAAATGTTTGATCGATTCAAATGATTTTATCGATCAATCAAATTTTTAATTTTCAATCATTTTAAAAATCGAATTGCGTATGGTTGCTGATTCTCCCAGCCATCCCAACCTCACCTTGCTAGCACCCAGCCAGAGAAGCAACATCTCTATCTTATATAAACAGCTGTATATTGATACAAAAATTTGCTTAAAGGGGTGGTTCACCTTCAAATTAACTTTTAGTATATTGTAGAAGGGCCAATTCTAAGAAACTTTTCAATTGGTCTTCACTATTTATTTTTTATAGTTTTTTAATGATTTGCAATTTTCTTCTGTTTCTTTGCAGCTTTCAAATGGGGGTCACTGACACCATCTAAAAACAAATGCTCTGTAAGGCTACAAATGTATTGTTATTGTCACTTTTTATTACTTATTCTATTCAGTCCCTCTCCTATTCATATTCCAGCCTCTTATTCAAATCAATGCAGGGTTGCTAGGGTAATTTGTACCCTAGAAACCAAATTGCTGACACTGCAAACTAGAGAGCTGCTAAATAAAAAGCTAAATAACTATAAAACCACAAACAATAAAAAATGAAAACCAATTGCAAATTGTCTCAGAATATCATTCTCTACATCATACTAAAAGTTACCTCAAAGGTGAACAACCCCTTTAAGGGATCATGGGAGTAGGACTTGGGGGGTGAAAAATTATGAACAGTGGGAGTTGGCCCCAAGCCATGTCTTTTAAGCATAGCCTACTCCAGCTATACCTGATATACAGATTGTACTATACTGTCAGATTGACAGACAACAATTGAACAAAAGTTATGTCCCAGTGACAGTTACCTGTGGATATCATGGTCAACTTAACAACCAATTTCCTGGAAATAAACCCAACAGTCAGAAATTATATAGGATATGTATCTGTTAAATTAGAATACCACAAGATATAACATAAAAACAGAGGTCTGACTTGGTTGCCCTAGTGCAATTAATGCCTACAATATATCCGTCAGTTGGCCCAGTGTTCCCAAGAACTGTCTTTGAAAAGCAACGTTAAAAGGCAGGTTTATCAAGGATGGAGATGAAATTTGAGTTTCTTTAGTGAAATTTGACTAGGGAATAGTTAAAATTTGATTCAAGTTTTTAAAAATTCTTTAATTCGATTTCCAAAATTTATCATAAACTCTCCCTTTAATAATTTTAATTTGACTTATTGCCAACTTAAACCCGTCAAACTGCTGTTTTAGCCTATGACGGATGTCCTGGGATAAATTTGGAGTTGTTTGCTGCCTTCCTGACGTTCAAGTTTTTTTCAGAGAAAAAACTGGAATTGAATTTGATTCAAATTCACTTTTTGATTCGAGTTTGCGGATTGATTCCATTCACCCAAGTTTTAAAAATTTTAGTTTTTAAATACATTGCAGTTTGAATTTTGATTTTATGGGAGTTCATGGGAGTTTTAATTAACTTCCATGAACTTGAAATTCAACCCTTGATAAATCTGCCCCAAACTATTATTAAAACATGAAAGTCAGCATTTTGTTTGGTGACAGACAGATTTCTTATCCCTCGAAATTATAAAGACAGCAGAGAACCTCTGATGTAACAAAAAGCTATATGGAGCAGTTTATAAATCCTGTACAGAGGGAAGCTTATCTCAGATTAACTGTGAAAGAATATTAGATACTCAAAGAGGTGAAAGCTGTTTAACCCCAAATTAAAACTGTAATATGGGGAAATATTGTAATAACCATTAAGCATAATAAATTGATATGCAGACATAATAGTGGTGCTGCTTCAACCTTTTAGTTGTATACCTGATATTATAAATCATTTTCCTTTGCTCTGTAGCGTTTTAATGGTTCAGCGTTGCATTACTGTGCAGCACTTAAATTAATTGTTATACACTTACATTAAACGGATATTAGGTCTTCTCAACAACTGCAAAATAGAAATATATGCCTGCTGATTATTAACTCCATGTTATTGTTATACCAGTGTAATATGTAACACATCATTATTATTATTTATATTATTTCACGTCCCCTTATTTTAAGATTTTACTCATTTTAAATCAATAGAGTTTACACAACCATAGAAACCCAAGCAGACACAGTAGAACGTATAAACTCCTTTCAGATAGTGCCCTCAGGACCCCATCACTGCAAGGCAGCAATTCCCCTAATGTACCCTTTATAATTTGCATGCTTATTCATGAAAACAGCATTAATTTTTAAGGAAACACAATATAGATATGTTAATTTATATTATTATAATATGATATAAAGATGTATGCCTGTAAACTCCCCATAACTGTACATCTTTTTAGAAGCGCTTATTAAAGCTATGCTCTCACGAGAAACCATGTTTTTTTTAATTATCAAATCATATCAGTTAATACCACTCCTCCAGCAGAATTCTGCACTGAAATCCATTTTTCAAAAGAGCAGATTTTTTATATTTCATTTTGAAATCCGACATGGGGCTGGACATGTTCTTAGTTTCCCAGGTGCCCTCAGCCATGTGGCTTGATAAACTTAACCTTGAGCCACTCTTTACTGCTACACTGCAAGTTGGAGTGATGTACCCATCTCCCTTACCCCTCCAGCAGCCCATCAGCAGAACAATGGGAATGTAACAAGATAACAGCTCCCTGAAACATGATAACAGCTCCCTGGTAAATATGAGAATAGCACTCAAAAGTAAAAATAATCCTTCCGTTACATTGAGTAGTAGAAATAATAGCTTATCTGACAGCAGTTCCATCATGAAGTGCTGAGTTGAGATGGCTACCTACACATCAATATTACAACTAAAAGAAAATATACTTGTAGATTCAGGAATAACATTTTATACGGTAGAGTGAATTATGAGCTGCGTAAACAGAGTAATTTAGATATACAAACTACACTATAAAAATCATGACAGAATCCCTCTAAATAGTCTAACAGTAGTCTCCCTAGCTGTGTTAGTAGCCTCAGTAATCACTGATTTTGAATTATTTTAGCGAAGTCTGCATCAAGTATCGGAAAAACACCACACCTCCTTTCAGAGTAGAGCAATTCAATGACAGATGGTCCAAATAACATTACAGATCAACTTAGTGGTTAGGATATAAATAAAATCTGCTACATGGACCTTTGTGTTTGCGGCTGTAACAATTGGTAATAGATGAATCAAACACTGGCTCAGTAAGAACAATTGAGTGTATAATTATAGCCTTTTGTAGTGTGAGATAACTGGTCTGTAGGCCGGATGTACAGTACATCAGTTAGATGAGTAACCGCAACTATGAAAGTCTGTTCTATTGATTTATCGGAGTACATATTTCCTTGATAAAACTTGCAAGGCTTGATTTAAATCATTAATTAAAATAGAACTGCATTTTGTATTCATTGCTGAAGTCTTCACCTATGGAACAGCTAAATAATAGAACTCCTCTTTTCCTGAATGTGAGGGCTTCCATTCCTAAATATGTTTAAAACAATCTAGGACTACATTTCTCTAATATCAAAGACCAGCACATTTATTGGAAGTTCAGCGGCTCTGAGCCCTTTCCTGAAAAATACTTACAACCAGTTATTTTAGTTTTCCTTGAGGATGAGAATTTTAGAAACAAAGCACGCCAGATGACTTTACAATCATAGAAATGGCAGCAGTTCCTACCAAATATACAGAAGCCAAATCACTCTGCCATAGTATTTACTGTATGTAATCTCACATTTAAAATCTCATGTGCTAGAATAGGATTAAAAATGTGTATTTAGTTCATGTTTTATAATGAATTCTTGTTCACATAATGTTATCATTTACTTGTTTATGAGCCATATGTACAGTATGCAGCATCATAATATAAAAATATAGACAAAGCCATCTGAGCCTACAACTAATTTTGCTATTTTGACCCAAAAGTGAAATTAATATATCTGTAAATGTGAATCGTGCTAAAATTAGGGTATGAGTAGAGGGTGGGGAAGCTTTTTGCTCCTGACCACCCAAACACATGCAGCATTGCATTCATGGGGATCTCTAAAAATGCATTTTGTAAAACAGGGACCTTTGACTGCGGGGCATGGCACAAAGTCCAAAAAAACTTACCTTGCATCCTGTAATGTATTTTTTAAATTATCCCTATTGCATTGAAAAAGTATCAACATTGATACAGTATACCACCCAGTCAAAACAGAGCCAGTGATAGTAGTGAAAGTTGTTCTTGTCCATTGGAAGACCAGAGTTTGGCTCAATGGCCCCTGTTGAGGAAGAATCTTTCATACTTGGCATAAATGTTATCACCTAACTCAACAGTGAGTTGTATTATATAACTAGTGATGGGCGAAACGGCCGCGTTGCGTCGTTTTCGGCGCGTCGCGTCAAAAACGACGCGCGACTCGTTTTTGCGCGGCAAATTTTTGTTGGCGAATTTTTTTGGCCGTTTCGCGAATTTATTCGCCAGCGGCGAATCGCGGGAATTCGCCGCGAATTCGCCCCTGGCGAATAAATTCGCCCATCACTATATATAACAACACTTGCCTCTGGGATGCTACTTAACCAAGTAACCCCAACAATAAATGATCCTCAATATTTTGCTTGCAAATGCCTGAAAGTCTATTACAATGAACTGCAAAGGTACACACCACCCCATCCATACAGTTTTGGGAAAACCAGATAAATCAAATGGTGCTCATGTGTAAATTACTCTATACCTTTTGAGTGTGCCCTACAAAATTTGAAAAAATGTGGACTTCATGGCTGGATAAACACATTATGGAAGATTAAATATCAGCACACCAACCCTACATGTCCTAGCCCCCCAAAACATGAGTGATTAAAAGGTATCACCCTTCTCATTTTCCCGCTTAGTTAACAAAACCAAGGAAGCAATGCACAGTTTCTATTGAAGTTTTTCTTTATTTGGCAAGTTAGAAACAAGAAGGCTGAACATCATTTATTCAACATATTTATACTGACACTTTATTGAGTTCAAATCTTTAGTAATCTTCCATCATTATCATCCAAATGTATTCTTTTTTTTTTTTACATTTCTTGCAGGCAATTTACAGTATTTGTGGAACTTTACGTCAAGAAGTGAAATTATACTTGCTGATTATAGTGGAAAATTACAAGGGACATGTTACCACTGGCAACATCTGGAATGAAAAAAAATGTAGATGAAGATATTGCAAATAGGGCAAAAATAGAAAAGAGTGTAATTTATCATGACAGGGATGTAGAAGGCTGCATTACATATTTTTAGTGCCCTAAGACGTTATTTTAATATTTTCTGTGCAGTTATCAATAAATAATAACATCATTAACTTTCTGCTTACTGTACCCAAATTTGCCATAACCAAGTAAGAAAAGTAGGAATAATCACTAGAAGCATTTCTGGGTCCCACAGGCTTTGCTGCTGAATGTCAGCACCATGCACAGCATTGGTAAAGCCATCCCTCCATTTCAGCCTTCCATTTCCAGAATCTCTAGCTGGATATTTCTCCAAAACATTGCTACTAGTAGCAATGAGGGTTCCACAATGTTATCAAAACAGGAAAATATTGAGAGAGAGGGAACAGTAGAAAATAAAAAACACACACAGCATAAAGCATCAGATACAAAAACTATGGGGCATTTGAATACCATCTCCATATGCTTGGGGTGGTCCTTCACTCACCACTTATTGCCATTGCTCTACTTATTGAAAGATTTCTATGCATTCATATTGTTGTTCAATGACTACAGTCTACTGTAGGAAAGAGACACTCCTAAAAATATCAGTAAAACATAGTAAATCTAGAGTGGTAGATTGATTCCAGTGTTGTCACTGAAGATCTGTACCGGTACCTGGTGGTCTAGTGGGGTGGCGGGGATGGCCACCACTCTCCTCATGGGGGTGCCCACAGCCACTTCCCTAACTGTAAGGGCAGATCTATTATTGGCTAATTTGAGGGTTACAAAACCCTCCAATTTGACCATTGAATTTAAAGGGGAAGTAAATCTGTCGAATTCGATATTCGTCTATTCAATTGGTCAGATAGAAATAATTTGATCGAACGATTAAATCATTCGAATCGAACAATTCGAACAAATTTAACCCATCAATCAATTTTTTTTATTCGTTCTGAAAATGATTTAAAACACCTATGGGAGCTTCCCTTAGGTTTTTAAAGCAATTTGATGGTTGGCCTATTGAATTATTTTTTAAGGGGTAAGTACTTTGACCATTGAATGGTCGAATATTCGAATACATTTTTATTCAAATTATTCAAATCATTCGATTCTATCAAATTTTTGAAATTCAATGGTTGAAGTACTCTAAAAAAGGTATTTGAAATTCAAATTTCGAACCCTTCATGTGAATTTAGTAAATCTGGCTATAAGAGTAGAGGAAGCACTTGGGCCATTCAGGTTGCCAATTTAAATGGAGATGATGGCAATTTGCTCATTTCTCCTGCACAGGAAGCCACTTGTTCATCACAGAGGCAATAAGATAACAGAAATAGACAGCAGCAGAAGCTTCGGATAAGTTGAATTCCCAACAGGTAGTGAAATCAAGGAATGTTACAATAATTGGTTCTTGTTCTTTACAATCGACTTTGAAGCAATTGATGTCTTTCAGCCACACAAGCTGTCCTGGCTGAGTGTATTAATGGGCTTCATGCACAGGATACATGGTGGAAGAATGAAGAATTAAGAGAGAGTGCAAATATTCACTAATGATACATTCACTTCTCACTCAACATGCTGCCACCCTGTACCTTAAGTCAAAGAATCCCACTTATCAACTGCATTTAAAAGCTCTCACTTAACCTACTCGGAGCTGAGGTATCTGTCACACAGCGAATATTTATTCTTTCCCACTTAGTTATTGAACTCTGAGCATTATGTATATCAGCAATTATCTCTTAGTTTAAATGCCCTCTCTTAATTAAAGCCAAATGAAATACCACAGGGCTTGTGAAATAGAAAGATGCTCCTTCTTTCATTCTAGTTTTCTATTTTGCCGGAACAAAGTTATTATTTTCTTGGCATGGCATCAAAGAGATGCAGTCTGTTAATTATGGAAAGCACTTAACATAGTGATTCTGGAATTCCCTGCACAGCAACATATTTATCTATAGAACACTCAATGTAAAGCATTTTCATGGTGCTGTTCCACACATAGAAAGGGAAACGCTTGCAGCATAATGCCATATAATTATTGTAATGGATGTCAGAGTTTAACCCAAAAAGGTTCACTTTGTTAACTGCTATAAACTGAATCCCAAGAAATGTTAAAACTGTAATGATACCTGTATCTTAATAAATTGTCATTATACTTTCCAATCACTGCTCCATATCCTGTGTAGGCAAGATATCTCTTTGACTACTGCAACCTAATGTATGTTACTGTTATTGCACTCTTTTCCCCTCATTCTTGTATATCTATTTGTTTTCACCAAGTACAGTATGTTATATAAAGATGATGCATGCTGCCATATGTTCTCATATTTCCCTGTTATTACAAGCCACCACTCTGCTTTCTACTTGAGTTTTCTCACAAATTTTTCTTATCAATTCTGTCCAGCGAGAGCCCGCTACTGATTGCAGACCCTCGAACTGATTGCCTCTCAGCTCTCTAAGTTATTATCTCCATACAGTACATTTACCATCTTCAAACCACTTCTTAAGACTTACCTGATTCGTGTTGTCATCACACAATATTCTCACTGCCGCTGCTGAGGACACACATGCAATAAACCGAAACAGAACTCTTTCAGCCATTCTGCCTGTTTCCTTAAAACCTGTATGCTATATATGGGAAGACCCAGGAGATATGTACACCTATTCAGATGATTTGTTCCAAATCATCCCATTTGTATTATATTTTTATTGTGTATATTTATTGGACTTGCAAATGCTGTAAAGCCTGCAACTTTAAGACATTATAGAAGCTATAGCCAGCAAACCCAGCCCTTACATTTTTCCAGTAAGAAGCATATTACTGAACAAATTTTATGCAATAAAAATAGCCAAAACTCCGAAGGACATTTTTTTTGTACCTGAGCCTTTTTGAGGGTGAATTTTGTTTTGTAGTTAGTTTTCCATACTCCTTTCTCATCTTCTCTAGTCATTGTCAGAGCCTAGAGGCTCTTGTAGGATTGGATACGGGATCAAGGAGCCATCTACAGAAAGACCAATTTGTGGTATCTGAAGGGTTAAAGAAAGTTTGTAGTAAAGTACAGGGAAACGGTCAGGGCAGGGGTTATAAGCAAAGCCAAGAGTCAAATTTAGAAGGTCAGGTTGCAATAAGGAATTTTAATGCACCCAAAAACACTCAGGAGTAGAACCTATATTCAGACATTGAATCTGGGTCTCTGGTGTCATTTTATTTCAAATTTTTCACCAAACCATAGCACAATGGCATCACAAATTAAGCTTTCTGCCAATGCTTCTGACTCCTAACCTGTTCTCACAATTCTAAGAGTTTGAAGGCAACTGGCTTAAATTGACATTTGCTTGCTTGGACCTGGGATGATCCAATTATTATCAATGGAATATATGTGACATGTTATCAGGAAACCTGTTATCCAGAAAGCTCTAAATCACAGAAAGGCCTTCTTGCATTGACTCAATTTTTATCAAATAATCCAAATATTGAAAAATAATATCCTTTTTCTCTGTAATAATAAAACTGTACCTTCTACTTGATCCAAACCAAGATATAATTTATCCTTACTGACAGAAAAATGAGGAAATAGGAAAATGTAACTGAACAAGAAGGGAAAACGTCTGAATAGTAGAACACAGTGCAAATAAAGGTGAGAGTAGGAAGCATTTTTTTTAGGGAAGGTAAGAGGGGGAATTGCACCTCAACCAACAGCAGGTAATTGGCTTGAAATGTTGGTATGTTATTTTGCTGCTTGTACATTTAGCTTAGGCACATTAGTGTTTGTCCTTCTAGGCTGGAGGCAAAAATTTGTATACAAGGTACTGTACTAAGAGGGCTAATTAAAAACATTTATATACTCTGTCTATTTACATTTATGAGCTTTGCATATGGACAGGGGCGTAACTACAGAGGAAGCAGACCCTGCGACTGCAGGGGGGCCCAGGAGGTATAGGGGGCCCAATGAGGCCCTAATAAATTAGCAATATCAACATATATTGGGCAACCTCTGGATATATTAGGGGTCCTAAAATTAATACTGTGGGGCCCAGTATAATCTAGTTACGCCACTGCATATGGATATTATTTACCCTGCATATTAATATTTTTAAATGACATTGAAAGTGCTTCATTATCATCCGGAAGTTGGTGTTTCCTTTTTTGGAGCAAATTCACTAAAGCGCGAAGCGTCTAACGCTAGCGCTAATTCGACGTAATTTCGCAACTTCGCAAATTCACAGACTAGCGAAATTGACGCTAGCGAAGTAGATAGCCTTGCGCATCTTTGCACACTTACGCCAGGTGAAGTTGCACACTGAAGAAGGATCGTAAATTCGCAAATTCACTAAGATGAGCATTTTCCTCTACGTTAGCACTTACGCTAGACGTTACTTAGCCTGGTCAGACCAGGCGAAGTTCAATACAATAGATAGGAGGTTGAAAAAAAATTTTAAATTTTTTTCTAAGTCCCAAAAAAACGCTAGCATATTGTAGCATAGGAGGGTGTTAGTCTGAAAAAGATTGATAGTTTTTTGGGGGGGTTACCCTCCTTCCCCCCTACATTTCCTAACATACAGTATGGCAACACAACTATACAGGGGGCACATGTAGGGCAATAGGACAACTTTATTTTATTTATTAAAGGTTTCCTGGGCTTGTGTAGGGGAATGTAATGGCTGTAACATATACTTCTATTATAAATTAAAGTTCCCACCGTATGCAAATTAGGCTTCGCTAGCATAACAGCACTCTGCCTAGCGAAGAAACACTAGCGCAACTACGCTACTGTTCGCCGACGCGTCAAAAACTACGCGCGACTCGTTTCGCAAATTTTTCCGCCAATTCGCAAATTTCTCTGGAAACTCGTTTTTTTGGGCGAATTTTTTTCGGCGGCGAATTTTTGCTGCCGTTTCGCGGATTTATTCGCCAGCGATGAATCGCGGGAATTCGCCGCGAATTCGCCCCTGGCGAATAAATTTGCCCATCACTACCTTGCATTTTTAACGGTGCCCTGCAACATTACCCATTAAAATGTATTGCAAGTTATATCCACTGAAACTGCTTACTCCCATGGATAGTTTAGTGACCTGTGCGATGATAACATTTTCATCTTCTAAACAGCTGCATGAGATGTTTGATAGGTTCATATAGTAGGATAAAAATACTGCTTGTTGGTTAGCACCAATTCTATTGATTAAGACAGGCTACGCTCATCCTGAATGATTGCCTAAGTGAAGTAACTGAAATACAAAGCATTGCATCAGTGGTTACATTCAATCACCATGTTCTAGCAAACTGTGATTCAAACAGATGGCCTAGACCCCCAAAGGAAACACAACAGGAAGTTTCTAACAATAGTTATAATAAAACGTGAGTTCGTCTAATGTAATTTATAGCTGGAAATAGAAATCTGTGTATCTGTCTACTGATCTATAGGTCCACATCTATCTCTCTCTCTCTCTTTCTATTAAATTAGCTCTTTGTCCATGAATGTACATCAGTCTGTTTGTCTGTCTGTCTGTTATTCTGTCTATGGGGGTAATTAATCAAAGGTTGAAGGTTAAGAGATTTTTTATACCTTGAATGAACTCACAACTCGAATGGTATCTTATTTAAAAAACTGAAATAGAATAAAATAAGATTCTGTGAGTTCGAGTTGCGAAACCCAAAAACTCAAATTGACAGAGTTTTTGGAAAAAAAATCTTGAATCTTCGATTCGATTTCCAGGGAAAACCCACAGAAAAAAAGCTCAATTCTAATGCAGGCTATTAACATGTTCATATGGTTCAAGGCACCTCTTCCATTGACCTCGATAGGTTTTAGATGGTGTATTTTTGGATTCAAGCTATTTCAAGGGTTGGGGTATAAACCCAAAAACGTGAGTTTTGACCAAGAATAACAACTTGAATTTTCATGGAAAACACAACTCGAACCTCTGCCCTTATGTTTATGTTGCTCTATTTACAATATGGCTGATTGATTAAGTCACTAGTGTCTGACTTGGGCCTTGGGCCTGATCCTTGGGTCTTGCATGCAATGTACTTTCTACAATTTCCATACATACTGTAGATAGATATAGTTGATTTTAAAATGCTAGCGTGGCTTCACACTCTAACGCCTGGTGAATTTTCGCTCTGGCGATTGGATTTAACTCCGTAAATTCACTAAGATGCAGATTTTACTGCATGTGACCTTTTTTGCCAGACTTGCCTTCGCCAGCTCTGACCTGGCAAAGTGCACTGAAGTTCATAGAACATCCTCAGTCTTCAGTTACTTACATCATAATTTTTGAGTGTAATATCTAAGTACAAAAAAAAATCACTGGCATCTTTTCAGTTTTTCAGAGTGTTAGACTGCAAAAGGCATCAGTGTCGGACTGGGACACCAGGAGCCCATCCAAAAACCTTAGACCAGGGGCCCACCATAAAACCTTAGACCAGGGGCCCACTCTCAGTACTAATATTCTTCATCTCCTCAATCAAACTGTATTCTCCTAGTTTGTTTTCTTTACATACTATGATCAATTATTCCATCTATTTAGCCTCTTTGTTCTCATAGAAATAGGGAATGGACATAAGTTTAGCAGCATGAGGGCCCACTGACACCTTGGCCCACCGGGAGTTTTCCTGGTATTCTGGTGGGCCAGTCCGACACTGAAAGGCATGGGGTTTTCCCCATTTATTTTCTACCATATGGCACATTATTAACTGTGGACCTCTGTGTAGGGCATTAAAACAACTAGTGATGGGCAAATCTCCCGCGATTCGCTTCGCCTAAAGATTCGCAAATTTCTAGAGAAATTCGCGAATTGACGAAAAATTTGTGAAACGAGTCGCGGGACGCTTTTGACGCGCGTCGCGTCGTTTACGGCGCGTCGCGTCATTTTCGGCGCACGTCGCGTCGTTTGCTTTCGAAATTTCACTGTGATTCGCGAATTTATTCGCCAGCGGCGAATCGCGGAAATTCGCCCATCACTAAAAACAACTCTATTGACTTTATTAAGGTTCCCTTGGCATGTCTAGTTTTCAGTGTAAATGCAATGTATTAGATGCACCATGTAAAATAAATAGCTCCATTCCCCCACCGTATGCAAATTAGCCTGAGCTCAAGATCTCTAGCGAAGTTGCGCTAGGCAGAAATTACACGGTGGAAAAACAAGTGATTGTGAAATCTCTCTCATGATCGATGAAATTGATAAATCAGCCTCCCCAAGCATGATCAACCCTATTTGTATTGTACAAATATGGTATCTGTTATCTGGAAACCCATTATCCAAAAAGCCCAAAATAGATGCCATTTTAATCAAATAATCAAAATGTTTTAGAAATGATTTCCCTTTTCTCTGTAAAAAATAAACAGTATCTTGTACTTGATCCAAACTAAGATATTGGGTTTATTTAATGTTTACATGATTTTCTAGTAGACTTAAAGGGATCCTGTCATGGGAAAAAATTAAATTTTTTCAAAATGTATCAGTTAATAGTGCTGTTCCAGAAGAATTCTGCATTGAGATCCATTTCTCAAAAGAGCAAACAGATTATTTTATATTTCATTTTGAAATCTGACATGGCTAGACATATTATCAATTTCCCAGCTGCCCCAAGTCATTTGACTTGTGCTCTGATAAACTTAAATCAGTCTTTACTGCTGTACTGCAAGTTGGAGTGATATCACCCCCTCCCTTTCCCCCACCCAGCAGCCTAACAACAGAACAATGGGAAGGTAACCAGATAGCTCCCTAACACAAGATAACAGCTGCCTGGTAGATCTAAGAACAACACTCAATAGTAAAACCCATGTCCCACTGCATACTATTCAGTTACATTGAGAAGGCAAAACAACAACCTGCCAGAAAGCAGTTCCCTCCTGAAGTGCTGGCACAAGTCACATGACTGGGGCAGCTGGGAAATTGACAAAATGGCTAGCCCCATGTCAGATTTCAAAACTGAATATAAAAAAATCTGTTTACTCTTTTGAGAAATGGATTTTAGTGCCGAAGTCTATTGGAGCACCACTATTAACTGATACATTTAAAAAAAAAAAAAAAACATGTTTTCCCATGACAGTTTCCCTTTAAGGAATGAGGGTCCAAATTACAGAAAGATCCTATTAATCCAAAGTATCTCTTAAAGGAGAAGGAACGCTACCAAGGCAGTTTATTGCCAACAGATTAACCACAAAAGTGCAAGCTAGAACACTATATTATGTAGAATGCTTTACTATACCTGAGTAAACATCTCTCTCTCTGTTAGTTTAGGATAGCTGCTGCCATCTTATCTTAGTGTGACATCAGTTCCTGCCTGAATCTCTCCTTGCTCACTCATAGCTCTGAACTGAGAATACAGCAGGGAGGGAAGGAGGGAGGCAGGAGAAGAGAGGGGGAGGGAGAGTGAGGAGCAAACTGCCCATGCTCAAGCCCTAGCCCTGGAGGTTTAAGATGGAAACAGAACTTCTGATACAGAAGCCCATGTGTACACAACAGAAGGAAATAAATGCTGTGTTTCTTTTGACTCAGAACAGCATTTCTTTGAGAGTTTACTGGTGTATTTATATAGACCTTTCTGATAAAGCTTACTTAGTTTTAACCTTTTCGTCTCCTTTAAAGATTCACAAGGTTTTGACTGCCGAGCTGATTAAAATGCATAGTGCGGCTCCATGGCCCCAAAGGTATCATTGCGGTTTAATCGCTTGTTTCAGGCTGATCAAAATATTACTACAAGTAAACACGTAGCATTGATTTTGTGTTAGCAAATGCCGTATTATGATGAATTAAGAAATTAACGCATTAACATTTTGATCCTCTTTTTAGCATTGTTACCATTTCTAATCTGTAAAACGCGGAGGCTTCAGATGAGATGCCCCTCTTAATATGAAGCCACAGTATTTAATGAGAATGTCATGCATCGGTGTGCATCGGTGTGCATCAGCTTCTCAAAGTTAAAGCTCCTTGTGTATGCCCAGATCATGTCAGAAACGAAATTCCAAAGTATTGTCCTTAATTCCTGCTGAGTTTTTTATTAGATCAATATATTTGATTTGTTGGCTCTGCCAGTTCCCTTGATAACACTAGGAATTGATTTTGCTAAATGGGAAATTAAAATGACTTACATCTGTTTGCAAAATGATTAAAAGTTTGATAAGCTCCGTCGCTATTAAAAAACTAGGCCATTCAATATAGTCCAGTTCAGATACTGTCATTTGCATAAACAATCAAGAAAAGATAAGTGCATTAATCTCCAACTTTATTTGCACGAGAATTAATGGAAATGGAAAGTAGGAACAAAAGCTACTGAAATATAACTTTAAAGGGAAGCAATTTTTTGGCTTTATTTATATTTTTACTTTTATTCCCTAAAATATTATACGAAATTGTTTAATGTGTACATTTTCTTTCTCATCATATTTGCATCTATACACATTAATATATCCACCATTGTTCATGCCTCTGGCTAAAGCATTAACCCTAAAACCAACAGAAAACCATTATGACCACTAGGAGCACTGTTCTATTACATTTTATGGTGGAGGCTTCAGAAGAAGTGAGCAATATACTGTAGCTACCCCATTAAGTTATACTGTGAACAAATGCTCTCTACAAATTGCATCACAATTTCTAATATAAAATGAACTTACCTTACAATATTTTAAGCCAGATACATATTATTGAAATTTTTTAATTAGCAGTTGTGGATATATTAAGCATATATTTAAGCAAAAATGTTTGAAAAGGCTTACTAAAATAATTTATATTTTCTATTCTTGCTTATTTTTGTATTGTACTTTAGATGCGTCGTACTGTCAACACAGTAGTAGCTGTTTAGTTTAAGGGTCAATGCTCTCTACCCTTTCTACTTGATTTCTCTGATATCTTCAACTTTTTATCTTTGCCTCTTCCTGCGTAGATTCTATTTCAGCTCCTTCTGTGACATAGATGTGTAATTGTATTTTGTCCTAATTAACTGACTGCTGTCTTAGCGTTTCCTTTAGTGCTATTGACTTTCTGTATTCTTATGTAGATTTTCATTACCTTTGTACAGCTAAGCTCCAAAATGTATTTTTTGTAATCTAATGTGTGTTAAATTAAATGTGGTATGGCCCACATTATTTTTTTCCAGTCAGCTCTTTTTCAAAAGGGCGATGCTCTTGAGTTGGGTAATATAAAGCATATTATAAATGTACTGTACAAGAATGGTTCTGATACCAAGACTCATACTGATTACATATACCGGTGGAGATTTTATCTTAGTGTAGAGACCCTGTGGGTTAATAGTTTACTGAGGCAGTTCCCCTATATAGTTGGACACCTAAGTGGTCCTTTGACCTACCTAGACCGCTATGTCTCCCTTCTTGTGTCCACTGTAATTTGATCTAGGTTTTGTTTCCCAATAGGGAGAAATGTTCAAAAGTATAGAAGAAAGAGCAGGCGTGATTTAGGGTCTTTCCTCAGTTGATATAGGCCCAGAGCTACAGTTTTTTAAGTTTAGATTAGCTAGTGATAGCCAGTTTGTTATAGTCTCTCTAGGAGCGAGAGGAAGGCTCAGGGAAGGTAGTGTGCAGTCCTTCACTCTAATGAGGAGGAATAGTGCAGTTAAGACCCTGTGGTGTGTGAATCACTAGTGCAGGGATTTAGTGAGTTGAGGACCAGGTAGGGTGGCAAGATACAAAACCCCAGGCTAAGGATACTAAAACACAGTGCTCTTCTCTCAGGAAAAAGTTGCCTAGGAGTATTGTAACTTGTATGTTTTCTACTTTAGCTCTTGGGGAGATCTGTCACAATTGCATTTGAATTTGCCTCAAACCAAGTGTTCCTTGTTGATAGCACACAAGTTACCAGGAGATTGCATTTGAATTTGCCTCAAAGTGTTCTTTGTTAATAGCACACAAGTTACCAGGAGTTGCTGGGAGTTGCAAGTGGGCACAAGTGCGTAAGTGGTACAACACAAGCAGCATAATCCTGTCCACGCATGGCTTGTGCACACTCAAGAGTGGGCTACATTAATTTAGGGACACTTTGGCTCATTAGTTGACAATCAAAACCTCTAAATTTTAGCCCTTATCAGAACCAGTGTAGAATCAATATGTACCCCCATGATTAAAGATGCCCCAAACTGAGCCACTGAGGTGCAGAATGGGCATCCACACAGCCAAGGGTAAATTACTGTATAATACAAATAAAAAAGGTACAGTTCAATAATGATGTGTGGGAGTAAAAACCTAATCAGAATAAGAAGAAAGCATTGCAGTCTCTCTTCACCAGGTCCATTGTTTGTGCTCCGAAAACAACTACATACTATACTGTACCGTAAATAAAGATCATGTGATGGATTCCCTTTTCAGAAGTTTGCATGTATGGCACTTCCTCAGCTGTGGAAGCTTTTCCAAATAATAGGTGCTTTATTAATATGTTATTTCATTTACTCAGGTGAGAGTAACTGTGCAGCAGTCTGGGTTGGACTGGGTGAAAAACTCAAAGACCAATACCCACACACTTCTGGGACCCTGCAGTGACCCCTGATCTTTCCCACAGCCCCATTCACAGCCACAACTAAAGAACAGTATGTCAGAGGGGGGTGTCAGGTTGAGGCTGGGGTGGGGGCCGGAGGGGGGTTGCGACTGGGCCAGGGAGATCCAGTAATGGAAGCCACAGTGGGCCTTGGGCCTTCCAGTCTTACACTGGCAGTTGTGCTGAACTCCACATTTTGGGGAATAATGCAGTACTGATGGGAAATTTTGCAAAATATGCAGTATGTACTATACAGTATGAGAAGCTGAAGAACTACATTACAAATGTCTTCTTGTATAACAAGCTATTTTCAAAAGATTAAATCAAGCACTATGATACCTTCATGATACTGTTTTCAGCAGAAACCCACAAGAGAAACGTATAAAAGTTATTTAATGGCACGATTACAGATCTTAAGGGATCTATATTAAAGCAAATAAAGATTTAAATGACACACGGGGAGTGATCATTTCCAAGTCAATACCCAAAATTGTTTGCTGTCGCGCTGTAGATTAATGCTCTTTCATATCAGTGGTAGAAAAAGAACAAAATTTACTTTGTTCCTTCCATCTTGCTTCAATGTACAATTTGCACTCACATAAAAACTGTGCCTCAGTGACTTTTCTGCTGCCTCAGAACTTTAGTATTGCATTACATTACCCGTCTGAAGGATGTTACTTACCAGTGAATCTCTCATCAGTTTACTCTTGAAGTGCATGAAGCAAAACCAAAATGCCTCTCACTGGATGCCAAAAAATCAGCTGCTGTGCAAAGATCCATCTAGGCATGATGTTGTGAGTAATTGAAAATAATCAGAGAAAATAAAAATTGTTGAAGTGTACCTACCTGTAGAATTATAATCCTTGACTATGTACATCTCTGTTCTTTTGCATGTCAAGGTCAGAACGTGGGGGCACTGCCTGCGGGTAGTGCTCTGTTACGGTAGATCTGAGCAATGATGAAGATGAAGTTCTATTCTTAAAGGTTTTTATGTTGGCTGTAAAAGTGATATGGTCGGCTATTACAGCTATGGAACCTGTTATTCAGAATGTTCTGGACTGGAGATTTTCCAGCTAAGGGGTCTGTAATTTGGATTTCCATGCTTTAATTCTACTTTAAATTTAAACATGAAATAAATACAGTAGGGTTGTTTTACCTCTAACAAGGAGTAATGATATCTCATTTTGGGACCAAGTACAAGGTGCTGTTTAGATACAGTATTTGAACCAAAAATAAAAGATGGAGAAAAGATCCAACTTACAGCACTCAAATCAATAAACAAAAATCTACCAAAATAACTGATAAAAAATACTGTGGTGGTCAGAGATGCATTTGGTCATATAATCACATCCTCAATTCATATGGGTGAATATAGGGATACCAGATCCGAAATCAGACCGCATTGTCAGTGCTTGCGCAGTTGAAGTAAATTTCTGGTCCGGCACAACTGCACATGCTCAAAGGTCAGGACATTTTTTATAAAAAAAATTCGGAAATCATTGTACCTTTTGGCACATTCGCAGTGGTTCGGGTCCAGAAATTCACTCCAACTGCGCATGCACTGAAACTTCAGAAAAAGACAGAAGAAAGAAAATGGCGCCCATGAACTCCTGAGGGGTAAGTAACAGATTATGGGCATTTGCCTGGGGGGGCAGGTAGACTGGGGGGAGGTGGGAGAGTTTTTCTCTATTACAGGTTGAATTCTCCTTTAAGGAACCTTCCCTCTGCTCCCTCTATAGTTGCAAATAAATCCCCCCTACTCAGCTGCTATGCTACCTGCAGGACAGTAGAGGGGGATCTAATGGACCCAGATGACCTGTTCCTGGTGAGGTGGTTCAGACTAGTTACGCAGTTGAAGAAAAGTAGTGCTACCTGCAGGGTATAAACACATAAGGGAATTAATGTCCATCCATCCATTCATTCATACATCCAATGCAGAATAACATCTATCTATCTATTTATTATCCATCTATCTCTGTCCATCCTATGTAGAATAACAACTGAGTGTCCCCTATGTGAGTACTTTTGAAAGACTAGTTCTTATGTGTGTGGCTGCTATGTGGTAGCTATTGTTTTGCCTAAAAGAAAGATGTCTAAAGGAAAGACACTGGCATAACTTAAGAAGAAGCAGATCCTGTGGTTCGGGCCCTCTGTTCCTTGGGCAGCTGGGCTTGTACAAACGATACGGTCAGCTCCCCTTTGACAGCCCTGGACTTGGGTCAATTATGGTGCAAGTGCAGTCAATGGCCACTCTCCATCCAGCTACTGCATACAAACTTGGAGCACAGCACCCAACGTTGAATAAAATGCCTTTATTTCAATTTCATTGGCAATATTCTGGACATAGCGACGTTTCAGGCCACATTGGGCCTTTTATCAAGCTCACCTGCTGGTATACAATAGCTTCCTTTTATACATAATTAGCCTTACGCCACCTAGTGGCTTGGTTACATAGTTTCAAAAATTCATTTACAAAGTTTCAATGATTCATTTACATAGTATATTCATTTACATAGTTTCAATGATTCATTTACATGGTATATGTAACAATATTGACATGTTACCTATTTTTATAAAATATTTTCCATACACCTTCATACAATATTATTAAATATCATTTTAACTGGTACTTGTTATCTTGTTTCATGCTTTCGCAGACCAGAATGTCTGTAAGACATAAGTGTTAAAAAAGAGGAAGAAAAAAAGGGAAAAAAGAAAAATGTTTAAAACCAAGTTTAAAAACAATTAACTGCGAAAAATAGCTTGAAGGTCGTATTCCCTGTTTAGTCCCAAAGGATCAAGAGTCTCTAGTTTCCTTATCCATTGGGCCTCCTTTTTAAGTAACATTTTCACTCGGTCTCCCCCTCTCCGTATTTTGGGGACATGATCCACTACTTGGTACCGTAATTGTTGTACCCCATGGCCTTTTTCCACAAAGTGTGCAGCTACTGCCTGTTCTGTTTTTTTCGTTCGAATGGCGGATTTATGTTCTCTAATCCGTTCTTTTACCATGCGGCTTGTCTGGCCAACATATAATAAACCGCAGGGGCATTTAATTACATATACGACATACGTTGAATTACATGTATAGTAGCCCCGTATTTTTATGGGGGTCCCTTTACGTGGGTGGTGTATCACCTCCCCCTTCTGACAATTCGAACAGCAGTTGCACGCCAGGCAAGGAAAAGTGCCATGTTTCACTGGGTGTAGTGTTTTTTGGGGATCCCTTTCACTCCCCACATCCGATTTAATCAGCATTGAACCGATGGTTTTATTCCGTTTGTATGACATTACTGGGGACTGTTGAAAACAAGAGACCCCAGGGATGCCATCTCTTAGGAGTCCCCAATGTTTTCTAATGATGTCAGCAATCTGTGGGCTTAAAATGTTATATCTAGAGACAAAGGGAATACGACTCATTTTTTTCTTTTTGTTCCGGCCAATTGTAGAGATTTCTCTGTTTCTACCCTCTATTTCCCTTCGTTGAGTTTCCAGCAATTTTTTGGGGTAACCTCTTTCTCCAAACTTCTCCATTTCATCCATTCTTATTCTTAACCTATCTGGATCAGTAACTATCCGATTTACTCTCTCAAACTGCGATTTTGGAAGTGATTTGAACACTTGTGGTGGATGAAAAGAATTAAAATGGAGGAGAGTATTCCGATCCGTGGGCTTAGTATATAAGTCCACGGATAGGAGACCACCTTGGTTTGTAATCGTTGTATCAAGAAAAGAAACATACTCTTGACTTATGTGTGTTGTAAATCTGATGCATGGTAGTGCAGTATTTATTTCACCCACAAATTTTTCAAGGGCCCAATGTGGCCCCGTCCACACGGCGAACACGTCATCTATGAAGCGCAACCATACTTTACAGTATGTTTGATATAATTTGTTAGCATATACATACTGTTCCTCGAATCTATTCATGAAAATGTTCGCGTAGGAGGGGGCCACATTAGATCCCATCGCCGTACCCCTGACCTGGAGGTAAAATTGGTCCTGAAAAAGAAAGTAATTGCAATCTCAAGACACTGCAAAACAAATTTCTTCTGTGCATTGTCAATTGTTTGATCCTGATGCAACTCGATGCGGACCACCTCAACACCTCCATCATGTGGGATGGAGGTGTAGAGGCTCTCCACATCAAGCTGGGCTCCCAGATGGCTGTGGAGGCTGCTTCTATATTTATGGCAGTGCCTTCCCCAAAGAACCTTTCCTCAATTTTCCTCTTCCCCTGTAGTTGCAACTAAACCCCCCTCCCCAGCCACTCTCCTTCATGCAGGGGGTACATGATGGACACAGGAAAGCTTCCCCCAGTGGACAGTTCAAACTAGTTACACCAATGGAGGAAGTTAGTGCTACCTTTAGGGCAGTGATCCCCAACCAGTCCCCAACCAGTAGCTCATGAGTAACATGTTGCTCTCCAACCCCTTGGATGTTGCTCCCAGTGGCCTCAAAGCAGGTGCTTATTTTTTAATTAATGGCTTAGAGGCAAGTTTTGGTTGCATAAAATAGATGTCCTGCCAAACATTCTCTCCTGTAGGCTGCCAGTCCATTTAGGGGTTACCAAAAAGCCAATCAGAGCTCTTATTTGACATCGACATGGACTTTTTCATGCTTGAGTTGCTTTCCAACTTTTTTTTTAATTTAAATGTGGCTCACGAGCAAAAAAGGTTGGGGACCCCTGCTTTAGGGTATAACACTTTATTGGAATTAAGTTTGTAGCAGAAACTGACCTGTTGCTATTTGGAGTTTGCACTTTGAAATAGACCATGCTAGTCAGTCAGCTAGCTTGTGTTCTCCTAGCTATCTGAAATTACAATCTCTATCTAATTTAGAATAATATATAATCTAGCATCTATCTATCTATCTATCTATCTATCTATCTATCTATCTATCTATCTTTCGTTCTTTCTTTCTTTCTTTCTTTCTATCTATATTTCTATCTATCTCATATATATTGCCATGAACTGAAATGATAATAATGTTGGGAAACAGTTGAACTAAAGGCGCAATATCAGCATTGTTTTCCATTCCTCCGAGTGCCATAAGCAATAAAAGAATGACTAGATATTGTCATGCACTGGCAGAGAGGTGGAAATAAGCATGCGGATCCCAAAGAGCTCTCTCTGGTAAAATGTAATTGTATTCTGTGTATAATAACTTACATAATTTTTGCAAAGTACATAAAAATTCTGCTTCCCTTTAGCTCTCAGACGCTTTTTTATAGATTGTTACGTTTTATAATTAAAATAGGGCAGTTAAAAGTAGTTAGGGATGTTGTTCCAATATCTAAATTTGGAAAGAATTTGCCTTGTTTCCATGGATACTGACTTAGTGCACTCAAGGAAAAAAAAAGATGAAGTAGAAATAAAGTGAAATCCCTGTAAATCCACTGGGTGGGGCAGGAGTCTTAAGAAAAATAATCCCAGTGCTCAGCTTCAGCAAAATTGCAGCCTAAGCCAAATGGCTTCTTTTAAAATAACTGTTTTGCTCTTGTATATTTCTTCATTATTGGATTTTTTTATTACAAGGATTTAAAGGCATGTTTACCGTAATAAGCAACCCTGTAAAATCAGCAGTGGGTTGTAGCCAAAGCCATGAATTGTAATGTAGAATCAGGCTCTATTTTAAAATGAATATATAATATTTATGTTGTCTGCTCCCAGACTTTAATTAAAATTTCAATTAAAGGTGGCGCAATTGAACACAATTTTATATTTATCCTGGTTAACACTATTAGATCTTATTCAAATATGTTTAAAAAAAAAAATCTTGAGTTTAAGACTGGTCATTCCTTCTCTGCTCTAAATAATGGGAAAATTAATTAGAGCAGAGACAGGAAAATTGTTGTTATAGCATATTAAATTTATGGGGATATCTATATTTGTTGAGGCTATATTCAACATTATAACAGTGTCTAGTTTGTAAGTGATTGGCAGATGCCTCACAAAATACAAGTAGAAGTTAGGTAGAGGTACCTGTTATCCAGAATTCTTGGGACCTGGGTATTTCTGGATAATGGATCTTTCCATAATTTGGATCTTTATACATTGAGTCTACTAGACAATCGTGGAAACATTAAATAAACCCAATAGGCTGGTTTTGCTTCAAATAAGGATTCATTATTTGTTAGTTGGGATCAAGGCTTTATAATTGGTTTATAGTAAGCTCCAGTCCTTTTTTAATGAATGGACCGCAGGTATGGCTCCCCGTCCTTAGCCCACGGTGCTCACCCTTAATTCAGGTGGGCCCAGGTGCGAACGCCCCGGACCTATCACTTCCACAGATATTCCTTCAAAGAAAACACCATGCAGTTGCAGGCTACTCACCGCTCCTTCAGTCTGGCCCGGGTGCTCTGCCCCGAACCCGCAGCTTGAGGGAGAAAATATCAGCAGAACTTCCACTTGGCACGCACACCACGACTCAGACAGATGCAGTGAATAAAAGGCTTTTTATTTCCCAAAATCCAGCTCTCCCAACGCGTTTCGTGTGACACCACACGTACTCACCATGAGTACGTGTGGTGTCACACGAAACGCGTTGGGAGAGCTGGATTTTGGGAAATAAAAAGCCTTTTATTCACCGCATCTGTCTGAGTCGTGGTGTGCGTGCCAAGTGGAAGTTCAGTTGGGATCAAGTACATGTACTGTTTAACTATTTACAGAGAAAAGGGAAATAATTTTAAAAATTTTTGATTATTTGGATAAAATGGAGTCTATGGGAGACTATCCTTCTGTAATTCGGAGCTTTCTGGATAATGGGTTTCTGGGAAACAGGTCTCATACCTGTATGTGTATTGTATTTTTCTTATAAATGCCCTTCTTTAATGTCAAATCACTTTCTTGCACCGACTAGTGATAAGCGAATCTGCTTGCCTGTTTTATCACACTCTAAACGCGTAGAAGTGAAAGGATGGGCGAAAATATTTTGTGTGGTAATATTTTGCAGCAGTTTCAATCCCCGATGTCTAAATGTGGAATTTCACTGCGTATGCATGTGAGGCAAAAAAAAAAATGCTCATCACTAGTACCGACATTACCTGGTCAAGGTTGAGTTTTGGGCTGCAAACAAACCTGGTGGCCTCTGGCCCTCAGCTGCGGCAAGTTAAAGCAAAAGGCAGGTTGATTTATTTGGGGTTTGCATCTGGAGTGGGGTTCTCACAATGGGTTAGGAGGTAGCAGTCCTGGTGAAACCAGGATTTTTGTCAAGACTTTTCCCACACGTACAATTTTCATTAAAATTTTTTAGTAAATTAAAGAAAATTATGGTGGAGAGTTAGGTCAAATTTTTATTTTTAAAATAATGAGATAAATTTGAGAACTACCCACTAGTGATGGGCAAATTTATTTGCCAGGCGCGAATTCCCACGATTCGCCGCCAGTAAATACATTTGCGAAATGCCAGCAAAAGTTCGCCTGCCGAAAATTTGCTGGCATAAAAAAAATTTGATGCGCCTCGTTTTATAAATTTTTCGCCAATTTGCTAATTTTTCTGCGAAGCAAAACGGGATAGATTCGCCCATCACTACTACCCACCCTTCATGTCCATTAAGGAGGTTTGTAATGAAAAAGAACCAAGCAAGTTGTATGCAGAGAAATGTCCATTAGCTTTAGAACCAAAGCAATACTTTATATGCACCAAAATACTGGTACACTCTCCCTTATTTAAAGTGAAAAAAGGGTTAGTAATTTCCTTTTCCTGTGAGAAGTCAACAGCTAGATAAATCTAAAAAGAATAATTAGTAACCAATTACCAATATCATTTTCACGAGCAATAAACTACAAGGAAACAAACCTTCTCTACAATTAACTTCTTGTTTCCTTCTCCCTTGACGGATTAATTGTGAGTTGACATCTCAAACTTTGTTACTTTATCATTTGTCTTTGGGAAGACAATATTATGGATGTTCGGTTGAAGGCGCACACCTTGAGCTAGATGCCATTGCACTCCCTACAGTTTACATATCCTTATGTTCTTATTGTTTAGAACCACAACCAGATTCTCTAGGCTGCATAGAGGTACAGGTATTGGATCACTTATCCGGAAACCTGTTATCCAGAAAGCTCCCAATTAAGGAATGGCCGTCTCCCATAGACTCCATTATAATTAAATAATCCAAATTATTTAAAATGATTTCCTCTTTCTCTGTAATAATAAAACAGTAGCTTGTACTTGATCCAAACTAAGATAGAATTAATCCTTATTGAAAGCAAAACCAGCCTATTGGGTTTATATAATGTTTACCTGATTTTCTAGTAGACTTAAGGTATGAAGATCCAAATTACAGAAATATCCATTATCTGGCAATTCCCAGGTCCCAAGCATTCTGGATAATAGGTCCTATACCTGTATTATTATTATAGGCCACTAGTGATGGGCGAATTTATTCGCCAGGGGCGAATTCGCTGCAAATTCCCGCGATTCGGCGCTGGCGAATAAATTCGTGAAACGGCAGCAAAAATTTGCCGCCAAAAAATTTGCCAAAAAACGAGTTGCGATTGACGCGCCGCGCGTTGGAAACGACGCGACGCGCCGCGTTTTTTCGCCAATTCGCAAATTTATTTGGAAATTCGCGAATTTTTTGGCGAAGCAAAACGCGGGAGATTCACCCATCACTATAGGCCACCATGTTGCTTATCTAGTTGAATGAGACTCTTCTCGATCACTCACCACTATTAGCAACAATTACTTTTTTAACAAGCTTATTACCCTGATACACAGTATCTAGATGGTTATAAGATAACATTGCACTCCCACATTAGGTTGTCTATCTAATAATGTCTTGTATACAAAGAATTTTATATGTATTAAAATGACATTAAAAAAAGCTTTTACTTTCGGCTGTATTATTATGTACCTACTTCATAATATAGCAACTATTTGTGTCCTTATGGAATCACATAGGTGGAGATGTATTGTAATGCACATACAGTATATAGACATTTGGCTCAATTAAATTACTTTATATTAAATGTCATTTTTTTTTAACTCATTATGATTTGATTGTCTTCACCATTGGGATATATAATAGCTCCCTTTGTGCTTGCGTTTTCACTTATAAAAACAACATTTTTGGTGATATAAGAAGAAATGTCAAGCAATTTCCTTCTTCTGAGCTGTGTTTCCATTGGTATTTGGAAGAAACAAAGAGGTACAACACCATATACCAACTATAATTGGTCTTCCTCATACTCTTTTGTATTCCCACAAACCTCTCCATACAAGTTGCCGATGCCTCAGCGTAACAAAGAGACGGATAGAGCAGATGCAGAGATTTGCAGAAAACCTTGACAACAACAAAGGAGTGAAGCTGTACATTGTATATTCAGGAGCACGAGCACCTCATACAAAGGATTTCCAAGCCCATGCCCTTTCAATGTGTTATTGTTATCCTTAATTCTTCTAAATAAAGAGACAGCTCCTTCAGAAATAACATGTCCTACCGCTTGTGCATCATATCTTTAAAGCTTATCACGTTATCACCGGTTATGTTTCATTTATGCCAGAAATATAAACATGATTTTACATGTGTATTTGTGAACATAAATGCTGCTGTAATGTGGGGATGCACCGAATCCACTATTTTAGAATTCGTCCGAATCCTTTGTGAAAGATTTGGCCAAATACCGAACCGAATCCGAACTGTAGTTTGCACATGTAAATTTTGAACAGTTAAAAAAAAAGTCCTTGTTTGTGTGATGAAAAGTCAAGTGATTTTTTTGGATTCTGATTCAGTTTGGCCAGGCACTTGGATTCAGCCAAATCTTACTGAAAAAGGTTGAATCTTGGCTGAATTCCAAACCAAATCATGGACTGAATCTGAAGAAAGTCAAACATTTTTTAACTGTGCGCTTTGCGCGCAGTTCTCTTTCCCCTAATTTACATATGCAAATTCGTGTTTTGGTTCTGTTCCATATTCGGCGAAATCTTTCACAAAGGATTTGTCTGAATCCTAAAATAGCAGATTCACATGGCACTGTTAAAATGTAAAATCGTCCAAATACTGGATTAGCAACTGCCCTACTGTAATGAATGGATTGTATCAGTTGAATCATTACAGTGTTGGCATACAGTAATTAACAGAAAAGTAAACACTATGGGACAGATGTATGATAGAACTGATCCAACTGGATGATTGAAATGGGTCAATAAATATTGATCACATTTTATATCTGGAATTGTTACAACTTTGCCTGAGATCAAATCCACCAAAATAGTCTAGTATAACAAATTAGCTATGAGCAGTGATACGTATTTATCTTTAATTTGAATCAGTTTCTATAGGGATGAAATCCTGGGGCCTAAGCACTAGCAGCTTTCCAAGGAGATGTGTGAATCTCAGTTGATCCATAACAAATAAATCCAATGTTTCATGTATTGATTATTGCTGTAAAATATATGAAGCCCCCTTTCTGTACTATTAGCAAATAAACCCTTATACGAAGAGAAAGTACAACATAAGTACACATATGGGAGCTATTATCCAGAATGCTTAGGGTTTTCCAGATAAGGAATCAATGGCATCAACTCCACCTCCCCCTTACTGTATATTATTGGGGAATAATGCATGACATTAGAAGGGTAAACTGTTACTGTCATGAAAATAAAAAGATAAACATATTTGAAAAAAAAAATCCAATTTTATACATGGTACTATGCAGGGTGGTATTATGAATATTTCAGTCAAAATCCCCTAATTATATTACTGATGACAAGGTAATTAAGATAGATTGAAAGTCTTTATTTTAGAATTGCATTTTTTTCTGTTTATAAGCAGTAAATTCCACACATGTTCTACATTTTCATTATCTTACATAAAGAATAAGAAGGAGATTCATTTTGCTGGGAAGCACTAGAAATGAGAACAATTTCGAAGACTCCCTTTCACTAGAATACTTCAATAGGTATAATGAGTTATAAGATAGGGCTGCCAAGAGGTGCCTTCTGCTGCACTTCATCATTACCTACATTCCAAACGTCTGAGACTATGCCAAGCTAATTAGCAAGTTCACTGCCTGTTTTATTGAGAGCAACAGAAGCCAAAACAGGTCAGTATCATACAGAAAACCCATCATTCTCACTTGTCTCTTAGTTATGAAACCTGTGCAAATTCCCTCAATGTACAAAAGTTCATACTAATAGGCATTCTTCTTTATTTTCTGCCTTACAATTACGATCAAAAGATCATTTTTACAGTGTATGGCTTATTTATATGGCAGTCTGAGCAGAAAATATCAACTCCCAGCAACCTCATAGTTTGGAGGCATTACGTTTGATTTTGTGTCTGCCTGTGCTATTGTATTATATTTATATAGAACCACAAATATACACAGTGCAAAGCACAAACAGGGATACAGATAATTTAAATTGAACAATGAGTTTGGTGCTTCCATGTTCTTGTTGCTGGATGGTTGGATAGATGACTTGGGGTAAGGCAAGTGGGCTGTTCAATCAAGTGTTTACTAAGGGGTTGATTTACAAAGTAAATTTTTGAAAAACTTTGACCATCGAATAGGTTACTTCGACATTTGATTCGAATGGTTGAATAGTAAAATCCTGTGACTTTGAAATTCAAAGTACTGTCCCTTTAAAAATACTTCGATTTTTTTTACTTCACCAAATAAAAGCTGGCTAAGTGCTACATTAGCCTACCTTCTAGACCATTTTTCTAAGTTTTATTTTATCAAAGAAAAATCCTTTGATCGTACGCTAAAATCTTCTCAATCGTTCAATTCAAAGGATTTTATCATTCAATCTTTTTCTTTGACCTCAGGAATGCCAAATTCGGTGAAAAATCCTTCAACTTTGATATTCAAAGGATTTGAAAGGATTCAAAGGATTTTAATTCGATGGTCAAATTTTTAAGTATTTTCCACTTCGAAATTTGAACTTTAGCAAATCAGACCCTAAATCTTCTAATATATATAAATTTCCAAGCAGTATCAGCACTCCAAGGCAATATTCTGGTTTAGCTGGGGTGCACGGTTAAACTATGTATAATGTTATATTCAGGATACCGGCACTCCCATATGTAGAAAACTTTTGATTTATTGAATCATATCATAATCCAACTTTTCAGTCGCCATTACGACTTTTCTCAAGGATGATATAAAACCAAATGGTTTTATATCATCCTTGAGAAAGGTCGTAATGCCGACCGAAACGTTGGATTATGATATGATTCAATAAATCAAAAGTTTTCTACATATGGGAGTGCCGGTATCCTGAATATAACATTATATATATATATATATATATATATATATATATATATATATATACCAATGCATGTGAAGTAATGTGTGTATTTAAGTTGTAGTGTTTACCTTGAAGGTCCATCCTTTGGTCAAAGCTCCCCTTAGCTCATGAAATAAGTAAAGCCATAAGTTAATTTTTGTCTGTCGGTCATTTAGTCATTGTTACAAGAATTTCTAGGACAACAAATTCATATTCACCATAATTCTCTCCCTACTGATCTTCAGTGATCTTCAAGTCAGGTATTTTCAATGGGCCTATTTAATAAGGTTCGGATTTGTTTCTTTTTACAAAATTTTCTCTAAAAATTCATGTTTTTTTATTTCTTTAAAACTCAACAAAACAACAAAGCAAGTTAATGGGACCTGTGCTGATCCTATAGGACATTTTAGAGCTTTTTGGATTTTTATTGCTTGTAATTTTTAGAGGTTTTATAGAAATTTGTATTTTTTTTTCAGATTGTTCAGTGATTATTTTTTCCATTCATACCTTTTACATTCTGATCTTTTAATAAATTACATTGTATTCATGGTTTAAAAATGAGTTTATTTTTGCTTTCAAAAACCTCTAAACCCACTATGAGAGTGTTGATAAATGAGCCTCCCAAATGGCCAATAACCACAGTTCTCACCATAATGGTCCTTTAGGCTGAGCCCCTCCTTCCACTGCACCAAACCAAGTTTGGAAATACACCATGTAAAGAGATAAAGCTGATGGATTTATCAAACAGAAGGCAGGAAAATAATGGATGAGCTTAAAGAACAAGTGTCCAAGTTTGGTTCTTCTAACAGATTTAGTTAATCTCATAATTCAGTGCAATGTTAACATTAATTAATAATCTTGAAATAGATCTGATTAGTAATCTCTCATGCAGCATTGGGGTTTTCAGGTACCTAGTTATTAAATGCATATGAAGACAGCAGGATTAAGCAAACCAGATCATGTCTGGTCTAAAAAAAATCCTATGTATAAGCCTTCTCCTTGAAATTGCCTTTGCCAAAGACTTGAAAACTACTCAATAACCCCACAGTGATAGGTTCTTTAATCTCAAATTGCTTAAATTGGAGCAGCTATCATACTTAAACGGGCTCACACTGAACATGGCCAAACAAGATGATAGGTCAGTGTTAGTAACTATGCCTTGCTGAATAATTTAATGTACTTTCCTAAGTTAAAAAAAATCTCTAAGCACTCAATATAAATATATTACTATTAATATCTGAAGTCCCACTTTTAAGAAATGGACAGCAAATATGAAAGAGACTTGATATTTCAACTTTCCTTCTGAGCAATGATATTTGCAGAATATTTTTATTGCTTTTTTTTTAATCTATATCCCGGCTAAACGTGATATGCATTTGCATCTAATCTATTCCGACAGTCAATTCCCACTCTGTAAGTTTGCTCTGCAATAACTGCGGTGAAGTGCCGGGACTTTGCTTTGATCAAATTATTTGAACTGTTGTTTAAGCTGTGAACTGCTGTGAATTTATTATTATTTTTTTTTTTGGCTATGAAAAGCTATTAACATGTAAGCTTGGAGTCCGTGGCTTTTCATTTTGAAGTGACAAGTTACAGGTCACAGAGCACTAATATTGAGATTTGGGCAAGGTCCTATCACTTTGAAGCGCTTAGTCTTCATTTTTATGTCCTAAAGCCATTTAGGAAGGATATATTTTTCCATACGGCATCATTCACATTTAACATGGAATTGTTACACAGAATTGCTGCAATGCAATTGACCCTACTCTATATTATTATTATACTGAGCTTTGTAGCTTTCAGCGCCTGGAGGAGTTTGTCAAACGTGAATTACATTGAATTAACACGTCTCTGATGCGTACAGGGTAAATAACATTTCCAACTTGCAATGGACATTTTATATGTTGGGGTTCTAGTTCACTTTCTTCATTATTATGTTCTAACTGAAAAGCCGGTTGTTATTTAAGGGCTGCTTAAATCGGAATTTTTATGCGGTGTATAACATTCCAGTGGAATTTTATTAAAGCCATCAAAGATTTACTTTCGAAGTTTCTAAGTTTAAAGCAAGCAAAAGATTGTTTTTTATGTTTTATCCCTGCAGACAAACTGTAAATTCATGCGGAAGCCAAGGCTGCCTGCTTTTGATTTAGATGCTTCATAACTTAGCCTTTTTTCTGACATTCCTTTACTTGGTTTGCTATAAAAATACAGCATAGGGACTGTTTTTAATCTATACCAAGAACACAAAAAAGCTCTTGTACAGCAAAATATTGTTACATGATTTTATGGGGGATGGTGGGAGTCCTGGGGTTGACAGTTAACCTCAAGCACATTTGCCTTTGTGATCTCGGTCCACTCAGACACTCCATCTAATTTGAGCTAAGCTATTCAATCCATCTTTACAACACTAAAAATGCCTATAAACACACATAGACCAAATTATATCAGATGAAGATTTTGTAGGATTATCTGTGCATATATGGTGGCCTGCCATATTCTTTTTTTGTAAATTCTTTATTTATGTAATTTAAGGGAAGGGGATACAGAAAGCAAGAGGGGGGGGGATGAGGGGGGGAAAAAAAATAAAACACAATTGTACAGGTAAAACTTTCATTTAAGCAAGCATACTAGCAATAAGTCATTACTCAATAGAAGGAGTGGCTATTTACTGTGACCTTCGGGAATAATCCAATACAGATTGCTTTCACAAACTTTGCAGAATTTTTATCATATTTATATGACCACATTTCGGCCTGCCATATTCTAAGAACAATTTTTGACTCAGACTTAACAATTACGATATTTCCTGGAAAAGATCTTTCCAGGAATTATCATTCATTTCAATACACACATTTAGAGCTGAATCATCAGATATACAGGTAGAAACAATAGAATTCTACCTCTATCCAAGTCTTCTGCCAATAACGGTTGGCATACACCATACACATAGTGAATATTGTAAGAAAATGTGTT
Source organism: Xenopus borealis (assembly GCA_024363595.1). Classification (NCBI taxonomy): domain Eukaryota; kingdom Metazoa; phylum Chordata; class Amphibia; order Anura; family Pipidae; genus Xenopus; species Xenopus borealis. The sequence continues at coordinate 20,722,731 of CM044433.1, read as the reverse complement.
TCATACTATATTACTGGGGCATCTATGGCCACCTTAAGAGAAAAGACCCAATGGAGATGAAAGAAAAATTAAGAACTAAACAGAAGAGGAATGGAGAAACAATAGATTTAGACGACTGATTAGAACAAAGATTAGGACGGCTGGGGCACTTGTCTAGGATGAATGAAAAATATTTGAATGGCTACCTGAAAAATATAGAACCTCTGTCAGACCACGTAAAAGATGAATAAATAACCTCAAAGGAGGCCTGTGGAAAATGGCCTTTAGAAACAGGAAAGAGGTGACTGTAGACAGGACAGTGGAATAGCAGTGTGGTGAATAGCGATGGAAAAATTTTACTGTTTTCGCTTTGCCCATTTGTGAAAATGGCCGAATTTAACCCCTTTTAGCTTTTGCCCAAAATGCATTAAAGTCTATGGGCGAATTTTTTTTTTATGATGCACAATATTTTTTCTCCCTTTGAAGTCTATGTACATGATTTCTGCAGCGAAAGACGTCGAAAACATTTGATCATCCCTAAGGTTGACCTGCCGATCCTGGTTTGGGGATTAAATGATTTATCCAACGACAGTGGATAGTCAGAAAGTGCACTAGATTGGCCTTTTTTATGAATTCAGAATTATGACTTCTATGTGAGTTTTACGAGTTACATTTTACTATAATTTGGATGATCTTTGTCTAGATAAGTGTTTGTAATCCCTTTTCTCAGGGGACCCACATTAAGCCAGAAAAATACCTACCCAAATTTGGTTTGAATACCTTATTTTAATTTATTGTAGGAGGGTGACCCCAGCCCAGACAGCATGTGGATCCATTTTTGGGTCTCTAACCTTAGGTCTGGAATTCCTAGTCTAGGATAAAATTCCTAATCCAATATGCCAGCCATTTCAGGATTTTTTTGCATGGAATAACATCTATTAATTAGGTCAGATTTGACATACTTTCTTGGGAATCACATGTGGTCTGATCAAAGGGCATAAACTACATTTCAAAATGGGAAACTTTAGATTTTTCACTGTTAACAGAATTCTACAAAAGGACCAGTATGTTTGTGGATGTGCATGAGGCCTTACAGAAAAACACTCCAAATAATACCCTAATATTGTTTTTACTCCTGCTTTACAATATCAACAGAAACTAAAAGGAAAATTATATGTAAAGTATATGTTGCATATTGAATAACATGAATTTGATGCACTCTATTATCTCTTTTATCTCTTTTTAAGTGTTCATTATTCTAATCACAATGTTATAATATTTTCTGAATCAAATTCAGTATTTTTAATAACCCTATAGCTTTGCCATCTTGCATAAAGCCATTTCGGGTGAGATACACATCAAAAACATTGTGGCCCTAATGGTGGTTCTATAATTGATTGCATGAATATGGAACTTAAGGCTTTGCTAGAATCCGACTTAAATCGTATTATTACATTTGGAGGGATAATTTATCCCTGAAGTACAGCCAAGTCCTTACCAATCTTGTCATGATCAGGGCCTGGAATTTGCCTCAGGAGGGAGAATTTCCTTCTGGCTATGAATAATTTAGGCAGTAAGTTTTGATTTCCAATATCTTAAAATGGTCCTGAGGAGTATCCACTATAGTTGGATCTTAGTAAGATGTGTAACTAGTGTATAGGAATAAAAATATACAGTACTATATATATATATCGTACTGTATCTACTTAAGTAAATAATTAACTAAATGCACTAACATGAAAATGTTTGTGTTCATGCTCTGGACCCGTGGTATTCTTTATAACAGATCTTTCTGTAATTTGGATTTTCATACTTAAGTCTACTAGAAAATCATGTTAATGTTAAATAAACCTAATAGGCTGGTTTTGCTTCCAATAAGGATTAATTATATCTTGGTCTGAATCATGTATAAGGTACTGTTTTATTATTACAGAGAAAAGGAAATGATTTTTCAAAATTTGGATTATTTGGATAAAAGGGAGTCTATGGGAGATGGCTTTCCCGCAATATGCTTTCTGAATAACAGGTTTTTGGATAGCAGATGCCAAACCTATACATCCTTTTATATTATTGTATTTAATATTATAAATATATAAACATGTTGGTAGGAATTCATCAGCATGTTCCATGACCAGGTATAGATTTAGTATACTGTACAATAATATTCCAGGATTTTTTAAACATTTTTAAGACTTTATAGAAGCAGGAAATATTTGAAAGTAAGCATGTTTTAATCTCTAATAGACTGACAGCTCTCTTATTTCTATCAGCAGTGCAGACCCGAAACATAAAATATAAGTGCTGGATCCGGGCAAAATATTAAATTAATTCTAGAATACATCAAAGTAATTTAGTCTTTATCATTCAAGGCAAGGTTTTAGCATAATTTCTTCACTTCTCTGCCCCAGCATACTTTGTGGTCAGAATTCTTTATGAGTTAAATGCTTGTGATGTATGCTTGGAGGCTGGATTCACATAGACATTTGAGTGAAGACAGTGACTATCAAAGCAAAAGGACTACAAGTTAGATATTGAGGTCAAACGAGAGATATTGTTTTTTTTTTCTTGGGCAAGCATAAATGATAGTTTAAAGAACATCTTCACATAAATGAGGAACCATTAGACTAACACTGGGTGAAACTGGTTTATGTATATATATATTTATATATATATTTATATATATATATTCATACATACAATCCGTGATAAAGCTGGCACTCTCGATACATAATTCAAAGTTGCCTGGGTGCAGTATCAAAAATCTATATCCAAACAATGAGATCCACACTCTCAGGTCTTAAATGAATTAAAAGTCTTTTATTTAAATAGGAGCCTAACGTTTTGGCCTCCTCCGAGGCATTTCTGTGCATAAGTGCATAATTCACTATGGGAATGCATTAAATGCAAGGTATGGAAAAAACATCACATTAGCAATGACGTATCAGTAGCATCACCCCACCCCCACTGTCCTTAAAGCTACACCATTTAAAAAATGTATAAATACCCAAACCTTAAAAAAATCACATATACAGGAATTTAGCAGTGCATGATAACCAATGTGTAACAACTATATCACTCTCACATTAAAACACTAAGAAGATACTTAGTTACAAAATGAATCAAAGGTTTGAGTCAAGCTGGAAAGTCTGGAGCGCTGTTAAATTTATTAAACTTATACTCATTTGTGGAGGTTATCTCCCATTGAGAATAGATTCACCTGAGTAAGATATTGGTCCATACTTCACTGATTAATGTTAATTGACTCTAGGGGGCAAATTTACTATTATTCCCCAAAATCCCCTCGATTTTACTTGAAATTCGATAAGCATTCGACCATCGAATATTTGTCCTTGTGTCAAACTTGTGCACATTTTGATGAATGATTTTGATGATTGTGAGTGCACTTTTGATGATGATGAGGCAGTGGTGTCCTCAGTTTTTCACAGTGAGGATTGCTTCATTTATGGCACCTGAAATGGGATTCACTGTTCAAATTCTAATGCCTCTAGGGTTGGCACCTTCTGACTGGGTGGGGGACTAGGGATGGCGCGAACTGTTCGCCGGCGAACTTGTTCGCGCGAACATCCGCTGTTCGCGCTCGCCAAAAGTTCGCGAACGTCGCACGACGTTCGCCATTTTGGGTTCGCCTTATTTGCCTCATTTTTTTGCCCTCTCACCCCAGACCAGCAGATACATGGCAGCCAATCAGGAAGATCTCCCTCCTGGACCACCCCCACACCCCCTGGACCAAAAAAAAAAAAATGTGCATACCTCCCAACTGTCCCTTTTTTGGAGGGACAGTCCCTCTTTTGAGAGCTCAACCCTCTGTCCCCTCATTTGTACTGGAAAGTCCCTCTTTTCTCTGCACTGAACAGCCAGAAAAAGAAGCAAAGATTTGAACCTAATTTTTTTTTTTTATCAGAGAGTCCAGAACAGCTAACAGGTGCGTCCAGAACAGCTAACAGGTGCAGGTAAGATACTTTGTAACACTTTTGAGATAAGAAAATAATGGATTTTTCTTTTCCCTTGATCCCCCTCTGGCATGCCACTGTCCAGGTTGTTGCACCCTTTAAACAACTTTAAAATAATTTTTCTGGCCAGAAATGTCTTTTTTAGCTTTAAAAGTTCGCCTTCCCATTGAAGTCTATGGGGTTCGCGAACTGTTCGCGAACCGTTCGCGTTTTTGCGCAAGTTCGCGAACATGTTCGCGAACTTTTTTTCCGCGGTTCGCACCATCACTATGGGGGACATTGTGGGTGATGTCATAGGGGCATTGTGGGCGACATCATGGGGTGACCAGGTTGGATCCAATGACATTGGGTTGGTGCAGGTTGATGTCAGGGCAGGGTTATGACATGGAGATCGGCAATTGCCCAATAACCATGTCAGTCTAATAGAGACCTGTTCAGTTTACTTAATTTGAAAAACTAGGCAGGAAGCTTTGACCCTAACATACAACCCTAAAACTGGACTGTCAGGGTCAAAACCAGGTAGGTGGCAACCCTAGCTGCCCCATTGATGCACCCCCTGGATAAACCCTGGAATTACCACCAACATAAAGATATTGGAGTTCCCCTGCATCAATAGGCGCACATACACAATTCAGAAAAGTACGTACTTCTGCCAAATGCAGCTAGAGGGATGTGCCTTTAATGTGTCAATTCTTGCAGCTATTTGCTTCCATTATGTTTCCATTATATGTTCAATGAGGCACTGACCAGAATTGCATTTCAAGTAAAGCGCAACATTGATAACATATATTGCAAATTTCTGTTTGTTGCAGCGCACTCCAAACAAGCCACGGATTGCTCTCTTTTTCATCTAATAGAAAATTCTGTATTCCAACATTTGATTAAAATGCATACAGTTTCCAAGGTATGCATTTTAATCAAATGTTGGAATAAATAATTTTTTATTGGATGAAAAAGAGAGAGATTCGTGGCTTGTTTGGAGTGAGCTGCAACAAACAGAAATTTACGACTCTATTGTCTCCCTTAGCGACAGACTCGGGGCGGCTGCACCCGGGTCACATCAACAAGCGGGTAAGCTGAATATTGAGATATTGAAAGCAGTGATGTTTAATGTGGAGAACTGAGAGGTGTCTGAATTGGGTTAACGTTTTAAGTGAAGGGCCTGGGGCTCAGAGCACCTGGGCCACGTGTGTTAAACGGTGAGATTTATTTGCATTTGAGCAACCTGCTGAATTATAAAGTAATAACTCTGTTAATGGTACTGACAGTACATAGTACAATTTGTATGGGAGGAATTGTTAATAACATATATAGCATAGCTTATGCAAAAAGAATAAATACATTAAAAACATTAAAAAAAACATATTTTAAGAAAATAATTTACATTTATTTTCCTAATTTTCCTAATTGTAAAATGGTGCCACAATGAAAAATGAAATTATTATTATTATTATTAACATTTATTTATATAGCGCCAACTTATTTCATAGCGCTGTATGAATTGGCCATGTTCCTGATATAAATGGCCATGTTCCTGATCTACCTTGGCTGCTCCCCAATTTTGCCAAACTATACCCCTGATTTGTATAGCTACACCCCAGTTTTACCAGACCCTGCCCACAATCTGCAAGTCAAAACTCTTTTGAGACTTGTGATCAAGCTTTTCCATCTTGCCCCTCTCTGACATGGGGCCCCTGACGACAGTACCTCTTGTACCCCCTGATGCCAGCCCTGTGAATAAGAGTTTACAAGGTAAGTAAATTACATCTATTTGGGAGGCTGCAGGATGGCCATGAAGTCTTATCTTCACTGAACTTTCATAGGGATATATTTATCAGAGTGAAAATAAAGAAGTCTTCCACAGTCTCAGTAAATAAATACCCAGGAATGTAATGCCAGCACTTATGTTTACTAAACAAGCATATACCAGTGTTTATTAGAAGTCAAAATTAATAACATATATTTTTACAACTCCAGGCAGGATATTACATTAGCAATATCAGGCAGATAAATGTGGGCTCAGGAGCATAAAGACAGGGACATCATGTCTTAAGGCAAAAACGCAGGTTAATTCAGACAAACTCTTCCCAACATAAAGGTGACAGGAACACAGGTCAATAGTGTTTCAACCGCCCATGTTCAAGACTTCTCCCCACTCTGGGATTCTTACCATAAAGGGTGGCTTCCATACTCTGGATTATTCAGGCTTCCCACTACACCTCTTTTACTCTCCCCTCCTGGAATATCAGCTCAGCAGCCTCTGGTCTGTCTCACCGTCTGGCTTTCCTCAATCACTTTAGACTCTCAAGTCATCTGGTCATGTCTCCCTCTGTTCATTGCAGTGGCAGGCAGCACCCCCTGCCACTCTGGGAGTTCCTAATACAGAAAAGTAACCTCTGCTGTTCTGTGCCCTGCTCTAAGAGAAGGTCCTAACACTTAACTATGATTAAATACTTTTCCACAGGACAGCCTTCCTATGGAAAGTGAGCTCTAACATGTGAACTGGGCCATTGGAATGGATTGTCTGGCTTACCTGTTACTATATCTTCCAGGGCCAGACAGCAAAATCCTTTACACAGAGAACCCATTCTCTATTTAGTAACACCTCCTTTACAGCCTACATGTCCACTTGGGGAGAAATTAAACACAAAATGCACCTTTCAACACATTTCTTTTGATCATTCTACCGCTATTAAAACAACTTAACACTTGAGACTAAGGTATCAAAGTTGGAGGATGGGGGTAGGATGTATTTACTTCTCCCTACAAGTACAAGGATGCAATGCAATCTTCTTGCTATCTTCTTGAATATTAAAGTTGACCTGTCACCCAGGCAAAAAAATCTAATGTTCAAATTAAACATGAAATCCAATTTCTATTTTTTATTAAAGTGGACCCGTCACCCAAAAAAATATTCAAAATCCTATTTTATCACATTAGTCAAGCAAAATGAACATTAATTACACTATATAAATTATTTTAATCTTGTTTGCTTCAGTCTGGGAATTCATAATTATAACAAGCAGGCAGGAGCCATTTTGTGGACACTGTTATTAAGGCGAGCCTTGCATCATCTCAGAATCTTGTTTGTGCACCAGAATGGGGGACCCCATGTCTATCCCTATGTCCTGGCTACACAATTAAATGGGGGGATGTGTTGGGAGCAGTGGCATCTAGGAAGTGCTGAATGGAAAGTGAAAGTAATTATCTGCCCCGCCTAAGGCATAGAGGAGTGGCAGACAACATTTGATTGACAGCTGAGATTTTTAAATGAGCTTAAAACAGCTATGAATGCTTTAATAAAAGTTTGAAACTGGATTTCATATTTAATTTGAATTTTACTTTTATTATACAGATTTTTGTGTCTGGATGACACGTCCACTTTAAAGCATGCATAGCTGTTGTAAGCTCATTTAAAAATATCAGCTGTCAATCAAATATTGTCTGCCCCTCCTCTATGCCCATGGCATAGAGGTGGGACAGACAATTCCTTTCACTTTCCATTCAGCCCCCATTCTATACACTACTTAATTGTATAGCCAGGGCATAGGGATGGGCACTGGTACCCCCATTCTGGTGCACAAACAAGAGTTTGAAATGATGCAAAGCTTGCCTTAATAACAATGCCTGCTTGTTATCATTTTTAATTCCCAGACTGAAGGAATCAAATAATTTATATAGTGTAAATAAAGTAAATTTTGCTTGATTAATGTGATAAAATAGGATTTTGAATATTTCTTTTGGGTGACGGGTCCCCTTTAAATGAAGGAGGTGCTCTCCTGCCATATTGATACCACATACATAAGGTGAAAATGTATTCAATGATCCCTATGGGCTTTTGTTGACCAAATGTACAATACACACATACAATTGCACACAATATTCACCCAAGTCAAATGTACTAATTAGTGATGGGCGAATTTATTCGCCAGGGGCGAATTCCCGCGAAACGCCAGCGAAAATTCACCTGACAAAAATTAGCTTAAAAAACGAGTCGCACGTCGTTTTTGAAAAACGACGCGACGGAAACGTCAAAAACGTGCTGCGACTCGTTTCGCAAATTTTTTCACCAATTCGCAAATTTCGCTAATTTTTCGGCAAAGCGAAACTGGGTAGATTCGCCCATCACTAGTACTAATAAGTACAGATACAGTCACTTGGATTTGTAAGTTAAATGCGTCGTGACTCAGTGCTAATTGAAGAAACTGTGTTATCTAAAGTTGTCTTAACTCATTTAATGCATTTAACCTTTTCATTAGCATACCAAAGCTCCATTGTTTTCAATGGTGAACTCTTTAATTGGATGGGATGCTGTGACACAATATTCTGTGATAAGTGGGATATCACAGAATATTAAACACACAATCCAAAGTGACTGCATCTGTATATATAAACATAAACAATTTTGAAATATTGAAGAACTTAACATTCATTTATAATAAGTGTAAGATACCATTTTCCCCCCTTTAGTTAAAAACTTTTCCTAATTGAAAAAATTTGAAATCTTGGATCCATCTGCCAACGCTTTATAAATAGAATCATTTGAAGAAGTTTCGTTCCCACTGGGCATATTGCAAGATACATCATCAAGATAACATGTCTGTTGAAAACTAGTCAGCTATTAGCAACTTCAAACTTTAAGCAGACTTAAAGAATCACAAAATAACTGAACAGATGTAAGCAAGCACCCCTAGCATTTTATAGTGCATTTTTTCATTGAAAGCCACTATCTTATAAAGTGTCCCATAAGGCTAATTAGGGTGGCAAAATGAATCAAGATATGGGAAATATAATCAATCTAGGGAGGAAGGTGATTGTTTTCATTATCACATACCACAAATTCACATAAATTGTAATCATATGTTGTAGAAAAAATGAAAAAGGTTAAAACATTCACACTCACAACAAAATGCAATTAGATGAAGCAGCTGGATTGGTGATAAGGATAGTGGTTATTCAGTTTTTACAATGGTAATAAAGGTAATATAATTTAATAAACAGTAGGCAGTAAAAACAAAAACAACAATAATAATAACACACACAAAACCCTAAACATGTTGTGGATGGTCTATAGCTTGATAACTAATCAGTGACGATTGAGGATTGCCTCATTAACCAAAATTTCTACAGGCATTGGACCAGTTATCTGGAAAAGAATTATCCAGAAAGCTCTGAATTAGGGAAACATAGATTTTGAGCAGACATGAAGGGGTTGTTCACCTTTGAATTGACTTTTAAGTATGCTGAAAAGGTTTGCATTGGTTTTCATTTGTAACTATTTATGGTTTTTTAATGATTTAGCTTTTTATCCAACAGCTCTCCAGGTTGGTATTTAATCTATATGGTTGATTGTGTCCTAATTACCCCAGCAGCCATGTATTGATTTAAAGAAGAGACTGGAATATGAATAGGAGAGGGCCTGAACAGAAAGATGAATAAAAAGAGTAGCAATAACAATAATCTGTAGCCTTACAGAGCATATGATTTTTAGATGGTGTCCATATGACCCCCATTTAAAATCTGGAAAGAGTCATTAGAAGAAGGTAAATAATTAAAAAAACTAATAAAGAATAAATAATGACAACCAATTTAAAAAGTTGCTTAGCATTAGCCACTCTACATATTAATAGTAAACTTAAAGTTGAACCAACCTTTAAGGTCTGTATTTATTTTTTTATTACAAGACAGTGCTAATTTAAAGTGGACCCGTCACCCAGACACAAAAATTTGTATAATAAAAGTCCTTTTCAAATTAAACATGAAAACCCATTTCAAATTTTTATTAAAGCATTCATAGCTGTTTTAAGCTCATTTAAAAATCTCAGCTGTCAATCAAATATTGTCTGCCACTCCTCTATGCCTTAGGCATAGAGGCGGGGCCGATAATTACTTTCACTTTCCATTCAGCACTTCCTAGATGCCATTGCTCCCCACACATTCCCCCAGTTCTCTTAACCATTTACTTGTGTAGCCAGGACATGGGGATAGACATTGGGTCCCCCATTCTGGTGCACAAACAAGATTCTGAGATGATGCAAGGCTTGTCTTATAACAGTGTCCACAAAATGGCTCCTGCCTGCTTGCTAGAATTATGAATTCCCAGACTGAAGGAAAACAAGATTAAAATAATTTATACACTGTAATTAATGTTCATTTGTGATGTATGTGATAAAATATATTTTTTTGGGGTGATGGGTCCACTTTAAGCAACTGAAAATTACGCCATGCTAAAACAATACTTATCCTTGACGTCGATAACCAATCTGTTGTCCTATTGTATACATGTATTTGGCTGTATCTAGAACAGGCAGCTATCTTGTCTAGCAAATCCAGTCATAATGCCGATAGATGAGTGTTTACAGGCAGAAATAAATAAGTATGGCTAACTTTGTCAATAGAAAACTTAAAAAAGCCTAAATGGTTCTCACATTATCCACACAACAATAACAGAAATATACGCTCAGAGCTTCCAGTGTTGGTTCAATATAAATCTATTTACATTATAAAGGGAATTGGAATGCTTGAAAGGAAACCCCAATGACAACTGAAGAATTATTCTGTTTATGGATTTGGACAGCTAGAGAAGTATTTGGCGGTTTACATTTCTGTGTGGTGCCTTCACTCTGTGCAGAACACTGGCAGATAAGCACGTCCGATACAAGTGGAGTAATTTATCTGTAGCGTACAAACAACTTCACAACACTATACGGTTGCATTGCATACAGTGTTAACAACAAGGTGCCCACATGGGACACACAATAAAATATGGCCTTCTGAGGTCTCTGGCCAGTAAATAAAAATTTAAATCAGATTAAAATTGGGGTCAGAGATAAAGGAAAAGTAGAAAACAAAGTCTGTCCCAAACATTAGGTACTATGTACCGCTGATATCCTTAATGGAATTATAACTCTGTATATATGTATGTTTTTAGCAGGTCTGCTCTATTATTAATAAAGTCTCACTGTTGAACATATGTGGCCCAGGTGCTGATAGCCCCAGGCCCTTCGCTGGAATAAACTCACAACGGACTCCAATTCCTTCATAAGGTTAAACACATAACCAATTTCTTAAAGAGATGCTTACCCGCTAGATGTAGTGACCCGGGTGCAGCCGCCCCGAATCAGTCGCTAAGGGAGACAGTCAAATCGCAAGTTCTGTATGTTGCGGCGCACTCCACAAATAAGGTCACGGATTGCCTTTTTTTTTCATCCGGTAAAAAACTTTTTTATTTCAACATTTGATTAAAAAATGCATACAGCTTCCAAGGTCTAACGCGTTTCGTAACCACGTACTTCCTCAGAGACCTTAATTTACAATAGCCCTTTCCAGCCTTTTATCTATGTGAAACAGGAGAAGGTTCCCACCCCCTAATTTGTCATGCCCTTCAACCAATAGCCACATAGTTTAAGTTAATTACAAAAGTTAAAAAAAGTGATTTAAAAACAAACATTTCCTCATGCACCTTAATCAAATATTCACTTAAACATGGTTTATACTACAAGTTGATACATTCAATTTCAATGAATTTGAAATGTATCAACTTGTAGTATAAACCATGTTATATGTATATGTATATATATATATATATATATATGTGTATATATATATGTATATATATAAATATACTGTATATATAGTGAACAAGTGACATCAACAACATCTATGGTTACTGTTTTTAAGCATGTTCAAGTGACGTGTTATGTATTCAGGTCTGTGCCATTTGTTTTATAGTTAATGAAACTATAAAACAAATGACACTTTAAAATGGCACAGACCGGTTTTATAGATTTTGATAATATTAATAAATAGCACATGTTCACTTAGGGTATATGTGTGTGATTGGATTATTGGCATGTTGCCTTGAGAAAGGTCCCAGTAGGGACTGAAACGTCACGTTGGCTGTATGTGCACTTTTTAATACACTCGTTTTTGTAAGAAATCCCAGTGTTGCTGGTCTTCTTTTGATATACATTTTTTTACTTTTTTACTATGCCCCCAGGTGAGAAAACTAAAGCAGACTGCTGCCTGGAGTAAGAAATATATATTCATAAAAATTGTATATCTATAGAAAAATGCTGAAGCACACCAGGTTTCCCAAACAATGCCTCATTTATTAGATCAACATTTCGGTCCTCGCAGGGACCTTTATCAAGATATAAAAACATTTAGGTGCTAGTGCTTTATAGACTCACCTACCAAAGAACCATCACCAAACTTTGGGCATGGTTTGGTGATGGTTCTTTGGTGGGTGAGTGTATAAAGCACTTGCACTTAAATTCAGCAAATTCAGTAAAGTGCGAATATTACTGAATGTTACCTTTTTCGCCAGAGTTGACTTTGCCCCCTCAGACCATACATACTGCTAACATAAAGCCAGATATTCCTCAGGCTTATGTCACTTACATCATATCCTGTCTGCTGGAAATGGATTAAAGTTGTAAGAATTCTAGCGACTTTTGCTTTTTATTTAAGCGGGATTGCCTTCAAAAGTTCTAACTTAAGCTTTTTTGGGTTAACATTTTTCCCCAGACAGTTGAGGGCCATGGAACATTCATTTTAGAGTGGGCTCGTGTGTAGGACATTCCAGGATCTCTTTTATTCAGGTTCTTTGGATATTTGTAATAAAAAGTGGCCACTTCAAGCATTTGCACCAACATCTCTAATAAAGAAGTCCATACGACTTTAATGTACCCGCCATATTCAAATTGACCAAAGAGGACTAACGGAGTTTTGCTAGGTAAAAGTGATTGCTAGCATAATTTCAATTTGAAACTTTCACATTGCCAAAGTAATGCTAGCAAAAAGTAGCAAGCATTCAGCACCTAGGACGCAACTTTTAGCGGATTTTCACCTGGCAAAGTGGCGAAACGTGTGCAAGGTGGTCACTGGTGACAATTTTCCCCTTAGTAAATCTGGCCTTTGGTTTTCATAAAGCAAAATTACTCCAATAAATGGAGTAAGGGACTTGCATTCCACCCAATAATTCCCTGCTTCCATTCCTGGCCATTACTGAAGTACACACTGCCATAACAAAAATTCTAGAGTTAAAATGAAATGGATTCAGCATGGATGAATAAGTATTGTCTGTATAAAGGCGGAAAGAACTCTGCACAAGGATAATAAGAAAAGCCATTTAGGGATTCATTATAGAAAATGAATCAATCGCAGAGAGCCAGCATATTTTGAAATAATGTTCATGCCGCACTAATCAGATTAGCTGTTCTAAGTATCTTAGTAGTAAACAGGATGAGGACAATGCAGTGAATATGACATGTCTAGATTTTGCTGTAGCTTTCGATTTTGGTTCCATGCTTGTGGCTATTTCAGACATTGAAGCAGCGAAGGAAGGAGGAAGAGTTTAGGATGAAACATGTTGAAACACAAGGGCTGATCTAGAAATTGCCATCAGCATACAGATATTGAGGATTTGAGTGCAGAACCATGGGGCTCTGTACCTTTGTGCCAGATAAACACTGCTCACAAGCACAGGGGATCCCTGTCTTAAATGTATGCCTGAAGCAGGTATTAAAAGGGCAGTATACCTTTTATAAATTGACAACAATTAGAAGTTGTTCTGGGTATATTATTTGCCTATTGTTTTATTTAGGAACTAACATTCCACTTATTGTTTGTACAAACACAAACAAAAAAAACAATCAGCGCTCCACTGAGTAGCCCTTTGTATAATGAGCTGTTTTTCAAAATGCATCATTTAATAGTGCTGCTCCAACAGAATTCTGCATTGAATTTCTCAAAAGAGCAAACAGATTATTTATATTTATTTTTGAAATCTGACATGGGGATAGACATATTGTCAATTTCCCAGCTGCCCCAAGTCAAGCACTATTAACTGATGCGTTTTGAAAAAAAACATGTTTTCCGGTGACAGTATCCCTTTAACTGAAAGCCTATGAAAAACTCCAGTTTCAGTGGAAGGGTTTGTTTATACAGAGGCTTCTCAGTGGACTAGTGATTTGTTTTAATTGTGCTCACAAAAGAGAAAGTAAGAAATAACAGAAAAAGCATACATAGTTCCTAAATGAATGCCCAGCACAAGCCCTATTAGCTGAACTAATGTTAACCAAGTAATATTTCCACCAAAGGCAATACTACTTGACCTGGCAACTCCCCTTGCAACAGCACCTTACCTGCCAGGGGTGGATTAATGCACAGACTATCATAGGCTATAACTTAGGGGCCTAGTGTGATCAGGAGCCCATTTATCTTTCAATTATTATTTCTATTTTCTTTTAATATTCCTTTTAATTGTTACTCTTGGTCCGGTCGGTGCACCTGCTGAGAGCAGAAGGCAGTGTAGAGTGTAGAGACCTAGTATAGAGGGCTTGGGTGCCTGAATGCCTGGATCTGCACACATCCGGACCCAGCAGTAGCCTAGAAGGAGTGTCTGAATGAATGTAGAGCAGGGGCCCCATATCTCATTCAGCAGCCATTGCTACCTATAGTGATGGGCGAATTTATTCGCCAGGGCCGAATTCGCGGCGAATTCCCGCGATTCGCGAATCAGCAGTGAAATTTCGCTTGGTGAAATTTCGCCTAAAAAACGAGTCGCGCGTCGTTTTTGACGCGACACACCGAAAACGCTGTCAAAAGCATCCCGCGACTCGTTTCGCAAATTTTTCGCCGATTTTTTCGGCGAAGCGAATCTCGGGAGATTCGCACATCACTAGCTACCTGCACTACTTTATTCTCCCTCCCTGCTGGTCAGGTTGCCTGGCAATGGCACTGACGCTGGCCTAGCCACTGAAAGACAGGAATTAGTACTTCTCCACAATGCTGTGCTCTAGGCACTCTTCTGTTTACCCCTAGGTCCAACCCTGTATCCTAGCCCATTAAGTACAATGAGTTCCATGAATACCCTCTTGGTTCTTTGTTTTCATGTGCTCCATTCTGGGAGTGAAAAGAGCTGAACCTGTTAGTGGTACAGAAAACTCCCCTTAAAATATTACTGTGAAAAATAGTAAATATTCTCATTTACTTGTTTATCTCTTTATTTCTAGCTGGGGAGACTGAGACAAATGACTGGTAATAGACATTTTCGTTCACAAAATTACTTTCTAAAGCTGCATTTGACTTTATAGCTCTTTGCTGGACAGGGAGGTGTTTGTTGGAAGCATTTAATTACAGCAGAACAAGAAAGAACACGCCAATAAAAGATAGCTGACCTTTATTTAATTATTACACAGCCCATTAAGACGAAGATTACTTTGAACATGAATAGGTTTCAATCGGATTCGCTTTACACAGATTGTTGAATAGCAGGAGAGTTTAAAAACCCAATGTAATTTTTTTCTTTTCAATAGTTTTTATTAACATTTTCTGTAATACAGAATGGATATCCGAAGGAGGTGTAGATCTCAATATTATCAGCTAAAATTACATTCGTTTTTCATGTATCTCTCTATCTCATTGTTATTGCAGTTTTGACCTCAGTCAAATAATAATATTAAGTGCAGTAGAAAGATGGCAAACCATTAAAAAAACATCAGACTGATCTCATGCAGATTGGGAGCTATGTCAATTATAAAATAAACATTGTGTTTTTCTAATGATAAGTAAACAATTTTTTCAGAATCAGTAACTGGGGGTTATTTATAAACACTGGGCAAATTTGCACCTCATCAGTAAACCCCGGCAACCAATCAAATGATTGCTTTCAGTGTTCAACCTGCAGCTGGCTCAAAAAAAAGCTAATCACTGATTGGTTGTTATGGGTTACTGCCCAGGTGCAAATTTGCCCAATGTTTATAAATGACCCCCTGTACAGTTTAAGCACTTGTTGCATAAAGCTGCACTTTTCTAATAGACAAGTAAAGAGATAATCGACAAAGTAACACCATTTCCCATGTGCGAATTTTTTCACTAATCTGCGGTAAAAATTTTGTGGCGGGAAAAAACCTACAAGAAAAAACACCCATAACAAAAGACAAACATTGTCACCATAAGAAAAAAAAAGCCATTAACTTCAATGCGTTTTGCAAATTTTTTAACATTTCAAGTTTTTTTCCGTTTCTAAAAAAAAAAAGCATTATGGGGCACAAATGCAAACCCATTAGCAGGGTCCTGCAGCACGTCAGGTATCTGTGAGTACCCACAAAGTGGTAGAGATTCAGTCAGAATAGCCTTCATGTGTTGATGACATGGGCATCCTTGGAGCACCCTTTAGACGGCTGCATTGCAAGCAACCATTTGGAAACAAAAAGTAAGCTCTCTGGACGAAAACATAATTTGGAGTCACTTCCTGCTTCAGTGTCATCGCTTCCGAGTTTCATTTCTTGGTGGGGGAAATAATGTTGGTAAGTGGGTTTCGGGTTGGAATACAGAAAATCAGGCACTGGTCTGCAAAAACAGAACCACATAGGCATTTACTCATTAGTACTCATTGTAAAAGCACTTGTGTTTGGTCTGCCTGCATGTCATCACCATCTGTCCTAGGGCAGACAGTAAATACAGGTCTCCATTGCTGCCTGCACACTCCGATGCTCCCGAACTTTTGTGTATAAATGACGGGTACAGGTAGAGAAGAGAAAGGGGAAGCCTACATGCATCCTTTCATGTACCCTTCATAAATATAGTGCTGCTGAATGTAGGCATGACTGTATTAATGGATTGTCCCAGGTCTCAACACTCAATTTTGGAGCACAGCTATCAGTGGCCATTTTTCAAAATGTAGGAAGGGGAACAAGCTGCATAAATATGGTGGATTGTACTAGTTTTTTTTCCTTTTGCTCCCTGCTCTGCTCTTAATAGGGGACCCTTTAGATGTGCAAGGCCCAAGGCCTGTGGTTTAAATTTGGCCTGTATGGAGCTTTTTGTACCTCTGTGTTATAATGAGCAAATCTGTCCAGTTCTGCTTTATGAAATTGTATGAAATGTGTGCTGACTTTTTCCAAACCGAATCGATTGGAGTCAAATGGGGGGGGGGGGGAATGTAATAAAAGTTGCAAAGACAAAAACAATTTGCACCAATAAGAATCGCCATGTAATATTTTTCCTAAAACTCTTATTGCATTGCAATTTTTAATTGCACACTTTTTGGCTCTTTGGGGAAAACATAAAATTTTCAGTAAAAGTTTTATTAAATACACTGTGCACTGGAACAAACTATAAATTCACAAACTTTGTTTTACTGTCAGAAGATGTCACTAAACAGTTTCTGGGTTGACCAAAGCTATATTAAATTTGTACAAAGCAATATCTGTTCGTTCAATGGTATATGTTTATACCAACTTTTATTGCATTCCCCAATAAGGGCATTTTTGATGCAAATATGTTCATGGTAATTTTTTTGGCAGTTCCACAAACATTCTCCAGGAATTCATATAGGTTGAAACAGTGTCAGACTGGAACACCAGGGGCCCACCCAAAAAAACCTTAGACCATGGGCCCACTGTCAGTACTAATATTTTTCATCTCCTCAATCAACCTCTATTCTTCTAGTTTGTTTTCTTTACATTATTCCATCTATTTAGCAGCATGAGGCCCACTGACACCTTGGCCCACCGGGAGTTTTCCTGGTATTCTGGTGGGCCAGTCCGACACTGGGTTGAAAACATTTTTCCACCACTACGGGGTTTTTACATGCCAAATCATATTTTTTGTCTTATTCCAGACATGCTATTGTCACATCTTCTCCATTAAAATGTATACAGAATGCATGGGACTACTAGAAAATAATTTGAACATTAAATAAACCCAATATGATTCTTTTGCTTCCAATGAGGGTCAGCAATATCTTAGTTTGGATCAAGTACAAGGTACTTATTATTACAAGAAAAAGGAAATCATTGTTATTGTATTGTTATGTGTTGGATTCATTGGATAAAATCGAAAACAGGATATGATTCTGAGCTTTCTGGATAATGGGTTTTCAGACTTAATCCAGTGTGAAAAAGTGTCTCCTTTTCCAGTTCCTCATTTTTTCTAGACGTTAATGGAGCTTTTAATAGCTAAATCACTATAAAACATTTTTGTATTTAATGACTGCTTTAGGTCACCCTTCAGCCGACATTAATGTCACTTAAAGACAACCAACATTCTTGAGATGGGAAACACTACATTTTTCTCACCTTTTTATCATCTTCAGACTGTGCAAATGGGTTCATGGGCCATTAAAACTTTTTTCCCATTGAAATCAAAATATTAAGGGGCCAAAGGTTCAGTGTTTGTTATACTGCTCTTTTTCACACTGTAACCATTCACTATAGTATAGCACTAAGAAAACTTTGATGAATCATTAAGCCCCCGTTAACTTTAGTTCTAATGCATTGCTCATTAATTTCCTGGGGCTTAATGATTCAGTGAACAGTTACACCCCATAACACAGAATGTAGTTCAATTGTTCAAACTTAAATATTAATAGAAAAGAAATGCTTTGATAAATCTACCCAACTGTCAAGATTTTAAAATTTGTTCATACTCAGCATTTCTAGACTTAATGGTTCAGATCTACTTTAGTACACACAACTGACTATGCAGGCAGCTATGATTTTGAGAAACATACTTGATGGTATTATTTCAAACTTGGTTTCTATGAACTTGGTGCATACTTTAACTATTGATGCCTTAATGCTTCCTTAACACAGGGATGACAGTTTCAAATATGTTTGTTTTGTATGGTAACCTAGGATTGAGAACTAGCAACCTATCTTTCCAGTCATGCTTCATCTACAAATGGCAAAAAGTAAAGCACCAATAAGACATTATCAAAACATGTGTGTGATACAGAAAATTGTTGACCCACACAATCAGGTAAACTTTACAAGTGAAGCCCAGTGATCATCTTTATGTCCCTTTTTCTAGATGACGCAGCAGGCTGTGGTCAGTAGTCAGGTCAAGGACAGGGTGTGTATCAGACTCAATTATCTTCGAAAAACAAGCCAAGGTCAGATCAGGCAACAGATTAGAGCATTGATCAATGGTTTAGAGAGCAACATGCTGCTCACCAAACCATTGGAAGTTGCTCCAAGTGGCCTCAAAGCAGTTGCTTTTTTTTTTAAATTTCTGACAGAAACAGACCAAACAGACCCACCTACATAGTGGATACCAAATAACCAGTTAAATGCCTTATGGGGCACCCCCTAGGAACATTTTTCATGCCTGATTTGCTCCCCAACTTTTTTATATTTAGCTTGGTTCATGGGTAAAAAAGGTTGGGGACCATTGGATTAGAGCATGGTCAGTAGACTGGCCATGGTCAGATAAGGTAGCAGAGTGAGTGTAATCAGAACAAAGGCAAATGCCAAGGCAAGGTTTAAACATGATCAGGCCAAGCTACATTCACAGAAAGCAACCATGTTAAATTAAGAGGCAGATGTATAGTCAGCAAGTTCATGAGCAAGCAACAAAGAAGTAACATATAAAGCTGCTAAGACACCACTGAAACAATGTCATGGTGCCGCATTGCTTATGATCCAGAAACCAAATTGAATGGAACAATGGAAAGACTTTTTCTGACCCAACATTATTCACAGAAAAGCAACTTTAATCTTCTGACTAGAAAACTAAACCATACTTTGTATTCATGATCCAGATTCATGTTCACATCATCAAAGTGTTTATAATGTTGTTGTGCTGGAGTTATAGTAAAAGATCAATAAGCACCCGAAGAGAAAAGACAACTTGGTCTGAAGACATACAGCCTTATCTTTCTAGCTTGGATATAATGTCAGTTCTTAGACTATCCGCATAGCCGTTTTCATCCCCTTAGATGTCATTCTGGCAAAATTGATGTGTGTTTCTGTTTAAATGGCCCTATACACAGGGTGCACATAGCAGTGTAACCAAGCACGTTCATGCTGATGTCTACCCATAAGAAGGAACTTGCAGACAAGAGTTCAGAGTACAGCACAATTGACCATTTACATTCTTAACATGAATAACACTGAGGTGCATCTTGCCTTTCAGTAAATATTTAGCATTTTGTCCACTATATAAGAGGGTGATCCACAACCAGTGGCTCATGAGCAACATGTTGTTCACCAATTCCTTTGATGTTTCTCCTAGTGGCCTCAAAGCAGTTGCTTATTTTTGAATTCCAGGCTTGGCGGCAATTTTTAGTTGAATAAAAACCACGTGTACTACCAAGCAGAGATTCCTGTAGGCTGCCAGTTCACATAAGGTTACCAAATGGGAAATCACAGCCCTTATTTGGCATCACCTAGTATAATGTTATGCTTGTGTTGGTCCCACACTCTTTTGACATCTCACTGTTGCTGGTAAAAAAGGTTATATATACATATATCCCATACAACTGGTGCACTCTATAGTGATGGGCGAAACGAGCGCGTTTCGCTTCGCCGAAAAATTCGCGAATTTCCAGAGAAATTCGCGAATTTTTCGCCATTTGGCGAAACGAGTCGCGCGTCGTTTTTGACGCGCGTCGCGTCGTTTTTGACGCGCGTCGCGTCGTTTTTGACGCGCGTCGCGTCGATTTCGACGCGTCGCGTCAATTTCGACGCGTCGCGTCATTTCCGACGCGCGTCGCGTCGTTTTCGGCGCGTCGCGTCAAAAACGACGCGCGACTCGTTTTTGCGCGGCGAAATTTTAGCGCGAATTTTTCTGCTCGTTTCGCGAATTTATTCGCCAGCGGCGAATCGCGGGAATTCGCCGCGAATTCGCCCCTGGCGAATAAATTCGCCCATCACTAGCACTCTAAACTGTCCTCAAATGCCTGGGTGCTGGTCAACATATTAGTATAACAAAAAACAAACAAACCACACACCAAGGACTTCGTGTTTCAAAAGCCAAGTGAAGGTTTATTCTTGCTCAACATTTCGGCGCTCCAACTGAAGCCGTCTTCAGGAGGGTGAATACACACACAACAGTGAAACACATTTAGCTATATATATATATATATATATACAGGCCCGGACTGGCAATATGTGGGTTAGGGCAAATGCCAGATGGGCTGCTATAAGGTCCCATAGAAAGTCAGTATTTAGTGGGCTGGTGAGGACTGTTTGGGCCTCTATGTGAGCTGATTGGGCCTCTGTGTACCTGAAATGCCAGGGCCTATTTTGAATCTCAGTCCAGTCCTGTATACATATATATACACACTATAAATTAATATTAGACTCCTCTGTATCCTCTGTATCACCAGGTTTCACCAAAATTCTAATAACACCAGCTAAGTTTTAAACACATTGACATTTGCCATCTAAACAGAGCTTAAACAGAGCCCAAATATTAATTGCACATACACTTTCAAGTGGCAGCTTGTGTTACTGGCAGAGCATTTGTTGAAAAAAAACTTTTTCTCTTTTCAGTCATTTTTTAAAAATTTGTTGATAAGTCTCAGTTGACACAACATTTGGTTTATGATCATGGCAGCTCAGATATTTTTATTAAATGGGATACAGAATATTTGAATAAGAAATATAAAAAGTCGGCACACTGTTCCTAAGGGTATGGCAAGGAGCTGAGTCTGTTGTTTCGAGATGCATAGTTTTTTTTTGCTTACATGAAAGATTCACTCATGGGATGTCATATTTTATTTATGATGACTGTTAAAAGTATAAAGTGCTGTCAAAAGTTAATCAGATCTTGAATATCCTGTAAATGAAGGCATATTGTTCCCTGTTATAAAGCCAGACAGAGTAGCAACTAGCCTGGGCATTAATACTCAGATTATATGAAACTTGCAAATTTTATTTCATGTCACTGCTTTAAATGCCACCTGGCACAGTTGGGTAAGGTCTCCAAATTTATTCAAAAGACAGTATCCATGAAATCCTGCTCCCTCAATTTCATAGAGAAAATGCATCCAAGTAGGGCTTGAGCACAGCACTGAATACATCTGAGGCTTACATTTTTCATATAGGGGATCTTCCCATAATTTGGTTCACCAAAAGTTTTAATTATATCTTAGTTAGGATCAAGTACAAGCTAGTGTTTTATTATTTTCTGAGATCTATTTGATTAAAATTCCAGAATTAAGGGATTTCTGGATAACAGGTTGTAATGTACAGTATAACTTATTATAGACTACTATAATTGTCTGTCTGCATACAACGCATATCCACTAAATTCCATGCCAGGACATCACATGCTATTTTCAGCACAGAAGCAGATTTTGTTTGCTTTGCCAACTGTGATGCTTGGAGAATTCCATCTAATCAGCTACAAGTGAAATAACTTATTCCAACAAATATCACTGCTTCAGATTCCCCCTATTCATTTTAATGAGGCACATTCTTTAGAACTGGCATGCAGCACTTAAGGTCCCGAAGCTTCACTCTGCGATATTTTCATAATGTCACAGTTTTTGTTATAATCCTCAGTAGTTGGCACCGTTCGGAACACACTTCCCTGTAGGCAATATCATCTAATCCCATTACTGTGGATGTGGCTCCGTTTACAGCAGTTTGTGCGCATTTTCGAGAACATCTGAGAGACTGTTTGGTCTTGATCATAAATGCTAGTGTTTATCTGCTTCTTCCAGCTGTGTAGAGCTAAACTCCAGAGAGGATTTTCGAATGTAAAGGTAAAGAGTAGATAAAGCAAATTAAGCATGTTCACCTTGAGAATCTGGGAAGCAGTAATTGCCGGAGAGTTGCAGAGTTTAATACACCATCAAGCCCTGTGCATTATTTTAATTAATATTTTATTGTACCTCTTGGTTTTTTTTCTCTATGGATAAAAAAGTTAAATTCCCAACAACATATAACTATTAATTTCCAAACCACGGCTCATGGAAGTGCGAAGTTTATTGGATAGCCGTGTTTAATTGCGTTAAGCCTTCTAACATGTCATTGATCGTCAAAAGAATATGGATTAGGTGCGTTGACTGTTGTTAGGATGGAAACGAAATGTGGTTCAATATGACTGGGTGTTATTTTTACCTGTTTGTGTAAATGTAGTTTTTTTTATTGATTTAAGAAAGCAATTGCTTAAATAGGGACTGTGATGAGATTGATGTGGTTTTTGCATTACATATTTTTCCTCTTCCTCTAAGGTTAGTTAAGGTCACAAAATACCCACACCCTTGATTATCAATCAACAGGAAGGTATCAGATGCGGCTACTAACCAGTCATATGGAGATTAGACATTGGGGGCATTTATGAATGAACCTCAAATGCACCCCTGGAACACTGGAGCTACTGCCACCCTGGACCTGACAATAGCTCCAGGGCATACATAGTAACATAGTAAGTTAGGCTGAAAAAAGACTCACGTCCATCAAATTCAACCTTTTTTTTTTTTTTAACTGCCTAACAGCTAGTTAGGCAGTTAAAAAAAATGATGTATCAATAGGTACACCTGGCACTCATTGAATAGTATGCAAATCCCAATAGGCAGCCTGGCCAGTGGTAGCAACCAATAAAAATGTGCATGTGCGAAAATACGCAAGTGTGCATACGCGGAAAACGTGCTTGTGTGGTGCCCCCCCTACTTTGCGCCCTATGCACATGCCTACTCTGCCTAACCCTTGGCCTGAACTTGCCCAGAGGGGCTCCTTCTCAGGGGCCTCCACACCCCCCCAGCCCAAAGCCCCTTCCGGCCCTCACCCCTGCTGCAAAGCCCCCTATGGTCCCCCACAAGTAAATTTTTCTTCTTATGGCTGGGCCAGGGTGGGAGGTTGAGAACAGCGACCATGTTTTAAGACAGGGAACTGGTTTGGGCCTGTAGGGCCTATGATGCCCTGTGCTTACTGGTTTTTTTCCCCAGTATATTGGTTGGCCCAGTTCAACCCTGATGGTTGCTACTGTAGTACTCAAAATACTTTGTGTAGGGCGGTGCTGGAATCTACTCAGCCCCAAATTATGGGTATTGCATAAGTCTGACTCTTTGAACAAGAATGTGTAGATGCTGTTGTATTTTACTAGTTCATATGGACTAATCAGATCTTTGCTTTCCCCATGGGGTGGGGTGTAAGTTGTGTTAGTCTGCACTGGCATTAAATTGGAATAACCAATATAGTATAAAGATTTAACCAGACTGTCCCAGTGATTCAATTGCTGCAAATATTTATTTTAGCTGTGACAGCGCACTACTTGCTTGGGGCTTAGCCCTTTATCATTTTTGATAAGAACAGAGGTATTATGGGTATGTATATACCCTAGTGACTTAACTAGGGAAAACAAACTATTTTGATCATTTATATCTTAAAACAGCCAAGGCGTCTAATCCATCATCTTGCAGGAATTTATCTCAGACTCCCCCTCTAGTGGTTTCTCCGCTACTTTCAATACCTTGAAAATTGAACTGGCTTACATTGGGTTTAGTCTCATAAAAATTTCTTAAAACTATAGACAAACAATTCTAATTGTTTTGTATGATATTGTATTGATTTATTTATATAGCACCACAAATATACACAGTGCTTGACAAAACACTGAACATAAACACAAAAAAGGGTACAGTTATTATAAATTAGACAGTGAGAATAAATACTTAAAGTACTAGAAGTATTAAAGCACAGCTGGAACAAGGTATTTGCCCAGAAAAGCTTACAATCTATTAGGGAGAGGAGACAGAAATACAATGGGGAGGGTAACACGTCAATAATGCATAACAGATTAAGTCAATACTTTATAATTGAATCTTAACATTCTTTAATTCTTGCATTTACAGAAAGTATTGTAAACTATCCCACATGATTCAGTATGCAGACAGCATGGTCACTGATACTTCAGTCATCAGAGGAAGTCTGGAAGCAAACTGTGCTAGGTCTTTAAAAATGTTTCCAATTCATCTATGGGCCAGAACAGTTAAAAAAGCTCATGATTTTCTCATATTCATCATATTAACTTAAAAAGGGTAACTCTTTCAAGAGACCTACATTCTGTTATGGCTTTAAGAAACCTTTCTGTTCTTAGATCCTCACTGTAGGGGCATATTTACCTAACAGCAGAATGTCTATTTAATTCAACATACCTGCAGGAAAAAAATCACATTATGGACTTGTCATTTTGTGCATTCAATTACAGTCCAATAACAAACCTTTCAATGTATAGTTCTCGTCATTCTTGTATAATTATTTTCCATCCTGCGGCAGTCATTGCATTATTTTGTGTTCTAATAATTGAAAACCGCTATACAGTTCCAGTAGCATGTGGCATTGCATGCATAAGTAAGAAATCCTACTATGTATTTAAAGGTCATGTCTCATGGCAAAGTCTGCTGTTATATCTGAAAGACAAAATGGAGGTGATCAGTTCTACTGATTTCACTAAGATAAGTCAAACAAGCAATTTGCTATGTTATATTCTTTTTACAGTCACAGTTTCCTAAATATGTGCCTGTTTTCTCTTTATAACTGATATACATAATGTCATTCCAAGCAAAAAATTGCATTCTTTTGGAAAAAGAAAACCATGGAAAAACAGGAAAAAAACACACAAAGAAACTCCTGCAAAATGACTAGATTTGGGATACACAGGTTAACCTGGAATCTGAAATGGTTTGAAAAAATGTATGTGAGCCTGTTAGGACTCTTTGCATGTCAATACTCTACTAAGACTATGTATGCACCGTACTGGTTCACACTTATAGTAACTGCAAACATTGCCTTCAAACACAACCACAGTGTAGTGTAATTTGTGCAAAATCATGGCAAAAATGATTTGCAGATTTCTATGAAATGTAATGTTTTGCCGCAATTTTATCAAAACATTATTGCAGAAGAGTAAATAACTCCACCTAAAACCTACTGAGATGCAATACAAGTCAATGTGAAGTCCATCTATAGCATTTTGGCAAAGGCAAAACCAGTTTTATTTTGCACCAGTCAAAATGTATGGCTTCAATATCCATGGAAAATATTTTCCCACACTTTTTGACAAATGAGCTCCATAGAGTAACCTATTCTTTGGTGATGTTACGACACATTCTTTAACTATAATAACAAATGCACTTTTGTATTTATTTTATTGTACAGTATATTTAACTATTTGTGCATGCATTATTTGTATGTAATCTGTATGTTTCTTAAATGAACCCTTCTATTGCATTTTGCTGGATAATAAGTTACCATGTTATAATTTGTTATTATTATTATTAATAATAATAATAATAATATTATGAATAAAGGGACACCAAAGGTGAAGGCCTAGTAGAAGCAGGTGGGGTGATAGAAATCATGACTGATGGAGAAGCAGGATCCATTCAGTAAATTAATAGTGGGTGTGAAAACATACCCTAGTAGTCTGAAGTTGTTTGTGCACTAATGTGTGCTGTTCTCCTGGTAGGGATGGCGCGAACTGTTCGCCGGCGAACTTGTTCGCGCGAACATCGGCTGTTTGCGCTCGCCGGAAGTTCGCGAACGTCGCGCGACGTTCGCCAATTTGGGTTCGCCTTAGTTGCCACTTTTTTTTTGCCATTTCTCCCCCAGACCAGCAGATACATGGCAGCCAATCAGTAAGCTCTCCCTCCTGGACCACCCCCACACCCCCTGGACCACTCCCCTTCCCTATAAAAACCGAAGCCCTGCAGCGTTTTTTCATTCTGCCTGTGTGTGCTTGGAAGAGATAGTGTAGGGAGAGAGTTGTTAGTGATTTCAGGGACAGTGGATAGTAAGTTTGCTGGCTAGTAATCTGCTGTACTTCAAACAACTGCCATCTAGCTGTGTGAGCTTGTTCACATTCTGTCTAAATATCCATAATATTACCCTCTCCAGAAAAAGCACCTGAGTGACTTTTTTCAAGCAGCCATAATATATTTTACGTAATCCGTATCCACCGCTGTAGTAGTGTATACGTTGACCTTGTAGCCATTATTTGCCCTGTAGGCATTTTTTGCCCAGTGTGTTCTTCAAACAACGGCCATCTAGCTGTGTGAGCTTGTTCACATTCTGTCTAAATATCAATAATATTACAGTGTCCACAACCACCACCTGAGTGACTTTTTTCCCTTTACAGCACAAAACGCAGCGCTGTGTCAACAATGGATTTTTCTGATACATTTTTGCCCTTGATCCCCCTCTGGCATGCCACTGTCCAGGTCGTTGCACCCTTTAAACAACTTTAAAATCATTTTTCTGGCCAGAAATGTCTTTTTTAGCTTTTAAAGTTCACCTTCCCATTGAAGTCTATGGGGTTCGCGACGTTCGCGAACCGTTCGCATATTTTGTCGCAAGTTTGCGAACATGTTCGCAAACTTTTTTTCCGCGGTTCGCGCCATCCCTATCTCCTGGTTCTGATGTGCACACCGGCCACTTCAAGGTTAAGCATGCTGGCACCATGACTTCATATTTAAAGGTGCAGGCGCCAATTGTCAGTGCCCAACGTTAGGTCTATTTTTATAGTTCCTGGATGCGTTTTCTTTGTTCTGATACTGGCTATGCCTGACCCTGATTACGTCTAGTTTGCTGCCTGTCCTGATTATTGCCCTGTTTTAGACTGTTCTCTTGGATCTTTTTCTGTACTGTGTTTTTGGTGTGTTTGACATCGGGACAACCACATAAAGTTCAGTGTTGTTTATTATTTATCCACCTGATTATTGTATCTGAAACATGCTGTGCATGGAAACATAAAACAACACAGAACTTTATGTGGTTCTCCAGAGTGAAATTTATGCTGATCTTGTAAATTGGATGGTTTTGACTGTACTCTGTGGAGAGGAGCCCTTTATGAAATAAAGTGTAGGAATATCACCAAATTTAACATGACCCCCCCACCATTCCTACCTCTCCTGTATCTGTACTGCACTGACTGATTGTTACCAACCTGGATTTTGACTAGGCTCCTTGTTTCCAATTCAACAACCCCATGCGTGGTTTGCTTGCTTGCTCAGAACTTTCTTCTTGGGCCTTTCATGTTAAGTTCTGGCATTATCCAGGTAGTGGAGGGCTGGTCCCAAAGCAAAAGGTGGCTGTTATAGGCAGAAGGGTTAGCTGAGACTGAGTTCTTGGAGTCTGTTCTGAGTTTGGGATACTCTGCATTACATCGGGGCATTGTGGGAACTGTACTAAAACTGTAGTTTCAGAAACTGGGATCAAAAGTTAAAAAAATGTTAGGATCCTTTTAAAGGGAAAAGGTCTGGGGTATAGGAAGCCTGTAGGAACCTGTAGCAGCTGGGTCTGAACTGCTTCCCATCCTCCTGCCCTGTAGCGTTCATGTATGAAGAAAGTGTTTAATTGTAGCAGTTGCTAGGGTGGAGCTCCTTTGGGGGTAGCTGAAAAGTGAGATAAAACAAGGTTAAATAGATACATGGGGTGTGTGAGCGGTAGAACCGATTTTAGCAAGGGTACCAGTAGGTTGAGGCTTATTTTTTTAGTTCAGCACAAGGTGTTTAAGCTGCCCTTGTATAATACACACAAGTAACTTTGAGAAAAAAAGGTTGCACCTTTATTAATAAATAATCAATGGCCACAAGGCCAGAAGGCATGAATCCTAACCTCAACATCCTGGTGTCCTTAACAGCAGGGGAAAAATTCAAAGCTTTACCTGCAATAAACTCACTGTCCAACCTGAGATGAATCTGAAAGAACCATCATTGCCCTGGGGCATTTGGTCAAACTTACCGGGGTAAATAATTCATTGCCAGCCCCTTATAACAAAGGATATTAACCCAATTCCCTCTAAATTAAAAAAAACAACTATACAATGGCTATCCATTGATCAGCTGACCATGAACTGCACCAAAACCAAAGGGAATGGTTGCTGAACTTTCTCTCTATTTCAGCCTGTAATTCTTATTTATCCCATTGTTTCATCCATCCCTATAACAACGCATTTTATTTTCTCATTAGTAAATAAAGGCACAAAAGGATGACGCTTCCTTTATCTAAAACCATTTGATGAATTGCATATTTTGATCGCGTTTTGGACCTTTTCCAGAATCTCAAGTTAACATTTTCACTATTTCCCAGACTCATTGTACCCTTGAAATTCTTCGAATCTCTGACGTTTATAACTGTAGATACACAGGTGCCAAGACACTTTATTAAAACACCTTTTTAGTATTCCAACTGAAAAACATGCTATGATTCTCCTTGGCTTCTAAGGACATTACATAATAAGAATTAGAACTTAAAAATCCAAACAGGGTGCACAAAGACTGAATGAAAGACCTATGACATTGAACTTTGTACAGGAAATGCATCTGCTCTGTAAAATCAAAAATTGATTAAATAAATGCAACCAAGGAATAACTGGGTGTAACAAGGTTAGGTATGTCTTGGATCCAACTCCAAGCAGCTATTTTTATGTTAAGCTGGATCAATACCAGCATGTGCATTTGAAGAAGAGAAAAATGTTTTAATATATATACTGTAGATAATGTCATACTTACATTTTGCATAGTTTGAATTGCCTATCCTTATTTAAACTATACTGCACATGTTGGTTGATGTATCTTTTATGTGAAGGAATTTTTTATTTTATTTTTCCTTATCTACAGGAATCTTGATGCGAGTGTGTCTGTATGAATATGAAAATGTACTTAAGAGTACATGGTGGTCAATTTCAGATGCATACAAAGTTGTTTCTGGGTGCACTGCTTAATGTTTTCATCTGAAAGACGCACACGCAAAAGGATGGGAGGGGAAAACACCTACCTGCCTCCCCCCACCCCTCATGAATGCAGACATAATGAATACAGGCATTATTGTATGTATGGTGGAAACACGGGTCTCTATGCTCTGCTTTGGAGATCAGTGACTTATAGGACATGACATAGAATTCAGAAAACATGTCTGGTTATGACCATACTTTACATTATGTCCTGCACTTGCCACTTGTTTGTGTATGGTGGGAAAGTGTAGCCTTATATGAGGTCAACAGCTTAATGGACATCTGGCTCAGGGTTCCAGAAGGTCTGATTCTGTGTGACTTTCCTGACTAGCCAGACGATACACAAGAAGCATTAAATGTTTGTTGTTGGGATTGGTCTGAATTAGTAGATCTGAGCAGAACTTGGAAGCCTCTCCATATCTGCTTAGACCCCATTCACATACCAAGAAGGGCCATCAGTTGATGAGATTGTTTGGAAAGACAGACTGTGATCTGATGATCACATATCACAGACCGTCATCTCATCATATTACATAACTTTCTTATTGTGGTTGCCAATGTGCCATTGAGGAGAAGATTGCTGCAGTTTGTGGATATTTAATAAGAGAAGATTAAAAGATAAATTCAGTGGAGTCAGCGTGAGACATGATATAATGTCTGGATCCGCAAACAACATAGTGAAGGTGGTAAATATGCCTGGGTATATGGGCCTTCCACCACAGGGGCCCCCACCCTCCCTCCAAGTTGCAGGTGTAATTGGGGAGATCAGGGGTTGTTTGGGTCTCAGAATGGTGTGGGTTTGTGTTGGCTGGGTCCACTGGATTTTTACCTGGTTTCTCATTGTCCAACCCTGTGTATAGCGTTCTTTTTATTGTTCCAAGAGAAGTGAAGATGAACTGTAATTGGTCGGAATCAGCAGACAGGCACCATAAAAGTACCAATAACATATGAAACAAAGTTTAAACAATAGTATTGGTACATGTTTGGCCAGCTTCAACAGTTATCATTGATGCAGAATCTCTCAATTAAAATCCTTGTTTTCTTGTTGCAACCAACCAATAAAGTTGAG
Source organism: Xenopus borealis (assembly GCA_024363595.1). Taxonomy (NCBI): domain Eukaryota; kingdom Metazoa; phylum Chordata; class Amphibia; order Anura; family Pipidae; genus Xenopus; species Xenopus borealis. The sequence goes on along the minus strand of CM044433.1, from coordinate 20,692,239 downwards.
GTTCTGCAAATATACTGGTCAAGTTTATTAAAATTGATGCTCAAATAACTTTTCACTGCATTGCAATGTACTGTATATTTATTTTCCCTGAGCAAAATATTCATCATATACATGTTCCCATCATGGCATCCCTTCCATGTCAGAAGTATTCTGCATACGCCCTTTTATATTTCTCCTGTTAAATGATATAGATTATTTGGCGCATTGATTTCCTAGAAATGAGAAAAACATACAGTCAGCAATGGCCGTTGGAAAGAGTATATATTCGTCGGGATCAATGTTCTAAATGTCAGCCATGTCATTAGCATTTTACTTAATATAATATTGATTAAATTCACAGTGTTTAATCTGACTAAATGTATTGTATGGAATGTAATATTATTTCTCCCTCGCTTCAGGCGGGAGTTTTCCCATTAAGAGTAGCGAGGCTCCGTTGTTGTTTGGTGGTGCTTCTATTTCTCAGTTCAAAAAATGTGTCAATATCAGGCAGGCATCTGGATGCAGTGCTGTCATAACGCAACATTTGCTTTTAAACAGCTTCAAGAATTGTAATGGATGGTATATTATAATATAATACTTATAATAGATTCCCTGGGATTTGTTTTTTTAGCATTTCCCTAAGAGGCCCTCCAGCTTCACCAGCATCTGTGTATAATCTGTATGTTCTGTTTATACACCCATTTACTGTACAGCGCTGTGGATTACATTGGCACTTTATAAATATTTATAATAATAATAATAATAATAATAATAATAACTGTGCATCAGCAAACAAGGGCATTTGTGTAGGCATAGGGCGTCATCTACAAGTCAACCATTAGAGTGCAGCACATGGCAACAATGACTGGACATTTGCCATTAGCTTAAATATAGAGAAAAACAAGAAAAAATTATGACTTGGCTATTAACTCATTTGTAGTGATGGGCGAATCTGCGGCCGTTTCGCTTCTCTGAGACATCAGTGAAACGCTGCTGTGTCTTGTCTTAGACCCATGTGTCAATTTTTGGATGCCGGCAATGGACGCCGGAGTCCAAAAACGTACGCACACATCCAAAAATGGATGTGTGGGTCAAAAAATAAACGCCAGTGAATTTTCGCCAGGGCGAAGTTTCACCTGTGGCAAATTGCTGCAGGCAAATAAATTCGCCCATCACTACTCACTTACTGTAAATTGATATCTAAAGAAATATTGCCAAAAACACACTGCATTATACTTCCATAGAATGCCCAGTAGTGCTGGTAAACATTTGCTGGTGTTACTGTACATTGTTTTGTTTATAACACTTTCCTTCAAGTAAATTGTGTTTTCTTCATAGTACTGTATATACAGATCTGTATCCCACATATCTTTTTTTATTTTCTTTCATTTTTTTTTTAATTTTCAGTTTCATTCTTTTCTTGCTGATTTATGACAGGTCATTATTTTTTTACCAAAGTCCCAAATATTGATGCACATAAATATCGATGATACTAACAGATTTACTGTGATTATTTGCCAAGGATGAGCAATATTTGCTGTGTGTCACAGTGAAACAAAACATCCATAGACTCTAATGTATATTAAAAAAAAATTGCTGAGGTAAAAACACCCATTCCAAAAACACCCATTCCCTTCAATGTGCAAATTTTCAGCAAAGCAAAGTTTTGTTAAATCATAAATAAACCGAACATTTGATTCTCCAGTTGGTGTTTTAATGAATCAACCACTCAGCATTGGATTGGGGTCACCGGGCCTACTGGGGATTAAATCTGGAGGGCATCCCTTGTGATCTCAGGTGCCCCCCTCCCGGGGTCTGTATCCCCTGCTACATGTACAGCACCACATACCTTATCCATCCTTCCTACTCCTTATCTGCTGTGTATCGGAGGGGGAGTGTTGGCATCAGCCCTGAGGGGGGTTCTGAGTCAGCGGGACCCATATAGGTTGGGGACCACTGGCATTTTTCCCGCCATACTTTGATCCAGCAGCTATACTGCAGCTTAATACTGAGCTTAATTTCCAACCCTGATACAAGGTATGTGACATTTGTAGTTGACATATTGTGATATATCCTAGCAAGGCAATGCCAATACAACTACTACACGGGAACTGCTGTTTTAATTGGAGAAGAGGGTCTTGTGAGATCCATAAAATATATTAATGTACTTTGACAAGGTAACTTCAAAAGTCCTCAAGTTTATTTGCAAGGGTTAGATTAGTAGATGCTACTTTTAGCTGGCTAGAAGATGTATAGTAGCTGCTTGTGCAGTCACGTGGGTATCAGTCCAGAAACACTGCAGAGCCTGCAATAGACCATGTGTTTCACACCCATTGAAATGGGAAAGAACTGCAGGTAAGGAAGGTTATAAGGTATGAATTAAGATGGTTAGATGGAGTATTGTGGTGGAAGGGTATGTCACAAATCCAGACCTCGCCCCATTTGGGTGTTGCAAGAGTATGCTCAGAAATACCATAAAACTCATGTGTCAACACTTTTAGTAAAAGACAAATATATAAGACCCTTGTTTATTTTACTGATCAATCAAAATATTTATCAACAGAGAAAAGTTCAGCTGGAAAACATCAACAGTCAAATTTGTTCTTCAAGGATGGTTACATGTCTACTGTATTTTTGAGAAGGCTAAGGGTGACATTAATAACAAATAAAAATAAAAGTTGTCCATTCATTAACCTTCATTCATTAATATTTTGGGTTAGTTAATACCAAGTACATGTTAATGTCTCATTATTATGAGGAGACAGTATAAGATGGTAACTGGCCTGCTTAGATGGCAGGTATCTGGATAGTAGATCCTCTACTTTAATATGTCCTCTCACAAGGTTGGACTGGCCTGCGGGACACCAGGAAAAAACCCGGTGACCTACACTCAATCCCTGCCTGCCCTTGGCGTTGCTCCTCCACTGCCCTCCACTGATTGCGGTAAAAGAATAAGGTGCACGGGGGGCGTGATGGCAGGTGAGCGGGGGGGAGGCAGGGGGCCCCTGAGGTAGCAGCCCCTGTGATCCTCCCACACCCCAATCTGACTCTATCCTTTTGTCTTACTGAATCACTAAAAACAAAGATTTAGAAATTACTAATGAAAAATACAGGCTTTTCACCATTAAAGCATTATTTAACAAAAAAAAATGTACAAGTTATTTTATAAAGATACATAAATTCAAAAAGTGCAATTTGTTACTGGTGAAATAACAATATTACAGTTGTAGCAACTGCATGCACTGGCTCTTACACAGATTAATTACTGGCTAATACAAATGTATGAGTCCTGATTATCTTGACTGTTGGGTACAAACGAGGCTACTTTTTAATGAGCAGATATTTCCAGCCTGCGAGTTGTGCAAGTAATTACCCAGTAGATTGTGAGTTTGCAGGAAGGCAATGACTGCACTAATTTACACTGTACAGTCCTAATCAGCAACAGATAGGGAAAGCTTACTTACTGGGCCATGATATAGCACAGAACCTGATAGATAAAAGTACAATGACTTCTGATTTATTAAGTTATGCGGCTTCTTGTTAGAGCTGGTTTTTATTACTTCATAGAATTACATTATTGTACACTATATAAACTATTTGCTCCATCAGCATTCAATGGTTCTTAAAGGAGAACTAAGCCCTAAAAACAAATAGGGCTATAAATGCAATGTTTTATATACTGAACTTATTGCACCAGCCTAAAGTTTCAGCTTCTCAATAACAGCATTGATTCAAGACAGGGGGTCACCATCTTGGAAAGTGTCTGTGACTCTGAGCAGCTGTTGAGAAACTGACTCGTTTTTTATGCGAATTTTTGCCAGGCGAATTTTCGCTGGCGTTTCGCGAATTTATTCGCCAGCGGTGAATCGCGGGAATTCGCCGCGAATTCGCCCATCACTATTTATCTGTATTAAAGACTAATCAGCCTTATATTGTGACTATATTTCTATTCTATGTGTACTGTATATTGTGAGTGGGTCCCTAAGCTCAGTAAGTGACAGCAGCACAGAGCATGTGAATCAGTGAATCAGCAGAAAAGAAGATGGGGAGCTACTGGGGCATCTACTGGGGAGACACAGATCTTTACTGCTAAAGGGCTGTGGTTGCCTTGGGCTGGTATAGAAGCACAAAACACAATGTACAACATTTCTAGCCTACCTCTTCAGTTTAACTTTCCTTGTCCTTTAAAGACCAGTTGCAAAATTCTGTTTGTTGCGGCGCACTCCAAAAAAGGCCACGGATTGCTTTCTTTTTCATCCAGTAAAAGAATCCTTTATTTCAACATTTGATTAAAAATGCATACAGCTTCCAAGGTCTAACGCGTTTCGTAACCACGTACCTCCTCAGAGACCTTAATTCACACCAACTCTTTCCTGCCTTTTATTAGTGCAAAAAAGGTTCCCACCCCTCAACATGTCATGCCCATTAACCAATAACAAGATAATTCAAATGAATCCGTTTGTGAAAGTTAAAAAGAATTTAAAAACAAACATTTTCCTCATGCAAGTTAATCAAATTGAAAAATTCATACTCCAAATGGATACATTTTATACATATTTATATGTTATAACTTTGTAACAACCCACAGTCAATTTATAGTATCCAAATTGTTGCACAACATCCTAAATTTGTTCATCCATATTATTCCTCTGTAATGACTACCCTTCAGGAACCAATTTAGAAATATAATTACGTCAATCCTATTCCAAGTTTAAACCCCTTTACTTGGGCTGTAATAACTGCACTAAGATTATGCACCATTAGTGTGCTGTTATATTACATTCATAAATTAATTAATAAATAAGAGCAATCCTAAGCACGATACCCTCACTCTCTAGAAATAACAGCTAATATCAAAGACGGAGTTCAATCCATGGGGGTGCCTAGTTCTTAATTTATACGTATATCCATTTAACCTCCATGAGCAAAAGTTTCGCCTGCAAGTCCCCTCCCCTTGCTCCCAGCCTCACATGTTGTATACCCTGTACTTCACAGAACCTCACATCACTACCTCCACACTCCTTAAAGTGTCTTGATACTGTCATTTGTTCACTCCCTGATTTTATTTGGTTCAAGTGTTCCCTCACTCTTTCCTTTAATGGTCTGATTGTACATCCCACGTATTGTATACGACATCTTGTTCAAGTTAGTAAATAGACCACTGCCCATGTGTTACAATTTATATATTCATCGATCTGGTATTCATTCTGTGTAACACTACACACAAATTTATCAGACACTCGAACCGCAGTACACGTAACACACCTTGTTGATCCGCATTTATACATTCCTTTGTTCTGCAACCACACTTTCTGCTTGAAATCCCTCATAGGGGCACTTGGGGCCAAAATGGAGCCTAAGGTCGGGGCCTTCCTTGCCACTTCACAATAACCTGATCTCAATATCTCACCAAAATCCTTGTCTGCATAAAGTACTTTTAAAGACCAGTTATTCATATAGCATATCATTATTTCTACATAAACATGATCTATGTTCTACTTATCAATACATAAAGATAATAATAGCACACAAGCAGAAGTAAGGCAGAGATAGTGTCTTTTTACAGTATATACATGTATGGGATCCATTATCCAGAAAGCCATTATCCAAAAAGCTCTGAATTACAACTATTGGATCACCATACCTGAATTCTACCAAGGAACATTTAAACATCAAAACAACCCAATATGATTGTTTTGTCACCAATATGGATTTATTCAGCTTAATTAGGATCAAGTACAAGGGATAGAGAAAAAGGAAATCATTTAAAAAATTTGAATTATTTGCCTTAATATTATAAAATAGCTGTATTCTGCAAATCAGCATGTTTCTGCATGTTTCTACTTTCTATGTTGCCTAAGAGAAAATATAAATATATAAAATAAACATTAATGTTGGTGGGGATCATGTTACTGTCTTGGTGTATTGTCCAATACTGTGCCGGGTAGGCCAGGGGAAATGTTTTATGAGTTTCCAGGGTAAAATTATTTGTATATCTGTCTTGTGTAGGGTGTCTACGTCTAAACAAAGTGAATTAGTTCAACATAATGTGACTTCATTTCTGATTTTCTGCAAATATGAGCAACAAAGTTTGAACCAAGGTTCAGTGAACCAAATGACCTAAACTTTAATTCTTGTACAAGACTATCCCTTCATGGACAAAAATGGATTAATTTTAGTGATACAGAATCAAACCTCAACATTTTGTATGTGTCAAAGACCTAAGCAGTCCACATTGGACAGAGTTTTATGGTATCAATGAGCAATGAGCAGACTTAGAGGTTCATCTTCTTGTTATATCTTCACAAAGATCATAACAATCTACTTTTGACTCCTTCTGTCTGGTTATGGTTACCACATAAAGAATTTTTGGATTTCCACGGACCTCTCAGGAAGAGCTCCTGTTTGCAGCCATTTCCTACTGACTTGAATAGCATATTCTTATTATTAACATGTATTTCTATAGCGCCAACTTATTTCATAGCGATGAGCATATGGCCCTTAGGAGAAACTGAAAAGACCCTAGAACAGTGGTCCCCAATCAATGGCTCACAATGTTGCTCACCAAACCCTTGAATGTTGCCCCCAGCGGCCTCAAATCATCTTGTTTTTGAATTCCAGGATATGAGGAAAGTTTTGGTTGTATAAAAAGCAAGTGTACTGCCAAAAAGAGCCTCCTGCAGGTTGCCAGTCCACATAGGAGCTAATAAATAGCCAATCACAGCCCTATTTGGTACCCCCCAGGAACATGTTTCATGTTCCTGTTGTTCCCAACTGTTTTTACATTTGAATATGATTCATGGGTAACAAAGGTTGGGGACCTCTGCCTTAGAACATCAGCATTGTTGTGCAAGACCGCTACTGTCTGTGTATATACACTAGGTAGGCAGTTTGACCAAGGCAGTCTTCCTTGCCTTTTAAGATGCCCATGTGCCTTAACCATAAGTAGTGATGGGCGAATTTATTCGCCAGGGCCGAATTCGCGGGAATTCGCTGCGATTCGCCGCTGGCGAATAAATTTGCGAATCACCAGCGAAATTTCGACAAGCGAAATTTCATAAAAAAAACGAGTCGCGCGTCGTTTTTGACGCGACGCGCGTCACAGTTGACGCGACGAGCGTCAAAAGCGTCCCGCGACTCGTTTCGCGAATTTTTCGCCGATTCGCGAATGAATCTTTAGGCGAAGTGAATCCCGGGAGATTCGCCCATCACTAACCATAAGCGGTTTATTGACTGAACAAATGCCTTTGAATGGAGAGAAAAGGTTTTTGGAAAAGGGTTTGGAAAGCGGTTAAGACAAGAAAATATTGTAAGTGCAGGTCCAATAATGCCTTAAATAAGTAAGCCCACCAAACCAATAATGTTTTAATTATCATTTAAAAATGTGATTACTACAAAAGGCAACATAAAAAGGGGTTTGGTGTCCCTTTAACCGCAGATGTGTTGTTTCCTTTACTTTTAGACTAATTTGAATGTTCTGCAGTAAAATATACTGATAGATTGAAAAAAATGTGTATACATTTCAACTTAACAATTATGATCCAAAGATTCCAACACATACAGTACACAGGAGTAGAAGCAATAAAGAAAACTGCAGTTACATAACTGAATACTGCTGCTGAATGCATTATTTTTCAAATACAGATGCTGTAGATTTATGTAGCCTTGAAAAATAATATTTATCTCTTGGTAGTTGGATTTTCCTTACAGAAGGTATTTCATTAAAATTGCTCTGTGCTGTGATCAGAAGCCTCCTACCTGAATCAATTTATCACAGTAGGTTGCTCAGACTAAAAAGTCAAGAATTTAAGGTTTTACCAAAACATTTTCTCAGTTCACACTTTGCCTGACTGCAAGTTGTTCTATCAAAAGCCACCTATGGCACACTCATTTTTCTGTAATTGTTTGCACTTCTCTCTGCATCATCAGTGGTTACTTTTTGATCAAATTGAGAGGAGGTGTGTGATCTCTTTGTTGTTCAAAGATTGAAATCAGATTAAGATGACGTATTAACCCTTTCACTGTCAACCAATGAATTGTTTGTATCACTTGAAGATTTTGTGTTCTTTCACTTTCAGGGCCTTTACTGGGGGAAGGGGCATATCTGCCATGAGGCAGGGTGAGAATCTTGCCCCGGCCACTGATGTTAAGGTGTTTGAGGGGCAGCATTGCAAACGTTGCATTAATTATGGCTGAAACACCTCTGACTGGTATTTTTAGTTTACCTGGGAAAACTATATACAGTTTTTTTTCCAGTGCAACCTAAGCTTTCAAAATGTGCTGGGGTGCTAGGAGCCCACCAGAAAACCTTAGACCATGGGCCCACTTTGCAAACTATTATTCTTCCTCTCCTCTTTCAACTTCTTTATTCTCCTAGGGGCAGATTCACTAAAGCGCGAAGCGTCTAACGCTACCACAAATTCGCCAGCGTGACGTCAAATCGTAACTTTGCAAATTCACTAACACCGTCCCTGGCGAATTTACACTAGCGAAGTAGATAGACTTGCGCAACTTCGCACCCTTTCGCCAGGCGTAGTTGCGCACTGGCGAAGGATCGTAATTACACAAATTCACTAAGATCAACTTTTTGCTGTTTGTTAGCACTTACGCTAGATGTTACATCGCCAGGTCAGACCTGGCGAAGTGCAATACAATAGATAGGAGGTTGAAAAAAAAAATTGAGAATTTTTTTCTAAGTCCCAAAAAACACTGGCGTATTTTAGCATAGGAGGGTGATAGTCTGAAAAAGATTGATTATTTTTTGGGGGGTTACCCTCCTTCCCCCCTACATTTCCTAACATATGGCAACTCAACTGTACAGGGGGCACATGTAGGGTAATAGGACAACTTTATTTAATTTATTAAAGGTTTCCTGGGCTTGTGTAGTGGAATGTAGTGGCTGTCCCAAAAGTCCCAAAAAACGCTGTGGCGTGTTTTACCATTGTGGGTGAAAGTCTGAAAAACATTGTTTTTTTGGGGGGGGTTACCCTCCTTCCCCCCTACATTTCCTGACATATGGCAACACTACTAGATAGGGGGCACATGTAGGGCAATAGGACAACTTTATTTTTTACAATTTAAGGTTTCCTGGGCATGTTTAGTGGCTGTAACATAGACTTCTATTATATTTTGTTGTATGCAAATTAGGCTTCACTAGCGTAATTGCCCTATGCCAAGCAAAGTAACACTAGCGTAAATACGCTACCATTCGCCAACAGAGCGTAGATTTGCACTTTAGTGAATTTGCGTAACGCAGGCAAAAATTCGCCTGGCGAAGTGTGGCAAACGTTCGCAAAGCCTGCCCTAGAGATTTTTAGAATGTTAGTGAATGTCCCACCTAGTCTTTTATAACTACTTACTATACTCTATTCTTCCATTATTAAGCCTTTTTTCCCTATCAATAAATAGGGAATGTCAAGGAAATCGGCCAAACTGTTAGAAGATAGAGGGTCCACTGACACCAGTGCCCACCGGGAGTTTTCCTGTTATCTTGGTGGGCCAGTCCGACACTGGGTGCATGACATCAGGGTGAGTGATTATTCAGGTGGATTAATCAGCAAGCAACTGGCTGATGTCCTGGCCTTATTACCTAATTTGGAAATCCAGACAGGCAGTTTTTACCCAGACAACCCTTTTGAAAACTGGTATGTCCAGGTGTAACCTGGATAGGTGACAATCCTAAATACACTAATGCCAAATATGTATAATTTTATGAAGGTTTTACAAAAGAAAATTGTGCAAATGAATATTCTTGATGATCGTGGAGTTCCTAATGGGATGGGAGAGAGAGTTCCAGAGAATGGGTGCAGCATATGAAGGTCCTGGATGTTGGAGTAAGAAGACATAATGAGTGAGTGGGAGAGAAGGAGGTCATGTGCAGACCGAAAGTTATGGGGGTGTAATTGGTAATTAGAGACACAGGATGGTGTGATGGACAAATCCATAGGTGCACTTAAAAGATGGAAACCGTGGCACCAAGCTCAATTCTACAGAAGTGCAAGTAGTAGCTTTCCATGGCCTTTACAATTTGCATCAGCCCATCTGCACTCTATTCTCTGTCAGGTCTAAACTTCTAATCTCTGCAGCACAAACAAGACCAGAAAAAGCATCAAACAACCATTGGGTTCACAAATGAAAAATGGTCATTTTCACATAATTCCCTGCACTGTATAAATAGCAATGGCTGTGTTTGTTGAAATGCACAATGTCTTCCTGACTGCATGCCTGCAAGGACATGAAATGAATTACTGCGGTGAAAGGTTATTTCTCTGAATAATTTGCTTGTTTTGTGTTCTGCACTTAGAGCCTCCTGCTGAAATAATAAACTGTTGGCTTTAATCTCCTTAGTAGCGCTGAATGTTGTCATTCTTATAATTATATTTTAAAGAGAATCACCACATGTAATATATAAACCTACTGAAATTGCAGAAGAAATATAAAAGACACAACTAAGATATATGTAATCCTGTTTTCATGGTTTAGATATTATTTACATAACAGCTGTAGGGCTCAGTTATGATCAATAAGTGCTAAATGCAAATGCATTGTGTGTGGAATAAAAAATTGTATATACAATTTGTTTACACCTACTGCACTCATCAGCTATTTCAGCAGTTGCCCCTCTATAATAGAAACTCCTTTGGCCTGGGGGCTCCCATCAAGGGCATAGTCTCACTTGACATTCAGAACAGATACCTCGCCAATCAGGGTTTCAATTTCAAAAATACTATGGGCCAACATGTTGCATGGGCTCCTCGGGTGGCAAGAAGAAGAAGAGAATGTTTTACTTCCAAATGAGAAGAAACCATTGCTGGTCATTCACAGAACATACAGTATAAATAGAGGAATAGCTAGAATCTAGGGTTGGGGGTTCAATTATCATAGTATCATAGTAGAATTGGCATAATGCAATATCCTACCTGGGATTTTTTCAAAATTACAAGACTACATGTTTACATGTATTAGTATTTTGAAACCTAAGTTTTTATTCTTAAAAGGACTGAGCACACTACATGTCTCAATTGTTCCAGCACAAAAAAAAGACAGGAGGAGAGACAACAGATGCAAGATGCTGAGAGATGGTGGATTTTGGAGGAAGGGGAAAGTTTAGCCCACAAAGCTCTTTTATATAGTGGGTATAATATTTAAAATAATAGTGTTTAAAAGATAAATTATATAAGAATGATTATAGACAGTGGGGGAAATTGGACTGAAGAGAAGAGGGTCAAACAAAAGGGAAACATTACAATTATTTTATGCAAGAAAATAAACATTTACCCCAAATATCAAAATGGCCCGTCCACTGCATTTACCTCTCTTGGTAAATAACTGGCTCATAATATATACAGGTATTGGACCTATTATCCAGAATGCCCGGGAGCTGGGGTTTTCTGGTTAATCGATCTTTCCGTAATTCGGATTGTCATACCTTAGGTCTACAAGAAAATCATGTAAACATTAAATAGGCTGGTTTTGGTTCCAATGAGGATCAACTATATTTTAGTTTAAATCAAGGTACTGTTTTATTATCACAGAGGAAAAGGAAATAGTTTTAAAACATGGAGTCTATAGGAGATAGCCTTCCTGTTTTCAGGATAATGTTTTCCAGATAACAGATCCCATAACCGTATTTCAGTTCTACCAGGAAGTATTTGGGCATGAAATAAAAATGTTAATAACAATCAAGAAGATCATACTAATTTCTAAAACATTGATTTTTTATAAATAGGCAGATTATTTAAATTAATACTAGGTTTGACCTTTAAAAACCTCAGAAATTAAGAGGGAGGATGAGATAAACTTCTCAACATACAATTTTCCAAATTAAGCCACAAGTATGATATTTCTTGCAACTTGCAAAACAACTCCCTGGGGCAATGATTTAATTTATAAAAATAATGATTTTTGATAATTAATCATTACTTCATCATGACCAGACTTGATATCAAACACCACAGTTTGATTTCATTTCTAAATAAAAAAAACCTTCCAGTGTTGATTATGAAACCTACTCCCCTTCAGTTTAAATTTTATTTATAGAATTTATATTTTATAATAGAATTTATGGAATTTAAGTGAATAAATCAAATTTTTCCCCTGATTGCGTAGGGATCTGTTGTTGCTGACCATTGAACAACAGATATTTTAGGCTCTCTTGGTCCTCTTATAAAGATTTTCTGAGTTGATATTGCATTATTGTAGTCAAGGCTAAGGTTTTTTTTAGCAAAGGTCAAATGTTAGAGTTTTTTATACCTCAAATGAACTTGAATGAACTCGAATGAACTCACAACTCGAATAGTATCTTATTTAAGAAATAACTCAAAAGAAAAAAAAAACTTGATTCTGCGAGTTCGAGTTGGGAAATACAAAAACTCAAATTAATAGAGTTTTCCACTGGTAAAAACCGGAATTGCTAGAATTTGAGTGAAAACCACTTGAAAAAAACTCAAATGTGAAGTCTACAAGCATCTTCAAATGGTTCAAGGGACGTCTGCTATTGACTTCTACATGACCTCGACAAGTTTTAGCTGGAGTATTTTCAGTTTCAAGCCATTTCCAGTTTTAGAGTATAATAAATGTCCAAAATTTAAAAAAAAAATTTATATCACAAAAAATCCCCTCAAAAACTTGAATTTTGTGGGAAAAATAACCTTCCTAATGTGCAATTTATTGTGAGCATCATCATATTTTTGTAAAGAGAAAGTTATGCGCTGAATATACAGACTAAATGAGCTGTCCCCATCATTTTAAACCATAAAGAAATATGTCCTTTCAATTACTCAATGTGTACACTGCATGTAGAACATTAGGAAAGAAGAAAACAGTCCATGTATAATCATGTTCTGAAGAGAAATAATTCCTATTTTACCACATGACATCTATCATCATTTTAAATGGATGATCAATATTAAGTTCACATGTTTTAGGAATTTTTTTTATGATTCGTTCATTGCAGTTAATAAATAAAACTAAATATAAAAATCACAGAAACAGATGTAGGTTGACATTACACTAATACTGAATTTAATTTTGTGTCTTTTTGAGGAAAATAATGGTACTCCAACAGGTCACACATGTTGATGCAAGGCAAACACTTGCAACTTTTTAATGTTTAATGTACTTTGCCAGGAGAACATCTTACTTACAAATGTCCGATTAGGGGGATCAAAATATTGAAAACATTGATCCCCCCCACATGGAAAAATATTACAAACTTACTATACAAACTTACTATACTATACAATCATGTAACATTTTTTCATAATGTCAGGACTAACCAGAAATTTGTAAGAACAATTATATTTATGTGAGTTGATGTTGGGATGTTTAGGGATAACTGATCTTGGTGTTTTTGTACCTTTACAAGCATTTGTTCTTTACATGGAAATTGATACACATACTGTACATGGAACAGCAGCAGCTATATATAGCACCTATAGCACGGTATGTCACATTTTAGAAGACACTATGGTACACCGTGACAGGGCGAGTATGTCATAATTAATTCTACCATCGATGCAGACCATCTAAGGTTACTAAAGTTGGATTATTTCATGCAAACCCTAGGAAATGCCCTAAAATGTAAAAAGTAAAGAAATAAAATCAGTCAGATACCAAAACGTATCTCAAAACTGTTGAGTTCTGAAACAATTTGAAATGAAAATGAGAGGTTCCAGCAGGTGATGTAATTTTAGCTTCTCAGTTGGGTGCTTCTTGTCAGAAAGTATCTTAGTTCTTCCTCAATATGGCTGGAGAGGAAGAAATCTAAGAAATTTATGTATTTCTTTTTTACATGTATTCACAGAGGTTTTTTTTATAAAGCAATGGTTTGTTATAATAGTTATTGTACAGTATATTTAAATTTTATTCTCAGTTGACCAGAAAGGAATACATGCTACAGAATACAAGTTCAAAAACAGATGCAAAAAAGATATCAGTGACAAATATTCTCTCCTCAAGGCAGTTGGAAACGGCTGCTGAGTGATATTTTTGATTTCTGCCTGTACTGTTATTACTACCTCATTGTTTTCCTGAGAACAGTGTGAAAAGTCTGTAGCTACAGAATGGTATTCACTTGCATAAAAGAGATGTTTCCTATTAAAGTCCCATAAAACCATTTAAGAACACTGTGTATAGCCACAAGTGGAAAGGATATTACAACATCTAGGGGCAGATTTACTATTGGTCAAATTTGAGGGTGAATTTACCCTAGAATTCGACCATGTGAATAGCTTGGAAATAAAAATCCTTTGAATTTGAATATCGAATTCGAAGGATTTTACTGCAATTCGATTGGTCGATCAATCGAATTGCAATTATTATTATACTATTTATTATTATTATTATTATTAGTATTATTATTAATAAAATAGATTTTTATTCGAATCATTTTATTCAATTGAATTTTCAAAATTCACTGGTCGAAGTGGTCTTCAAAAACATTCGAAAATTCGAATACGAATCTTTTTGAAAATTCGATCGAAGTTCGAATCCTTCATGTGAATTTTGTAAATCTGCCCCCAAGTTGTGCTTTATAAAAACAAAACAGCTCCATTTAGTACTCGAAAGGTTTAAACAAATTCGAATTTGAAATTTCAGTACATGCAGACGATAATGAATTCATTCATCTTAGTATTGCTTTACAGACAATTAATGAGTAGAGTGTGGTACACTTTAAATTTTTATCTGTATTCCTTCAATTCCCAGGTATTTATCCATAGGATGATGACTTTTCACTGTGTTCCATCACCTAATGACTATGTTACCAGCTCACAACTTTAAAACATAGAAAATAGATCAAGATGTCATTGAGGAGGTTATATTTCTAGTAGATGAAGGGTATGATCAGGAAGATTTTCATTCATACAGGTCATGGTACATCTAATACAGGGGTCAGGAACCTTGGCTCTCCAGCTGCTAAGGAACTACAAGTCCCAGAATGCAATGAAGGAGTCTGTCATGATTCATAAAGACAAATACATTGTGGGACTTGTAGTTCCTTAACAGCTGGAGAGCCAAGGTTCCTGATCCCTGATCTAATATAAGTAAATCAAAAAAATAACTGGACTTTTAATGAAGATGTTTCACTGCTCATCCGAGCAGTAGGGATGGCGCGAACCGCCGAAAAAAAGTTTGCGAACATGTTCGCGAACTTCCGGAAATTTGCGAACGGTTCGCGAACGGTTCGCGAACCCTATAGACTTCAATGGGAAGGCGAACTTTAACAGCTAAAAAAGATATTTCTGGCCAGAAAAATGATTTTAAAGTTGTTTAAAGGGTGCAACGACCTGGACAGTGGCATGCCAGAGGGGGATCAAGGGCAAAAATGTATCTGAAAAATCCATTGTTGACACAGCGCTGCGTTTTGTGCGGTAAAGGGAAAAAAGTCACTCAGGTGGTTGTGGACACTGTAATATTATTGATATTTAGACAGAATGTGAACAAGCTCACACAGCTAGATGGCAGTTGTTTGAAGAACACACTGGGCAAAAAATGCCTACAGGGCAAATAATGGCTACAAGGTCAACGTATACACTACTACAGCGGTGGATACGGATTACGTAAAATATATTATGGCTGCTTGAAAAAAGTCACTCAGGTGCTTTTTCTGGAGAGGGTAATATTATGGATATTTAGACAGAATGTGAACAAGCTCACACAGCTAGATGGCAGTACAGTAGATTACTAGCCAGCAAACTTACTATCCACTGTCCCTGAAATCACTAACAGGCAGCTCTCTCCCTACACTATCTCTTCAGCACACACAGGCAGAGTGAAAAAAATGCTGCAGGGCTTCGGTTTTTATAGGGAAGGGGAGTGGTCCAGGGGGTGTGGGGGTGGTCCAGGAGGGAGAGCTTACTGATTGGCTGCCATGTATCTGCTGGTCTGGGGGAGAAATGGCAAAAAAAAAGCGCCAACTAAGGCGAACCCAAATTGGCGAACGTCGCGCGACGTTCGCGAACTTCCGGCGAGCGCGAACACCCGATGTTCGCGCGAACAAGTTCGCCGGCGAAGAGTTCGCCCAATCCCTACCGAGCAGCGTCTTTAGTTCAACTGACTGGTGTGGGGAGTTCTCAGCATATAAACTCTTCCAACAATCTAATCACAATGGCTCATGGGAACTCTTCAGAGAGGTGACATCTGAAATTCACAGAGGTGTTGATTCTGTGTAGTTACTGTGATAGGATTACCAATGTGTCATGCAACTCCTAAAAACAGGTGTTACTTGTGAGAATGGAATGAATGGAAGTGTGAATTCTTCTGAAACCGCCAGGGTACAGATGTTAGACTAGCATTGAATGTGCACTCCTTGCTACACTGGACTGTGTATACAACATTGCTTTGTTTTTCTTCAGGAGTTAGATCATTTGAGTGTACCAGTATTTGTCTCAGTGTGTTGCTTGGTTTGGAAAACACAGGGACATGGTGTTTGTTGAAAATCCTCCTAAGTGTCTCCAACACTCCAGCTACATATGGGAAGACTATGTTTTGCCTACTATGTGTCTCCGGGCGGCTATGTCTTTTGGTATTCTTGTTGGGTTTAAAATGTCTCAGTATTTACAGTTGTTTTTTCAATTACCTATAATAGATAGATGAAGGGTAAATCAACATTCATGGGTTTCTCCTGTTAGACATAACATAACCACATGATTAACCAAAAAAAAATATTCTTTTCCTGTATATTTGTACTCTTTTTTTTAACAAATGGAAGAGGGCTAGCCAAAAAAAGTTTAAAACTGTGGGTGAACTTTGTATACCTGAATCCTACTTGTCATTTAGTTTTTATGGTATTATAAACCCCTTCTGGCCTACAGCTTTTCCATCCTGAGCCCACTGATTGGCTGTTTATTGGCTACAGTAGGTTAGTAGACCTATATAATAAAATATAATTTAGTTGGGCTTCCTAATTCGTTGATTGGATACATTGCTTAATTATGCCCTCTGCTGATTCACTGCCTACTGACCTTAGTCTGTTACTGACTATTCTTCCAGATCTGGACTTTGTACTGAGTTTACCAATTGGTTTGACCCTCCAGCCTGTGTCCTTGACTATTTTTCTGTTTCCTGATTCTGTTGGCTTATTGGTAACAAAGTATTAGTAGGCCTCAACTGGAGTTTGGCGGGCTTCCTGATTTTTTGCTTATTGGTTACAGTGGTTACTTAATCTGTACTAGACAAACTGTGCACCTTTTAACATATGACGCGTTTGATATTCATCGTGCACCGCAAATTACAATTTGCAATTGCCTCTTTTGACTCTTCTTTGGATGGATTCAAAATGTAAATACTAAATGACTTACTTGATCACACAAAAGTAGCGTATACTTGGGTACTTTATTCAGTAACAAGGATTTAAGTCCATATGGGCTTTATTAATTTGATTTAATTGCCATCAACAACAGCTGTAGCCAATTCTATTAGCAATTAATTTGCTTAAATTTCATCTTAATTAATGCTTTTCTTATACAAGGCATTTCCTTACAGTACATTGCATGTATAAATAATAAATACTGTATCATTCTTTTAAAGGGGTGGTTCACCTTCAAGTTAACTTTTAGTATATTGTAGAAGGGAAAATTCTAAGAAACTTTTCAATTGGTCTTCATTATTTATTTTTCATAGTTTTTTAATGATTTGCAATTTTCTTCTGTTTCTTTGCAGCTTTCATATGGGGGTCGCTTGCACCATCTAAAAACAAATGCTCTGTAAGGCTACAAATGTATTGTTATTGACACTTTTTATTACTTATCATTCTGTTCATTCCCTCTCCTATTCATATTCCAATCTCTTATTCAAATCAATGCAGGGTTGCTTGGGTAATTTGTACCCTAGAAACCAAATCGCTGACACTGCAAACTAGAGAGCTGCTGATTAAAAAGCCAAATAACTATAAAACTACAAACAATAAAAAAATGAAAACCAATTGCAAATTGTCTCAGAATATCACGCTCTACATTATACTAAAAATGTATTCAAAGGTGAACAGCCCCTTTAATACACACAGTGATAAGCTACTGTCTATTAAACACAAGCAGTTGGGTCAAAAATATATATATATTGCTATTCCAATATCTGCTACTGCATTGATGATAGATACTACAAGGAGAAGATTATTTATTTTGCTGTCACAGTGGCAATAGTTTAAAAAAATAATAGGTGATGTTCCAGACAACTGGATTCTCACTGTACAATATAACTTAATGCAGGTAGCTATAGTTTATCAGATGTATTTTTTCATTTTAAGGTTCCTATTTTTTCAAGTTTGACAAATAAGATGTCAAAACATTTTGGTAATTGGTGGTATCATTCACATCCTAAGGAAACTGATGTATAGTCTTTTCTTTATAGAACAGTTAAACCTTGAAAAAAACAAAGACAAAGGAAGCATAGCAAAGATGGATGCGTTGTTTACATTTTGAGTGGTAGTGGTCAGCTCTGATCTATGCAGCCATGTAAACTCAAGCAGTATATATAATGACCTGAAATTACCATAAACGTAATGGTGACAGAACTGATCAGATATGTGCTGTAGAATCCATGTTAAATACACAACATTTTTATGCTGTCCATTTAAAGTACTTAAAGCTTTGCTTACATATTGTTTTGTTTAATAATTTTCTACAGGTTGGTACATATAAGGCAAAAAAAAAGGGGGCAATTAAATTGAAAGTGTTTCTTCATATTCATGGATCCTTGTAGTGATGGGAGAATCTGACCCACTTGGCTTCACCAAAAATTAGCAAAATGACATATTACTCTGAAATGCATTGAAGTCTATGAGCAACAACTCTTTTTTGAAGTAAGACAAATTATTTTGATGAGAAACATTTTTTTACCCATTGGAGTCTATAGGCATCACTTCCATGGCAAAACTTGGAGAAAAATTTTGCTCATCACTAAGGTTAAGATTGAGGAGGAGAACCCAATGACTTTGCAAATGTACATACTGGGGTATGTAGGTTGGAATTGTCTAGGCTTATTGATGTATGGGATACAGAGGCTGTTAGTTTGGCATCCAATTCCTGCTTAAAAGCAGAAGTTAGGACCCAGAGACCTGTCAGGAATGTGAACAAGCATGGAAACCTAGGCTGATACTCACAATGGGTAAACTGCATTGTAGCATATGGTTGTGTATTTGCTTGTACATGGATCCATTGCACCTTTGTATTTCATTCATGATCTGTGACATAAGTTTACAGTAAAATCCACCAGATGAATCTAAGAAAATGAAACCACCAAAGTATTAAAAAAATGTATGTAAACAATCATTAGGAAGAAATAGCACAGTTTAAAAAAAAGTTCATACAGAAAATAAATGTTCCCATAAAATACACAGAAATTATGACAATCTCTTTAATAATCTGAATAGTTTAATCCAAACATTATATCAAACTGCTGGAACATCTTCAAAAGTAAAATTGTCATTTGAGAAAGCCTATGGAAGTGGAAATAAATTTCATTTTTAATAATGGGATAGAATTTCAGTAATTTCAATTTTTATCTTTTAAAACATGAAACCTTTTCACAGAATAATTTTAGGAATTGCATGAAATATTGACATAACCATCAGTTCTTTTTAAAATGAAAAGAAATGATCATTTATTATTAATTCACCCTGGGCTACATTATTCTTATCCAAAAGGTTATTTCTGTTTTTCCTTCTATTTCATTAGGTATGAAAGCTGAAATTACTATCAGTGCTTTGCTACAGACATAACATTCTTGCAAAAATTACATCTGTAAAAATGAACAACAGAGACTATAGAAGAAGCTGAATGATACTGGAAAATGTTTCATACATTTAATGGATAATATAGATAAATATTCACTGCCTGGTTCACACAAGAAATCACCAAATGTGCCTTAGATCATTTATAACTGATGCACTAAAATACAGTGTAAATTGTGCCAAATCAACAAGATGCCACAACACCTTCAATTGAGATCATTTATGGTGATGTATCTTTTTATGCATTAACTGCCCCAATTGTTACCAGGCTGTGTGCACACAAATACATAAAGCAAGGTTTCTGTAGAGGTAAAGTTAAAGTCTTGAGGTAGTCTGCTTCACATTCATGTGTCCTAAAATTGCCTGCAGGGCTTGAAGGTCTGTTGTAATTTCTGCCTCTAGTAATGGTCTCTGACCTATAGCTGGGACATTTGAATTGACATTGGTTGCAATGGCCTACATTAAAGGGAACTTGTCACCCTAAGAAATAACTCCATATCCTATTTGATTATATCAATCACGCAACATAAATTTTACCACAAAAGATAAAATGTTTAAGTTTTGTTTCTTGTAGTCTTTAAATTCACAATTACATCAAGCAGGCAGGGCACCATTTTGTGGGCACTGTTATTAGGCAAGGTTTGCATTATGCCAAAATCTTGTTTATGAGCCAAAATGGGGCAAATGATACACATGCCTGTGCACTGGACGGAGGAGGGATATGTGGCAAGCAGTGGCATCTACCAAGTGCAGAATGAAAAGTAAAAGTAACTGACTGCATCTAGTACCTGGTTCTTTGTCTTAGGAAGAGGCTATGGCAACAAGAAAAGAACATTGGGCTAGAATACATTTGTTAGAAAAACGGCCATCTAGTTTAAACAGTTGATATCCCACAATGATGTTGTCATCAAATGAGCCAAGGTATACACTGAACATTCAAATGAATCAGCTTAGTGTATGCCATTGCAATGTAACATGCCACCAGATTTACAAGAAGAAGCCAGTAAAGGAATGTCATTACATATTCATAAACGTTTCTAGGAGCTCCTCATATAATCATCTTATTTAAGCATTATTAGCCCAGTGAGCTCAACTTTAACTTCATCTGTAAGCACTGACAGAAGCACTGACAGAAAATCATTAGAAAGTTCTGATGACTGGATAAGCTACTCCATAATAACTGCACAGTATGAGATTACTGTTGTAGAGTGAGAAGTTAAAGGACAGCAGATTTCTTTCCTTTAAGAGTGGAGGGCCCCTTTGCCCCACAAAATTATGTATAGTAAAGTTGAATTGCTTGCATTTTTCCACGTGCCCGCTCTCTCTCATTCCATGGTTCTAAATGTTATGCCCTTCAATGTATTTTTCATTTTCATAGAGTTGGACCGAAATTGGAAAAATATTAAATCTGCACTGGGTTAGGTTCAGCAGTTAAGTCAATTCACCTTCATAGTGTGCAATAAATATGATTGAAGTAAAGGATACTACTCATAAATCATTTTCACTTATCAGCACTTCTGTGATTGTTTTGGTGATAGCCCAAAGACAAAGATCCATAGAAATTGCATTAAAAACAGAAAAACAGAATAAAAAACAGACAGAAGAAAGGTTTGTTGAATGTTTTTGTTTGGGATATCAGAAAATAAATATATAGTTATTCCAAAGCCAACGTGCTACTTTCTGTACACATTTTCAAATTTTTTTATGTTAATAATTTTATAGCATCTTACAATGTAGATACTGCTGTCTATGTAGATGTTTCAGGTGGGGCAACAAAGAATACCTTCTTGCTTCCACAGTATGACCAAATTAAATTAGAATTTCCAAAGAAATTGGAAAAATGGCTAATAATTAGTGAAACTCGAATTTTGCAAATTTTTAGTGCAGTTTCATGAATTTATTCGCGAATGGCAAAAGACGAGATTTTGCACCTGGCAAATTTATTCACCCCTCAATATTTGCTTCATCTGTATGTTAACAGTCATATGTAGAACTGGGTGAAGCATTAGAGATGCTTAAATTTGCAAAACGAGTTGCGGGACGCTTTTTTCGGCGAAATTTCGCTCGGCGAAATTTCCCTGGTGATTCGCGAATTTATTCGCCAGTGGCGAATCGCGGGAATTTGCTGCAAATTCGACCCTGGCGAATAAATTTGCCCATCACTATTCCGAATTCTCAGCCATTACCAGTCTGTGCATCCCAAATATTCCTAAACTTCAAACCTAGCCAAGGTCTGTCAGCAGTGGTGGCAGTTTTAGTTCAACTACATGTAGAGAGTTGCAGATCACCTCTGACATGGGTCAGGGTCAATTTGATGAGGGAAAAATGTTTCTCTTAATTCAGTTCCAGTTTTTTTTTAGATTTCAACAATATTTCACATGGTAAACTATGAGATGAGTTGTTCTGAATTGAATCACATCCATGAATTTTCAAGTGCCTACCACATTGAGAAGCATATCTAAATACTAATATCAATATACCACAGTTTGCCAATCACTGTCCATTTCTATTCGGAATGTACTCAAATGGCAGGAATAATATGCCATTTCCAAAGGTAGAGAGACCAACAATGCCAACAGTAGTCCTAGTTTTGCCAGTTCCAGTGAACAGAGCCCCTGTAATTCTGCACACTTGTCCTGAGCATTTTGGCTATATGGAGATACAGTATCCCGTCCTTCAAGACTCTTTTCAAAAACTGTCTTATACCCTTTATTTAGCCATAGCACTTAACCCCTGCATATGGAGTAGCATGTTGGCATTTTGCCCTACCTGTATATGAAACCAATGCCACCACTCTGTGGTCCAAAACTGTATATCCAAAAGAAAAGTCCTCCCACATTCAAAGATATTTGTCATTGAAACCTACGGTTTTTGCAAGTTATACCCTTGGAATACAGCCACCAGTCTTCTGTGAAAGTCCTACTTTCAGATGGTTATAATTAGTGTTTCAAGGAGCTGGAGAGTGTGGCTAGGTTTAAAGCCTATGTACATTTAGAGTCTTAATTGTGAAACATTTACAGGAACTACTATACTGTATATATATAGTATAGTGCCTAAGTAGTATGGGGTAGTTATAAGTTTCAATACTCAAATTTAAATTCTATGAAATTGCACAAACTGCTTCTTGGGGAAAGTACTTAGTCATTCATCTCTTGTTAATTTCTCTGTTCTACAGCAACTGCTTGATCTTTGTTTTCGCAGCAGCCTTTTATATGCCTTTTAGTAAGACACAGCAGGATATGCTTGTAAAAGCTCATAAAGTCAGCAGCTCAGAGGAAAGTTGCTTAGGATATATGTTTTTAGCAGACAGAGGAAAATATTTTTCTGCTTGGTTGTTGCCAGCCAGGTAAGTAATTCAGTTGCCAGCAGCAAATGTAAAATGTTTTGTATTGCGCCTTCAAATACTCAGAAGCTGAAGTATCGTATACAAGAGTATATTTTCTAAATCTGTCAACAAAAGGTCCCTTAAGAGAAAATTTTATAGCTACAGATTGAAACTTCTCATTCTTAAAATCCAAACGGCTTCTCGTAAAATGCTTGAATATTTTTATTTAGAAAAATTACTTTTATGTATGTAATGGCCTATGTAAATAGACCCAAAGTCAGGATTGCTAACATAACTGAAGTCATCTAATTTTTTCTTCATTCTGACACCTTCCAGTTCCATCATTTCTTTTTAAAGATGTTAAAGGACATGTATTAAAGTGTGTTAAGTGCAAAAAATGTCTCAGTTTTGCAGGGGGGGGAACTTGAACTGCCAAGGCTACCATCTTTAAGGGTCAGATTAAGGACCAAGAAGGGAAAAGAACTGGAACATAGACTGGCTATATGTTTGAATTTCGGAACACAATTTATTACAAAACACAAAGTGGGTCTCAGAGTCCTCATCTAGATCAAAAGTTAGTCAAGCAGCATCCAAGCATAGTGAAAAACAGACTAATGTATTTACCAGTATTTTTATATAAGGAATGGAACAAGAACTTACAGCAGGAGAAAGCACCATAGGCATAGTAAGCAGTAGTAAACTTGCACAGTTCATTGGTGTCAGTGGGCCAGAGGCTGGCTGGGGACAAGTACAGGGACAGTTAAAAATGTCAGTTTTGGTACTAAAAAAAAAAAAAGAAAAAGTAATTACCTGGTTTTCGACCAGTCAACCAGAGAGGCAAAATTTAAACCAATTGGGGTAAACACACAAAAAGGCTGGCTGGAAGTCAGAACTGAGAAAGAGGGGAAATTGTGCTACATCTCTATACTACTATATTTAATCCTTAAGACCCAAAAATTACTCCCCATACTGTCTGAAGTAGATTAAAATGACTTTCTACAGTTTCCTAAGGATATGGGTTTTTATAGTAACTCATTTTCTATTGTCTTCTAGTGAAATTAAGGAAGTAGCAGCACACAATTCCTAAATGTCAAGTATAAAAGCCATGAAGTGTAAAAAAAGATACTAAAAACATGCTGCTTTTTAGTTTTTGGGTCTCCGAGCTCGAGGTTTCGTTTCATATTAGTATGGTTGCTGGAAGAGGAATGCTTGGTGGAGGCTTCAGGGTCATATGGAACACATCATCATTATTATTGTCAACATTGCATTTCACAAGAAGCAACTTCAGTGACAGCCTGGACAGAAAATGGGCAGTGAAGGCTTCAGTAATTAATTCATTTTGACAGTAATGTGTGCTAATTGATTTTTTCTATGGTAATGAAGGTTTTATCTTTTTTTTTTGTTTAGCAATAACACTGTCTTCCTGTGAAGGTACAGTGGATTGTATGTCCTTGAGCTACATTCACAATCATGTTGTTACATGTTGTAATATAAGTTGTGACATTGTGGTTAAGTCTCTCTTTTTGAACTCTTACGCTAATATTACTGGGGCAGAGGAGTCACCATATTTTGAAGACAACTATTCGGGTTTGGAGCTGTCACTTATCTATTAGACAGGGTATGGTGACCTAGGTTTGCTAGGAAAGCAGTTCTAGATGCTTCTGTCACATTGTCATGCAGTGAGGTTTTGTTTGTGTTCTATAACTGTATACCTGTATGTGATTGTTGGTCAAATGCACACAGCTTTCATCTTAGGGTTACTTGCAAAACTAATTATGTTTTAAATAACTAGCAAAAGAACCCTCAACAGATGGCCAGGCTACCAACTTTCCAGTGTTCAGCTCATTGATTTTGAATCTTTTTTTGTAAAGCCAAGCCAAGCCAAGATATGTCTAAAGGCTTCCCCAAACTTGGTGACAACAACTGGACCTGCATCTCCTAATCTTCCAAAATAAAAGTTTTGCTGTTTAGTATAGCATGCTTTCAATGAACATTTTGCATAATCTTTTGCAATTTAAGTAGATTTTTTGAATAACCTTTATGTTTCAAAATGATCGACAAAGAAAATGGGAAGAAACTGTCCAAGACAGCAGATGGATGGACAGTTCACAGGTTGAATGAGAAGGCAGCATGCAGAGATAACTGACAGCTCGTTATACATTTAGCAAGATCAGTGACATTGAGCAGAGCTATGCAATGTATTAGTAAAAAAAATAGCATTACAGCAAATTATTTTTTCTGACCTGAGATGCCATTAATTTTTATCATGCACATGTATAGAATACTGTTTTTGAAGAAGTCTAGCTGTTTTTTATTGTAATGTATGTTGCTATCACCTCTGTTTAATCAAAGCACCCAAATATATTTTGTAGAAAACATATGTATACAGTAGCTTACTCACTGTATAAATTACCTAAATTAAAGGAACAGTAACATCAAAATTTTTTACCAAAAAATTCGTTAGAGTAGAACGAAAAAAAAACACCAACACAAATAAAAATTTAAAATAACAAAGCCTTTATTGAGAAATAACTTACTGGCGGAGGCAGCGCAGGCATGAGCGATGTCTGCAGCTCAGCAGCTCTGGAAGTTCTTCGGGAGGCTGGCAGACCAAACATAGAGGACATTCAATGAGGGACTCAGAGCTGACAGGTGATGAAGGCGGTGGGGACACGGACTTGCACATACAGAAAAAGGGCTGCTGGTGAGGCTACATTGGATACAAACAGCATGTCAGAGGCAGAGAGAGGACACACCGCGAATAGCCAGGGAGAAGAAATCAAGCACCGCAGCATGGATGGTCGCCACGTCGCCTTTTCTGTAGAGGACAGGAAGTGGAGTTTCTGTAAGTTATTTCTCAATAAAGGCTTTGTTATTTTAAATTTTTATTTGTGTTGGTGTTTTTTTTTCGTTCTACTCTAACAAATTTTTTGGTAAAAATTTTTGATGTTACTGTTCCTTTAAACTAGGTAATTTTGAAAAAAAATAGAATGTTTTCTTGAAATGAAGAAGAATTTTCAAAAGTGGACTCTAAAAGCTGGCAAAACAATCACAAATAAAATTGAGCAAATGATCTATGCATGTACAGTATGCTGGTCCACCTTTCCTGAACAACATTTATGTATTATGGATATCCATTGGGTTTGGACAGATTACATATTTCATTGATGCATCAATACACCCAGTGCCTAGTACGTTGACAGAGGAAGTGAAGGACAACTCTTGGAACAATAGAAAGGAGGCCATACTAAATGTGGCCTCAAGTATAGTTGTTATTTTTGCTATTTTTTTCCCCATAAGTTTGCAAAAAATAAAAGTGGTGAATTGTTGACCTAAAACTCATTGGGAGGTCTTCAGCATTTTTTCCACACATTTTGCAGCAGTCAATTTTTTGATAATTTGTGGTAAATTATAAAATTATTTTCATTAGTTTTGTAAAGAAAATCTGGTTGTTATTAGCTACGATTGGGTTTTTTCGTCATTGCAATTTCACATAATAAACATGTCACCGTGTACATATATGTATGTATACATTTAGAACAATTTCATTTCCAGTTAAGTTACTGTCAGTTTAACTTTGTGACCAGTTAACACATTCACATTATGTAAAGTTAGAATGATAGGGTTTGCATTTGATACATGGGGTTTTAATGCTATTTTACTGTTTCAACTGTTAATTGTAAAGCTAAAGATCATATATACATATACATTTCTAGTCATGATTGATGTGTTGGGTCCCAGTAGGATTCCTTGCCTGTCAGCTGACCATAGAATGCTGAGGTATAATTAAAATGAGAATGCAGAAACATACATACAGGCATAGTATATGAGTGACTAATAGACTAGTTGAATGTGAATGGAATTAACCATATTTTAGATGCAGATTCAAACACTCTTTGATAAATGTTCTTAAAGAAGGGGTTTCCAACCTCTCAGCACTACAAAATATGTTGGCGCTATATAAATACATGTTGATAATAAAAACTGTAAGGCTGGCCCCAGATATTGTGGGACCAGTGTCAGACTGGGATGTGCAGGGCCCACAGGGGCTACTACGTTGAGGGCCCACAATCCCAGCCAAAGTGGCCCCACATCATCGTGAATCCCCCAGTAACTCCATCCCCAAAACAGGTATCTTCATGCTTCATCCACCTCCCCAATTATGAGCCACACCATGATGTTGCCTGCACTCACTGCAACTGTGTCTCATGAGTAAACAATGGGTTCTTGTCTGGCAGGACCCATGAGCATGCCCCACTGGCCCAGTCCAAAGCAGAGTGTTTGCTCCTCTTCCAGGTAATAGATAGATAAATGTTATTAATATTTACTGTACTAACATTGTATACTAAACTATGTATTTGTTCTCTAGATGGTGAAGAAATTAGTAAATATGCATGATATCATCTGCAGAAAGCACATTGCTACATGATAGCTGATAGATACATACATACATGTGAGATAATAGATTATATATATATATATATATATATATATATATATATTGAAAGAAAGCACATACTTTAATTAAGCTCAACATTCTGTGCTGGCAGCAGACTTATTTGGTGATCTTGTATACAGTTAACGGATTTGTCTGGAAAAAAAGTTATATTTTGGAAATTGTTTATGTAGTTGATCACCAAAAAACTGCTGCAGGCTATAAAACAGCAAGGTTATGGACTCTATTATTTTAGTAGGTCAGCTAATAATTAGTAGCTTGGGGCAACAATATATGACAACAG
Organism: Xenopus borealis; assembly: GCA_024363595.1. Classification (NCBI taxonomy): domain Eukaryota; kingdom Metazoa; phylum Chordata; class Amphibia; order Anura; family Pipidae; genus Xenopus; species Xenopus borealis. The sequence goes on along the minus strand of CM044433.1, from coordinate 20,664,467 downwards.
AAAAACAGGTCTGATTGGACAATATTTTGCAATGTTTAAAGAATGTTATTTGTCACATTCAAACCATAAACCATATGAGAGCAAAAATGATTTTGTTGCTTCTAACTAAAGTGCCATTACTGTGAAATGAATTATAACATAAAGATGTACCTGAATACAATGAAGCAGGAAAAAAAGAGAGTCCAATAATATAAAGGTTGAAATAGTAGAAATGATCAGAAAAATGACTCAGTTGTGAAACACCAAAATCTATGCTTTGGAAGGGTCATTTAGTAAATTTGAAGTAAATTTACATCCTGCTTCTATATATTTATTCGTATTGTTGTAATTACATTTTTAAAAAGCATAAAAGGCAGATGGAGAAGTATTTTTTTTGTTACAGTATGTGACCATGAGAATCAGACACCTCTGTAAAATCTGATTTATCTTTACTATCTCCTATAAAGTCATTGTTCTTAGGGCTTAAAGAGAGGGATTGCAAATTGCTTCCACTAATTACTCCCAGGACCTAAGGGTAATTAGAATGGGAACTTCTGTGAAATGTTTGGGGAAGGAATGGGCTTGCATTCTTTAGGGACCTTTGCTCAATCCATGAACAGTCATTGAAGGCAGAGACGCTAATATTCTGTGGATGTTTCGGTGGCAGGCTGTTGGCCTCAGACCAAAATTTTTACTTGGGTCCATGAGCCTATACATTATTAATAGGAAGCTAAAAAAATTGCATGACTTGTATTTTTACACAAAGATGGCAACAGTCACTAGTTATGCCACTTTGTTTTTACCAGTGATCAGATATGAATATGGGGATTATCATGGTTGTGCTATGTTCATTGACAAATGGCGCAAAATTCAAGACTAAAGATCATTGATTTCAATGTTTGCATGGTGAACCTTACTGGTCCTTCTGCTATTCATAAATTATTGCATCAGTATTTCTTAAAGAAAAGAAAAAATTGGCAAAAATGTAGAAGAGGACAAGGTTCAATAGAAGTCAACGGTAATAGTCTCTAACAACTAAAAATAAAAAGGTTCTGTTGCCTGCTTTTTTTTTCTTGATATATGCTCATTTTTGTCCTAAAAAAATGTATAAATAAACCCCCTGATATTTACAAATCCATCATTGGCCAGTATGAGGATAATACATCTTTAACTGAAAGCAACTTCAAACTGTCTCTGATAAAATGTATAGTTTCTCAAAGTAAATGTAGAATAATTTTCAGAAATGTATAGTTCAATTCTGAACTTGGACAGAAAAGGGCAACATTCTGAGTGATACATTGATAACCATCCAACCTTATGCTTGTATATCCAGAAACTAGAAAAGAAATCAGTGCACCACATTCCTGGGAGTTTACCCATCTCCTAGTAACACAATTGGCCCATGCTTAATTTTCAGAGTACATGCTGCTCACATTTTAAATATTGTTCATTGGCCTTGAATGAACACATCTAAGATTGGACTGAAGTGGAACTTAACCAGAAATATTGACCTGTTAAACCCATTAGTTGCATTCATCGTCCCCAGAGCATGGTATTGGGAGGAAACACAGAAATCTTTAGATGATAAAACAATATCAATCTGTGTGAGTGGCATAATTTTCTATAACCAGTGCAATGCATTTTTTAAAGTACAGCAGCTCAAATGATCTGTTGCTTCATTTCAGATCAGCTAGCTAATACAATCTCTCTTCTGGATAACATATCTACACAATAGAAATGGTTAACAGATACAGGGTGGTTGACTTGTAAACACATCAAATTAATTAATGAGCTGCCGAAAAGTCTGAAAATAGAAAACATGACTGATATGTCTGAAAGAAGGGAAGTTTGATCAATTTGCTTTCAACTAGTGTTTCGGGACACAAGAATTTCCTATGCTTTTTATACATGAATTATTTAGACAGACAGTAACATTTTATGGGCTGAAGGCATAGTGTGCACTAGGGGGCTTATTTTTCAGTACTTAATGAAATGTTCAGTATGATCTTTGATGTTATACCAAGTGACAGAGTATATAGTCCAACTAGAAAAGACAAAATTAAGCAGAAACAAATGACAATAAATATAACTGTATTATAACTCAGATCTCTGTCTTGTCTTTTCATTTTGCCCGTTATTTTTCTTGCGGGTCTTGCATTTTCAAAATAACTGTAAGACACTTGAATGCTTCCATTTACTGTACCTCTCTGAGATGAATTCATCGCTGTGGAAACAGGGCATGCTTTTAAGGAAACTACTTAATAACCAACAAATATTTTATTGTCAGAAATAATATTTTAATTTTATATTTTGGGTTTCAAATATTTTTAAAAATACCAATCATTTACATCATTTGTATCATCATACTTTAGGGTGGTTCCCCTTCAAGTTAAACTTTACTATTTTATAGAATGGACAGTTTAAAAAAACTTTTAAAATTGGTCTTCATTATTTATTTTTTTTATAGTTTTTGAAGTATTTCTCCTCTTCATCTGACTCTTTCCAACTTTCAAATGGGGGTTTCTGACCCAAACTAAAACAAATGCTCTGTAAGGCTACACATTTAGGGGCAGCTTTTAATTCAATCAAAAATGGACCTATTCCATCCGTTTTTGACTGAAAATAGCCTTAAAGAAAATCTGAAGGTCGAATTTCGAATTTTTTTCAATTTAATTTTAAATTTTGGGTTATTCGATAGTCGAAGCAGCCAAAAATTACTTTGAAATTCGAATTTTTTAAATTCAAATTTTCACTTCAACCCTTAGTAAATGTGCCCCTTATTGTTATTGCTACTTTTTATCATTCATTGTTCTATTCTGGCCCTCATCTATTCATATTACAGTCTTTTATTCAAATCAATGCATGGTTGCTATAGTAATTTAGACCCTAGCAAACAGTTTGGTGAAATTTACTTGGCTATGTTTACTAGCAAAAACTATATATATATATATATAT